>JAWWEV010000169.1:11712434-11746252 GCA_035583235.1 Hafferia zeledoni | reverse complement strand
AACATACGTATTCCCATGGTCTGAACTACCAGCAAAAATATGTGAGAGTATTATTATCTGTATTTATTTTTTTTCCTTTTTTTTTTACCTTTTTTTTTACCTTTTTTTTTACCTTTTTTTTTACCTTTTTTTTTTACCTTTTTTTTTTACCTTTTTTTTTTTTTTCCTGTTAGATCTCAGTATAAAGCTTTGTTGTGGCACCTTGTAGATCTTGAACAATATTGTTTTGTAATGTGAAATGAAAGCAATTGCAGGTTGTTCATTTGTATGGATAACAGTCAAATATTTGAGTCCTGTAGCAAGACTAAGAAGTACAAAATGGAGTAGAAAGGGTTGCAGTAAGATTTTCAAACATGACCACTACAGGAAACCTGCTTACTATGGCTTTATTATGCCCATTCAAACCTAAACCCCCAAATTTTTAGAAGGTCAAAAGATATTATGTTCAGTGCAATAGAGTTTTCATGGTGTTTCAATAGGGCTAAGTAGTATGTATTGCTGTATAGGTATGGGATGTTCACCTGCATTGCGGTCACAGCCCTGACAGTCCTCAGGTCAAACCAGCTGTTTTTAGGAGGCACTGATGTGCAAATATTTTAAACTTTCACATCGCTCTCATGAGACAGTCCATATTAAACTGTTTGGGATGAAAGAAATTTCAGTGAATTAGTAGTTTGGAAAATAGTTGATTTTTGAAAATGCTTTTTAAGCATTGGTGACTTTTTATTAATGATTTCTTCAGGACACTATATTTGTTGATTAGGGTGAAGTTAAAAAAAAATATTGAACCTCTTTTTAAAAAAAGGTTGGAGATAAGACATTTTAAATGAATATACTTGTCAATGGCAGGTAGAGTAAAATTTCTAGAGCAGGTCTGGTCATCTAATGCCATTGAAGACTGATAATGGTATATTTTATCTGATAAGTTGTGTATTACACTAATAACCTACCCTAATCTTTTGGTGTTCAAGTCATTGGGTGTGGAAGAATTTAACTTTTAATAGTCACTCATGAAATTAAGGTCTGTATACTGTTGCCTATTTTCATGGAGGAAGCAGTTAATTCTTATGTGGGTAAGCCCTTGACCTAAATGTAATACCTGAATGACTGTCTGAGAAATTTTAATTTTCTAATTGTGTGTAACAAGAATTGCTGCCCTGGAAATTTTTTAGAAATTCCACCTATAGTAAAGATTTTTTTTTTTGCCCTCTCCCCCTCATCATCATGTTGAAAGAGCTATATCCTGCACATGAAGTATAACTGTAGGCTGGTGGTTTTAATGAAGACATACTTTCCTGATGGATTCTGCCAATGCTGAAAAGATAATGCTGCAACAGTTAGAGAAACATACAGCCTTCCTTTGAATTAGTCTTTTGTAACATAAGTAAATTATCTGGAAGGTGCTCAACCACAGCACTTTGATAATACAGGTGTTTAAATGGTAATAGCTATTGGAATTGGAATGGGACTGAAACAATAAAGTCATTAGGGTGTTACAACATGAAATTAAGCTATCGCTATTACCAAGCAATATTATTATCCTAAAGTCTGCAACTCACAGAGCAAATGAAAACAATGTAATACCCCGCTAACAGTAGTTTACATTAGGATTTAGTTTAGCCATGATGTTTGCTAGTGTTGTAGTATCTTTATTAGACAGCACTCAAGAGCTAGTGCACTGTATTGTAACACAGAAGGAATAACACAGAGCTACAACTACCCAAGTAAATCCTGTTCCCTACAAAAAATTTATTTTTTGCTCAAAATTCTCATCATAGTGGTGACTTGCATGTTATGTTTAGCAAGAATGTAGACTATTAATAAATTAGTGCTTAATATTTAAATTACTTAATTACCTAATGAAGAATTAGATCTTGTTGACTCCTGTATGTATCTGTATAATTTTAATGAAAGTTTTTTGTTTGGTTGAAAATCTCAGCTTTCAATTTGCTCAGTAATTGTTCCCGAGATGAGGAAGAATTTGTGATGTGAAAATGACATCTGTGTTTGTGAATATGATGGGGGAATAAAAAGTGCTTCTAATTAACTTTATGTTAACTTGTCATATCCTGAGTGGATGTTCAGTAGGACAGTGTTCTGCATTCAGCAGTTCATTCTAACAAAACCAGCACAGAGTGAGCCCAGTCATTTAGGGGCTGAGCAGCTTGCTTAGAGACAGCTGAAACTTTGTAAATTAAAGTATTTTTCCTGTCTGAATTTCAGTGTTCCCTGGCAATTTTTACAAACAACATAGTTTTGTAAATATTGAGTTATTGAGTGTCTGCTGCTGCTTCTGTTCTTTTTGTTGTTGCCATTTATTAGTGCATTAGTGAAAAGAACAAATTTATTTTTACTGTTCAAACTGGTTTTGCTGAAACAATTTGTTCATTTATTAATAGTATTACTGGGAGGCACCTCCCTGATGTCCTGGCTGCACTTCGTGAGGGACTGTGCATACCTAGATGATAAAACAAAGAATAGTTTTTAAAATACAAAGAAAATACCTATTTTTGAGGAACCTGCAGTGTTTAAGTGCAGATTAAAAACCTACTACTATTTGGTACAGATCCTAAACCGATATACATGAATCATAGCATCGTAGAAGTAGATGGAATGAGGGTAATAAACATCAGCTAAATTGTACAAATAAGATTTTTTTCAGTTTTATTATTCTACACTAGGAATTCCTAGTGTATGTTTGTTCACTGCCACGTTTCCTTTTAAGCAGCTCTCCATCTTTGTATGTTTTGCTCTGTGCCAGCCACTGCTGCAAGGGACTTCTCTGTATTCAGATCGTGTTTCTCCCTGTTTTTCTCCCACCGCCAGCCTGGGACCAGGGATTTCCCCTCCCCGCTCCTTCAGCCCAGGGGATGCACCCATGCTGGGTCCTTTAGAGAAGCAGGTTTGCTGCTGAGAAAGGCACAAACTTATGAATTAGAAGGGATAAAAAGTGTTAGGAATCTGAAATAGCTCACAGAGCAGCAACCCTACTGTGCCTCATCTTCCAGTGATTCCCCTTCCTGTGCAGGTCATAAGCTAATGAGCCCAGAAGATGTTACTGGCATTTGTTTCTCTTGCTCATCTGCTGACAGTGTGGCACGGGGAGCTCTGGCTGGCTCGGAAGCCTGGCCTCCTAACTTTGGCTCAGCAGCTGTGCTGCACACCACAGGGTCCTCGGCTGCCAGAGGGAGGGGTGCTCTGCACACAGGGATGTATGTGTTCATTTAGGCTTGCTTGCACCTAAACTAACCCCATTGGGGAATACGGTCCTAGCTGGAGGCTGGTGCCATCCCTGTGTTGCACGGCTGGATGTGTACACGTTACATTACAGGCTGCAGAGCCACTTCATCCTCTCCCCCACCTTGCGTGCAAAGACTGAGATGGCTGAACCGTGGAGAATAATCCCTTGATGCTTGCAGGATTATTCACATTTACAGTCAGGCCCCTGCAGCACCTCCCGTGCTGGTGCACTGGTCTGTGCCAAGAGCCTTGAGACGCCAGTGTGGTACTGACAAGTGATACTGAAGTACAGAGCTGATTCATTGCTGAATCTCATCAAAATTGCCTTTGTTTCTGAGGGAGTAGTGCCTACTGATGCTGTCTTGTCTGTGTGAGTTAACCAGGACATTTGGATCTAGGAAAAACAGTAAATTTGCCCTTCTGAACCCTCTGCTGTTGCACACTCTGCTCTTTTGGTTTGTCTTGTGCTTTTACAGCTCTGCTCTACTCACCACTGTTTCTACAGTACTTTTGTCTCCAGAGGAGAGATGAGGAAAGAAAACAAATTAATCCTTTAGTGAAAAATTTGACCTGAATGTTATTATGATGTTTAACCCTAATGCTTCAAAAGCTTCAATGTAACTTCATTTGCCAGTACAGTTACTCTGCAATACAGTTCTTCATGTGGACTTTGTGCCAGATAAAAAGCTTGTTTTGGTTTTATATCTTGTAGGTAATACAGAGGTTTCTGTAAAAACTGGTGTTATTGCTTATAATACTTTTAAGAAACTTGGTGTTACTGGATTTAAACAAAACTACCCTTTGGCTGGGCTAACACTACAAAATGGGCTTGTCCATTTTATCTGGACAATCATAACCTTGAATCTTGACTTAGCTGACAGGAGCCAAAGAGCTATGTCTCAAGGTCTGAAGTGACAATGAATCTACATTCAAGTATCCTGGGCTGGTCTTGATTTATATTGCTGTCTTCCTTGCATAAATGATGGCTATTTTCTTGGTATTCTGGCAGTAAGTGAGATATCAGGGCCATAGCCAGTCTTCAGAACAGGGGTTGGTTGTTTGAAATTAGAAAAGGGAAGTGTGAGTGCAAGTAGTACAATGTATTTGTAGTCATGCCTTAAAATTCAGTCTGTCCCTGGAGCCCAGTCAGGTTTGGTGACTATATGCTTTTCCTCTATGGGGGGAGGGGGAGAAAGTTAGAAATAAAGATGGGGGTGTGAAGGGGGGGAGAGAAGGAGTGGAGGCGGGGAATGAGAAAAGGCATGCCAGCTAGTGCAGCTGCAGGTTTTGAGCTTTGTAGGAACTGAAGCAAGGCTGTAGGCTGTCAGCACAAGTGAAAAGCCAGAAAAGATCTGACAGACATAAACATGACTGCTTTCTTCAGCTGTAGAAGTGCAAAGGAACAAACACAGATCTTGATGTACATCCTCCTCCTTAGGTAGCGTTACAAAATATATGAGTAGTCACCAAGTTTTATAACCCATCAAAGCCCAGCTCACTTGGATAACAGAGAAAAATTAGTTGTCTCCAGCTGTGTAAACCTTATATTTGGGAGATAATTAGAAGTATGAAACATCTTACTGTGGCTATCTATGTGGAGAATATTATGTTTTCTTTTCAGAAATTTTAAGCAAGCTCGTGGTACAGCTATTTGAAATTCTGGGGTGGTTTGCATGTTGCAGTGAATGTGCATGATTTTGCAAACTGCTGTTATGCAAAGGCTGAAATCATCAAGAACACCCAGGATTTCTTGACTTTGATTCCATGGCCCTTCCATGTGTGAAGAGAGTCTCCTGTGTATTAAAACAGGTCACTTTCTTACTCCTGGAAATCTCAATTTCAGCAATGGAAAAAACCCCACCACCTTGAAGGCAGATAAATGTAGGTCCTGTATCTTTACTCCAGCTTGATATTAGTCTTTCTCACTTTGCCATTAAAAAAAAAAAATGACACAAATGTGATTCCTAAAAGAAAAGAACTTCGTTCCAACCCACTTATCTCCTTAAGAGTGGAATAAGGAGGAGATAACCTGATTAGATGAAGGACATGTCAGTTGAAAACGTGATGTTTCCTATTTTAAGAATTTTAAAACATTGGACTTGATTTCAGTATGGAAAACTGGCCTTCCCTTCAGGAAGCATTTGCTCCCTGCTGCTCTGCAAAAATAGTGGAAAAGAGAAATCTTTTCAAGTCAATATTTCCACTGTAAATAAACAAGTAACGAGTTTCCATTTTCCTTTTTATTATGATTGTTGGGGATCTCAAGAATCCCTACTTTCTTTTCCTGAGTGAAGCCTGAAAGGTAACCAGATAAAAAGTTAGCAAAGACTTGTGGGGAGAGAAAGAGAAAAGGAATGAGAAGAGGGAGAGAGAAAATGTTTGGACTTCATGAGTCAAAGGAGTAAAACAAGTTTCTGTGGTATATATTTCTTGGAAATGGTTGTGTGTTTAAGAATCTCTTTACAACACCCTCTTCATTAGTGGCCTTGAGTAACGATACATGTAATTGCACGGTGAGCCCCAGTGGGTGAGAGGAGCAGCCCTTCCCTGGGCACCTTCTTCCCGGTGACCAAGAGCTCTTTCTGCTTCCTCTCTCCTGACACACACTTTTAGTTCCACTTATTTTTAATGTAACTGAGGTAGGTAGAAAAACTTAGGGCATAAATGTGAAAAGTGACTCACATACATTTTCAAAGAACCCTTTCTTTAATAGATGTTCCTTGTTTTTGTGAGTAGTGTGGATCCACAGCAGCGCTGCAGCCTGCATGGCCGGGGACCTGGTATGTGAGGGGAGATAGAGAAAGTTGATTCATTAGTAATTCTGCCTGTCAGTGTTCATGAAAAATTGTTTTAAAAACAAGCACACACCTACACATCTTAGTTGTGCTTTCGAAGTGCCCCTTTGGTTAAGGAAGTCGGGGACAGAGAGAAGCTTTTCAGAGTCTTATTAGCAAGGCAGTAGTGTCCAAATTGCCACTCTGCTAGGAAAAAGTATGGCCAAGACATTTATTTCTGAATAATCTGCAGTGGAGAAGGTCTTAAAGAGTAAAGAAATGCAGTCACACTGTTGATTAATTAGCCAAGTGCTGTAATTATTGTGAAATATCAACGTAACTTTCTTTCTTTCCCTCTTTTAGTCGCACATGGTGGTTTTACTGGTACTACAGAAACCCTGATTATATTACCCTGGCATTCTCAGGGACTGTTAAGCAGAAGTCTTCTCTCTTTTGCTCTAAAACTCATCTAAATGGAAAACACATTGTCTTCATTATATGCCAGTGTTGAATGAACAGTTGCCATAGCAACAGCCATCTGAGGCCTTGCTGATTTCAGGCCAGTGAATGGGGTAGACAAACAAAGTACCTTCAAAACCAGAAGGGAACAATTGCTATTCATTCAAGCCAGGTTTAAGATCAGCAAATGTCTTTTGCAAAAGAAATGCAGATAAGAAAGTATCAGACATGGCCAGAGAAGAATAACAGCAAATTATCATAATCTTAAACTTTCCTGCCTGGTGGTGTAGCATGAAAAATGATTCTTAAGGTTAAAAAAGAGAAAAATTAGAGCTGGAGAGACAAACCACAGTCTGCCCACAAGCCGGGGTAGCTGTGTCAGTCTTAAGAGCTGATGTGTGGAGTGTTTGCAGCACCAGCAGTTGTGCCGATAAGCGCCTGAAGGACGGGCAGGGCAGGGCAGGCATGGCCCATGGTGGAGGCAGCCACATTCCCCCTCGGAAGGAAGGCTCTGCTGTGGCAGCTCATGCCGAGGGGGGACACAGTGTCTTGCGTGTCTGAGGCCGTCATCAAAGAGCTAAATGACTTCGGTCATGAGCCTCCACAGATTATTCAGCAGTGCCTGAAGGTAGTCAGGAGCACTGATATGTTTGTTTCACCATTTTGTTGCTTCTGAAAGACTGTGATAGGCAGCTTTATCTATGACATGGTTGACATATTCAACATAAAACCCGGTTAGACTTAATATATATTCACATAAAATGCCAAGAAACTGACTGTGAAATGTTTGCCTTGAATTAGAGATGAGGCATGTGTGTTGTTTGTCTGGTATGTGTAATAGTATTTTCTTTCTCCTTAGTCCTACACAAAAGTTTAAGTAGTAATTTTGTGACGGAAGCGCCGTTTCTGATCTCAGTGTTTTCTAATGTATAGAGACACAAAGAAGCAGAGGCAAGAAAATGAGCACATGCAGGTTGCTTATTGTGTTGTCAGTGGGCTTAAAGGTGTCTTTTGAGAGCAGTGGGGCGATGAAAAGCTCTCTGCTGGCCCCTGTGTTGGATTTAACAATAAATGTCATGTGCAGAGGCTGTATGGCAAACAGGTCACACAGCAATGGGAGGGAAAGGGCAGGAGCAGGTTCAGGAGTGGGATTGCTTATGGGAGGCTGTACTGTCTTTTACCTATGCAAGCACTCTGAGTTAGAGGTGCAAGTGATCAGCTGGATTGCTGAATCCCTCTCTGGGAAGTCCTGGAGAAATTCTTGTGTATTTGTTTTTGAACGTTAGGTAGAAAACAAACAAACAAACAAAAAAACACCAAAACCAAACAAACTTCATTACAACACAAAACCCACAACTTGCTACTGTCTCGGCACATTAGTTGTGTGATAATGTAAACTGTGTGCGGTACCAGCTGGGGAGTTGGGAGCCAGAGTGCCCTTGTGAGAGAGAGAGCAAATCCTTCACTAATAATAGGAAAATTGTTGCCGTGGGAAGCTGGTGTTGAAGATGGAGTCTGTCAAACTTCACCTGTTTTCACTACTATGTTTTATATACGCTGTCTATGTGAAGGAAGGGTTATAATAATTAGTGAGCAGTTGCAAATGTCAAGGAAACACTTTAACCGTGGTGTAATACTGGCAATATGTATCACTGATAATACAGTGTAAAGGCATATTCCAACGTTAATCATTCTTACAAACTGGGAATGATGTGACAAGGTGAATTTCTCACTAGTAAAGTTTCTGTTAGTACAATGAATTTAGGTTTTTTTTAATTCTCAAAATGGGGAGAAATACTTAAATACAGGGCTGTTTCGTGTAGAACTTACGTGAGTTTGGACTGAGGGAATGTTTGGAGGATAATGCTGAGACAATAGAAGATGAATCATGGGTCACCTCACCTTGAATAAAAACTTACTTTGTCTGGTTATGAATAAGTAGGATAGACAAGATTTAAATCCTGGCGAAAAAAGTATTAGTCAGAAGGAGGAAGAAAATTAATGATCGACATATTGAGTTTAGAAGACAACTAAATGAGGTGGGGGGAGGGGGGAATATGAAGTAGGAAATAGTATGGAGGTCAATACATCCTTTAGTCTGTCTTCGTAGCATAAGAACAAAGATGGATTTGCTGAAATGGAAAGGCAAAAGACAAACACATCTAACGCAAATGATGAATAACAAAGAGAATGCTGTCTTTGCAAGGCCAAGATGGTAGGCAGACTCAGAAAGTAGCAATTAATTTTATTTGTGTATGTGTATAAGTCTGTGTATTTTATATATACACACCAATTTAGGCTTCCACATTAGTTGTATTAGATTTTTCTCCTTCTTAGTAAAATATACAACATAATGAAGTTATGTCTAAAATACAGATAGCAAAATCTTCTTACTTTTATAATGGAAGGCTGTTGTGAGCTGTAGCCTTCTATAGGTGTGGCTCTGATTGCTCTGAAGATACAATGCTGCAAGACCTTTCTTTCCGATTTTGTTTGTGAAAGTTGCCAAGAGGCATACATAAATGAAGGGGTTTGTTTTATTGTTGATGTTACTATTATTATTCTGTGAAAGCACAGTGTGTTCTAACACTTTGGATCCCCTTTTATCTAATATCACAGTGATCCACAGTTATCTGTGCAGCTTTCTAAACAGACCAGGATTGGCCTTGTTTTACAATGTTATTCCTTAGCAGTGTTAGGAGCACTGGGCCTTGTGAGGCTTTTGGGGTACTGCCAGTGGGCAGTTCAGATGAGTACTTCTGCTTATATTTTCTGAGAAGTTTAAATGGATTTGTTGTGTTTATCAGCAGACTTTCGTTCATTTATCTTAGACTGTGATTAGTGACATGTTTCTCTTCTACTTTCAGGCAATTAACAGTGATTCTAAAAGAGTTGGGTTTTAACTTTTAATGTAATTTTTAAGTAACAGATTCTAGAGGCAAGGTATGTAAGTTGGTGTGTATGGGATTGTCATTCAGTCTGTTGTAATTACTACCTAAGGGTTATAGCTTTCATGTATTTCAGCATAACTGGGTGATTTGTTTTGGGTCTCTCTCCACACCTCTCATACAAAGTATTACTCCTATCACAAAGCATTACTAAGAGCCAGCATATCTCATCCTTTTTGTCATCATTTGCACATCCTGAGAGACATTTAGACACATGGGCACACTTTTAGACATGGAAGATAGGTGAAACACATGGGATGGCTGTACTGTGTTCTAGACAGCACCATTGCTCATAACATGAGCTTGGAAACTGGAAACATTTAAGGTACCTTGTACAGCACAGTTACAGCCTGCCTGTTCTTCTCCCTTCAGTACAAATGGTTAACAGGGTTCAGCATGTGCCTGCTGTGTCTTCAGTAGTTCATGCTTTTTACTTGTGTTTTCTGGTGTTAGTACCTCAGGGAGATTAAGCATCATCTAATACGAAGGCAGAGTGCAAAGAAATAGTGTAATAGGTTGAGCAGCTGGGTAAGATGATGGATGTGTGCCTTGGAACTAGTCATTAGACAGATATTTCATTTTCCTGTGAGGCATCTTGGATGTGGAGCTTGTAATTCAGTAGCTTCACTGAAAAATTACTTGACTAAATAAAATAGTTATGGGCAGCTTTTGTGTAATCTCCTTTTTTTAATTTTTAACAGGGAATTAGATACCAGATTTTAGAATGTTTAGAATGTTTTAATGCTTTAGGTAACGAGCAGCAAGAACGGTAAAAAGAACACTTAGAGCAGTTATAAACATTAGAAGTTTCTCCTTCTTTTGCTAAATATGACCTGGAGCATGAAAGGTAAAGCATACAGAGTATGTTTCAAGAGGCATAGCAAGCAAAACAATCCAAACCATGGCAGTAAGATCACTTCTGTGTCCTTATTGCAGTGACATTGTCTCGCTTGGTTGCTGCTTCTTGAGGGTTCAGTAGTTTTCATGATGCATTTCAATGCACTCAATCCTGTGGGCATTCAGGAGGAGTGTCTAGAGAGAAGCCCTTTCTGAAGAAGGGGGGCCCAGCTAAAGCATCATGAAACTTCAGTTGAAATAGAAGAAAATGGCTGCTAAGTCTTCAAAACAGGCTGCTCTGTTTAGTCCCCAGCAACCTTATAATAGGAAGGGATAATCTGGATCATTGAAACTAACCTTCTGCAGAAATAGAACTTATTTTCTAATAAAACAATAGTAGATAACCTTAGGATGAATCTTCTGTGTAGAGCATAAAGTGTTGTGACCAGGTTGTGTCTGATAGTCTTGAAATACTGGATTGTTCTTGTTCCAGAGGGGCAGTCTGGATAACCAGTGTATAGAAAAGTGTTTTTCCAGGATTATATTATAGCCTGGAGATAAAGCAAGAAACATAACATATCCATTCCATCATAGTGAATGAGAGTATCTTGGAGACTATTATTTGTTAAGAAGCTGCTAGATATGTGGATTGTATGATTGAAGATGAAGGTAATGGTATGGGAATTCATTTCTAACGGAAAGGAAGATTTCTGTAAGGAAAAATAACATTGCATGGTGGCCAAGTGGTAGGCATGGCCTAGGCATAAAGGATCATATGTTGCTGTTCCACAATTGAATTGGTAGTTATCTGGGCAAGCACTGAATAGAGGAATTGTCCCTTCCTTGAAATGGCCTGTTTCATCCTGTAGACACTCAGAATGATGATGTTGCCCATTGCTGCATTTTCTCAGTCTTCTTGGAATGTAAATAGTATTTGGAGATAAATACTTTTCAAAAAGAATTTCTTATTTAATGAGACCTCTTCTAGCTGACTATATTGACTCACACCTTTACACCCCCCATACTCCCCGCCCAATGCAAGTATGCAGGTGAGTACCCTGCCAAACTCAGGTACAATCTATGAAGAATAGTTATTTCTCATCAATCACACTACTGCCTTCAAGTCTGATGAAAAAAATAATTGGAGTAAGAATGGTTTTCTTTCTGCCTTAAGAAAATACAGTTTACTTGGGTGTGTCTCCATGTGGGGTGAGAATTACATAAGTTGCAATTTATTGTGGCTTTGTAAAGAGACTAACAACAAGTTCCTGTCCTCCTCCTCTTATTGGTTTTTGTTGGTTTTTTTTTTCTTTTTCAAACAACTTTTTGAGTAAGAATTTTTGCTTTGTTTTTTGTTTTAAATATTCGTGTTTAATAATATTCATATTTGTGAGTTATGGAAAGCATCCAAAAGCATGCTCCAAATGAGAATGCAGTGAGAAACACTGGGAGTTGCAGGGTAGAAAAGAGCACTCTTGTGTTTCCCAAAGTGATGTTGAAAGGTTGTGTTGTGTGTAATGACAAGGACGAATATCTGATTCATGACAATTGTAATGTGGGAATTGTTGGGCAAGCCAGAGTTAGCTCCTCCTCCTTGGACAAACCTCATGCTCCTGTTAATGTTCCCAAACAAACATATGCATGTACATGCTTTAAATTGCATAGAGCCCCGATTATCTCTCCTGGCAGGGAGAGCTGAATTACTGTCTGTACAGAATTTTTCAAAGCTGATACTTCAAGCTATCTTCTCTATGCATCTGACATATTCCTACTTCATTGTTGACTCCAGCACAACACGTACTGTGAGAATCAAAACAAGGTAATTATCATTGGATTTCAGTGGACCTAAGCAGAGGTAAAAAGCATATGTATGTATACTGGGAAGAAAAACATTTTGAACTAAGTCTATAAAGTCTTAGAATTTTGAGATGCTATTAGAAATAAAAGAATTTAAACAGCAGAATAAAAATAAAGAAGAGTTTTTCTTACCAGTATCAATATAAAGAGTGTAGTTAAGATATAGCTCTACTAACACTCTTTATTTGAAAATATAAAATTCTGTAAGAAGATAAAAAAATACCTATTCCCTTCTCTTTATGATAATACCAGTAAAACCCAGTGCACCTTTCCAGTGCTATCTCTACTTACCTCAACTTTAACTTTAAAGCCCAGATGAGTTTTCAAGCCTATTACATGAAACACAGTAGCACTATGGGAAATAGCCCTGGTGTGGCTGTAGCCAGGTCTGCCACCTGTCCAGCTGGAGGACCTGAAATCTTCTGAACATTCAGAACGATACTGATATTTAGCTGTGGAGTTGCATAAGCTCAAGATGGGCATATGCTCCTGTGTAGCTCCAGCTGATGCTAAAGAAAATGGGAACTAGTCTAATAGCTAAATTTAAATCAAATTATAAGTCATTTCATTCAATTCTGTTTCCATTTAAGAAATAATTTGGTTCAGTGATGGGCATGTGACTGCAAGCCCTGAAGACTGAAATGCTTTTTATCCAGACATACAACTGCATTGACCCTTATCTGGAGGGACTCTTTAATCTGTTAATTTAGTTTTTATGCCCATTCAGTTCTTGACCTCTCTGAATCAACTTCCAGTTAGTAACACTCATGATGGTTGTTTCTGTGGTGGAGACACCTGCCCGTTAACAATAGGACTGAGCTGAACAACCCTTCTCTTCTCATCTAGGCCACTAAACAGGCAGATGGTAACAACATTTGGTCACCACTGATTGGGCTTGCATTTGAACTCTTGACCTAAAGGTGAAGGCCACTGTATCTTATTAGGCATATGAGCCATCAAATTTAGTTTTGATACATAGCTTGAGATGTGTGTGAAGTCAAATGAATCACAGACATGTGAAGGAAAGGAAGACACTTCTTTTCCATCTGTTCTTTCTTTTATTGTTTTATGTTATAGTTAACTCTGTCAACTCTTCATGTGAGCAGCCTCTTCCTTAAAGAGTATCTTGTTAGTAAAAATTAACTATCAACAAGACCACACTCTAAGATCCCATCTCAGGAACAATTCTTCTTTTTTTTCTGTTGTAAAATGCAATCTTTCCTCTCTCTGTTTTGTGCTCTTCATATTCTTGCTGTCATTTTTGCTTACAGAATTAGTATGCAGCCTTCCTGAGAGATGGTTTTTCCTACTGAGAAGTGACCTCTGCAATTCTCTTGTTATGTACTCTCTGACTTGCACACCTACAGCACAACATGACTTTTTCTTTGGTGGTGTTATAACTATTGAACTCTTCAAACTTACTGTGGGTGGAACTATCAATATTCAGTACTACTTTCATTAATTTGTGGCCTCTAATGCATAATTTTCTCTGTCCCTTTTCTCTTAATTTGTAAAACTATTTTTTGAAGGCCAAAAGATTATGGTTTTCCACTTTTTCTTGGAAACCTTAGTCAAACAGTTTGGGGGGAATTAGAAAGTACTGGTGCTACTAATCTATGACTTCTGAAGTATGACTGTGTTCCTATTCAGATATAGCAAAGGTGGATATGCAAGTTATTTATCTCTACAAAGGACTGCCATGATGAGCTGACAAAAAAGGTCTGTAATAAGTTAGAAATTACCCTGAGGCTTACACTGCAAGCACTGCTACCAGGCATACTGCAAGATTTACAGTTGCTTTGAGTTGCTGATGGATCAGCAATTTTATAGTATGAAACAACAGGATGCAGAGTTTCTCAGTCTGCTTGTTTGATCATGTGTACTTCACTTTATCAGCTTAGGTAGTGTCTGGTTCTCTTCATTTAGGTACCATTTCCAGTTTAGTAATTTTAATCTTCTAAATGTGAACAGAATAAAGCATGTTGTAAGATGAGAGATGAGCATTTCAAAGCATATAATAAGAGGGCAAATATTGTTAGATGAGTTTGTGTTTGATGTCTGTTTATTAAAGTGTTGCTCATGTTAACTAACGCTGTGTGTGAGCCTAGGTGTTCTCTACTGAGCAAATACTCCTTCTGTAGCACTGCAACGGGGATGTGATGAGGCTTTGCCTGAGTTTTGGGGCTTCCCTGACCAGCCACTCAGTGCTGGTTCTCCGGTCCCTCAACATTGCATAAACACACACAGGCTGCTCTTGCTTTCCCATACTTGATGTTGCATTGTGGGAAGTATGTTACAGTAATTACACTCCCAAGAGATTAGACCACCTATGAAGACGAAGCACTTGCTCACAAATATTAGCCTGTGGAATCTCACTAGAGGGCACTCCTGGTTTTAGCATTAAAAAATTCTCCTAACAACTTCACTTTGTTTGCTGGTACTGGGGCAAACTGCTTGAGTGGCTTTGGAGACCTCCACCATGACCGTGGAGACTTGATAAACGTTTGAAAGAAAATTGTCTCACAAACAAGGTGATCTTGGAGGATGCTTTCATAGGAAGAAGAGAACTGAACCTTAAAAGATTGTAAGTGTAAATGCATGGAGACATCTTGTGCTGGAGGATTTGGATGTGTTATTTTGTGTTACAGTATTTTTTTCTATAAAAGTTTGAGATCTGGAATTACTAGCTGTATTCGTGATAGAGATGCCTGTAACAGAGTGGTAAGGATGCTTTTGATCACTTTTGAAGTGTTATGTTTGCACTGAGGAAGGGCTCAGCCTTCTTGCTTTGTTAATAATTATTACAGTTGAATGATAACAAAAGTAACCAAAACTTGGTCTTAGTGGGCAGAAATTCACGTGAGAATGAGACCAAGTTGCTAAATTCTGGAGGGAACAGACCCAGATTTGAAGCTCATCATAAATTGTGACTAAGGGAGAACAGGAGGTTTAGAGTGCCATTAGCAGGTATGTTACTTATTTTGGAAACAAATTTTAAGCTTTCAGACTCACTAGGAACTGCTAAAAATAGAGCCTTTTTTTTTTCTTTTCTTTTCTTTCTTTTTTTTTTTTTTCTAATAACACAGTTTATCCAGATGTCAGTAATGAGGTAAAATTATCACCTTGATTGCCCAGTGGTTGATGATCAGTGCAGAGCTCAGGAGTGCTTTCTGAGCCGCAGCTGTGTGCTGCAGACTGCCTTTGGAGGAGCTGTGAGCCATGGGAAGAGCAGAGATGCACAAGGACAGCTGACCGGGCAGCTACCAGCACATGAGAACTGGAAGCCTTATGTTAGCAAAGGTGAGATGAGGTGGTGGCCTGTGTTGTTTCTGGGAATTCGTTACATGCCTGCATGTCCCAAGAACGGTGATAAGGATGATAAGTGCAAGAGACTTGCAATTCTGTTTACTTTCAAAGTTGTAAATCAGTAGCATTCTCCTCTATTAAGGCTGTACCAGGACAAACAAGAGTGTGCTAATGGTCTTGCCCAAAATGTCACGTTTTTCATGATCTATTAAAAAATTTGCTCTAGAATAAATTCTCTGATAAAGACAAAGAGCCAGAGTAATTTCAGAGTTTTGCAACTTTTAATTTTTTTTTTTTTAATAATTAAAGATAGTAATACATCATAGTGGACTCTGGGCTTGTTTTCTTTCAGGATATTCATCTTAGTGAGCTTTTGTAATTTGGCTTCCTGCATGGCTGAGAGAGATGTATTTAATTTAAAGAAAACACTTACATTGCAATATGCTTCATCTGGATACTTTTATGTTACCTAAGTGATTTGTCTAATTGAGCAGTTAATATTTTTTATATATCTATTCCCATAACACCCTGGTAAAGTGTATTTTATTCCATTGCTGTTAAACAAGTGCATAGCAGAACCTATGACTTTCCCAGGCTTTCATGGGAGGAGTGACTGAAGTTGAATGCACCTTCCCAGATCCCTTGTCTAGGGCTCCACATAATGGAAGAAATTCTCTGATTTTATTATGTATGAAACATATTTGCATTTGCACATGTTAGTGTAGAGAATGAGGCTTATATAAATTACTGCATATATTGCATAAATTATCCATGTTCTACAAAACTCAAGCCTCTGGAAAGGTCTCTTCATATTTATTTTTAATGACTTTTGGAAGAGGGGGTACTTCAATTTTACTAATGGGCAAGTAGAATGTACAGTACCATATTTACATACAACTTGCAATTAAATATAGGTCTTACTAATTATGTAAGAGACACTTAACATATTTTTGTAGTGAGAAAACCAAGGATCATGTAACAATTAAGGACTCTCATTTCAGATCCTTTTACTTCTGCCTGAATTGAAGTTAATGCATTTTGTAACATTAGCACACAATTTCATAAATGTCAAGGAAATAAAATTTCATTTTCAGAAATGAAGCTGTGACTAGAGTGTGCATCATCCCCCATGTCAGTGAGGGCTATGGCTTCTTAAATGGTCTAGACTTGCTCTATAAGCAATGGACAGGAAGAGGTATCTCCAGAGAGCAATATGTGCCCCCCATCTTTGGCATCTGTCTCAGCATAGGACAAACTGCCCTTTGATTGTGCTGCTCACTGTTGACTGTTGATGGCACCTGGGCTAAAGCCTCTCTAGGAGGTGGCTAATGCTAAGAATCAAGACCAAAGTTGTTGGTCCTGTTGCTAACATAGGAGAAAAATCACTAACCAAATCAAAAGTATCTTTTCTCTCTTTTTTCATTGGGTTTTTGTTCACTTGTTTTCTGCGACAAAATCTCCAATGAATCTAAAAGGCTGAGTCAACCATATAACTGTTCTATTTAACTTAAAGTAATAGTCTTAATATTCTTGAAAGCTTTACTTGCTCTTAAAGGCTTTTTTTACACCACAATAGAAATGGAAGGCTAATACTTTCTACCATGGGCTAAAATGTTCAGGAGAATTTTGAGCTGTGTTTGGTTTGTGGGGTTTTTTTTAATTGTTGTTGGATTTAGGATGTATCATCATACATTACAAAAAAAAAAAAAAAAGAAAGCTTTTTTGATTCTATAAAACACAAAAAGCATGGATCTATGCATACCACACACATTTTAACAACACATGTGTTAGATACCTGTTCCAAAATAGAAGCCAAAGATGATAGATCTGTGTATTCTGTAACCCAGTCCCTACAGAACTAAATTAATTACGCAGCTCAGCAAGTGCTAGCTTTACAGACCAAGTTAGATGTCTTGTGGCTATTTCTGAAGGGGAAGCAAATGCTTCTAGGGTTTTTTAGCTGTTGTGGTACTTTTAAGTTTGCAAATAAAATTACTTTTTCCACTGATTAGTTTTTTTTTTCTTTTGTATTGGACAGAATATTTGTTGTTTGCTTTTTCTAGTAAGGCTTGAAATTAATTTTGAACTCCATTTCTCAGTGCAAAATCCATGACCATATTGCTCAAAGAGAATATTTATTTTTAGCCAAGACAACAGAGCACATAAAGGTTTTTACATAGATTCCAGCTTTGTTTTTTAAAAAGCCACTGGCACGTGCATTTTCTTTGACTACTCTTTAAAAAAGCCTAAGTAACCAGCTCAAACCTTACATCATTATATATGTAGTACTCAAATTGTAGTAGCATGAAACAGTATGTTCTTTTGCTGTATTTTTAAATTTTTGGTAGAACCATATCATTACTTCAATTTTTTCCACTGGAACTTCCATTCCTCTGTGTACATTTTATTTATATTTTTGAGGTCCCTATATTTTTTCAAACAAAAAGTTTTAAAATTTCAAGAAGTAAAAAGCTCTTAATGATTTCACCTGTAAAAATATGGATTCTTTATTTTTCCAAAATTACATCAAAGGGAAACTTGCCTTAGCCCATGAGACAGAATTCTGGAGGTGCTGCAAACTCAGCCATGGATTTGGTAATCTAATGTTTGTTTGGAGAGTTAGGGCTTCTTTTTGTAGATGAAATTTGCCTGACAGTGAAGATTGTGCAGTCAAAATACTGCGTAGAAGATAACTACTCTTCATTGAACATCTCAATTTTCTGCAGAAGTATCAATAGTTAAAGTAGTCCTGCTTTTGTTTTTGTAAGCAGATGTAGAGATGGAGCATGTGCTGAAAAACACAGACCCTTGGCATAGTAATTTTTCTCTCTCTAATTTTAAGTGATAGAACTGCTCTTACCGTAGATTTTAAAGTGCTCTTTTACTGTGTGTTTTATGGTGTTAGTTTTGGGAGGAGATACCCCTTCCTCTGTTGACTTTTAAATATCAGAGGAAGAGCATCATTTTGCATCACAATGATAGCTAGTGGAAGGAAAAAAGATTGCAACTGGTGAAGAATTGGTGTTGAAAAACCAGTGTTGGCTGAAGAAGAACAGTAAATGTTGGAATACTTTTGTGGAGGGAAAGGGGGTGCCCTTGAAAGCAGAAGAGGAATCCTTCATGACTAAGAGATCTTTGTAAAAATCAGATTTTTTTAATTTTTATTGATCAGAGTAAGCTGGATAGCTCCAGGGATAATTAAACCTGGGACAGAGAGACAGCTTTATGGTATTGTGCTCAGTTCATTTTTTCACAAAAAATCATTATATTAAAAATAAATACTTACATTTGTGTTCAATACTTCTGTTGGGAAACATAGATCTGTAGTAACAGAGATATTTTGAGACCTGAGTAAACTGGCATTGCATTTCCCTGCAGATTTTGGACAGAAACTAGTTGTAAGCTATCTGGCTATAGGTACTTTATGCAAAGTGTGAGTAATTAAGAACCATAAAAGTCTGTGCCCTGTGCGTTCAACTGCGGTTTGTACTACTGGATGCATCAGTGTTTAGGTTTTCAAGCTGAAACATCTTTAAAAATCTGATTTGAGAAAACAGAGAACACTTGTCTTTGGAGGATGAATCATGTTAAAAGGTAGAAAATTTGGATACTTGATCTCATTTAATATTTCTGATTTTTTTTGGCCTGGTCTCAGCAGCAGTTAGATGTGTACTTGGGTTTAGATGAGATACTTCACCCTGCCAAAATTTCTGCAACTGTTTTAAGGAGGAGAAGTTCTAGCACAATTGCAAGTAGAATCACAATGAGCATTTTTATAGGCTTCTTTAAGTGCAAACAATGTTTTCAGGTTAATATTTTGAATATTTGATGCAAAAATGTAAATTACTAAAGTACTCTGCATCAGGTCTTCCATTTAGCATTATCCTTTCACACTGTGGAGTAAACTAATGAATTACAGCATGATTACATAGCACATAATTAACTTTGTAATTAATATGCAACTGCCACTTAAACTAAAGTACTGCTTATAAAGATGTACGGCAACAGTAAATCACAGGTCAGAAGTAGCACTTTGGAATTTTCAAAAGAATGAGGGTAAATGCAGAATCACTTACAGCAGCAAAGTAAGTTAATTAAAAAGCAGATTAATTGTGAATGTCCTGTTTAATTTTAAATACCTTTGCCATTTCTTTTCCCTGAAGAAAGAACAAATTTCAAACCTAACTCATTCATTGTTTTCTTAGATGACATATTTAGAAATAAGAAGTTGTTTAGCTTTAAACTGTCCTGGTTGAGATTAGGATTTGGTTAGTATTCCTTTCTCGTCTTGCTGCATATAAGGGTTGCATGAAACCAACAGCTTTTTACTTTGAATTAATTCCAACTTTCTGCCATGGTCTTTTTTTCTCCACATTAAGTCAATGAAACAAAGTTAGTCAAACCAACTCCATCCTTTGTTCTGCAGGGGTTTTTTATTTTTGTTTTGTTTTTAAGGAAGATGAGGGGTTTTGCTGTGCTATAACAACCAATGAAGAATGAGGCAAGGCTCAAGTTCAGTTACTTCAGACAAATATTTTTTGCAGCAACTGTCCACAATTGCTGGTACCACCACCAGTGGTGCTAATGCTGGAGGCCCTCGTGTCATAATGCCTTGGTGCAGACTGTGCTTGTTTGGTGGAAAGCACCATTTAAAATGGTACCAAACATGGTATGCCAAAGGTTTGGGGTTTTTTTTTCCAAGTAGAAGTGGACACGTGTTGCAGAGCTCTGTACCCTGAGGCCATGGGAAAACTAAATGTTAGAGCTCTTCAACACCTTTCTAACCATCTGAAGGTGATGCAATACAGGAACTAGACCCTGCAAATGTATTGGATGCTGTTGCATGCTATTCAGTGCTTCAGTATAGGTTTCTTGGTTGACTTGATCTACTGTTGGATATATCCTGCTTAGTGTCTGGTTAAAAGAAATTAAACAGGATGTATGTCACAATCAGTAGGAAATGGCTACTCTAAGCATATAATATGTCTTTTAAAGGAATTAATGTTTTGTTAATGTCCTTTTTGCGAACCAAACTAATTTTTTGTGTTCAGAAATACATGACAAACAGCTCTAACTTTAGAGCTTCTGTGTTTGAGACACTTTGATTTGTGTATTCACTATTCATGGTGCTCAGTATATTGTCGGTTGCTTCATCCGCATGATGCTATTTTTTCCTTTTTAAATGGCTAGCTGAAACTTCTGACCTGGAACAAAGAGTGATAGATGTTTCACAGTTGCTCTTCATTCTGGATAAATAATCATTCAGGCATAATTATGTGCATCTCTCAGTACTCATGAATACCTACTGCCTGCTTGAATAGCTGGGAGGGAATATACATTGCCCTTACAAATCCTTCAGAATTGGCTTTTGCTTGTGTTGTGTTTAGGAAAAAAGAAAAACCTACAAAACAAACACCACCACACACAAAAAAAACAGCCAGAAAAACACCCAAACAAAAAATTAGAAACCAAGAATTCTTCAGTTTCTTCTTGCTGACTTTGTTTTACTTCATTGAACAGCTTGCCCAACAGTTAATTTTTATTAAAACTAACGCGTAAGAATAAGCATCCTGAGCTACTCTTCAAGAATAACAAAAATTATTGGAAGTAGGGTATGCACTATAAGTGGAGTCCAACCTAATGAAACTTGGAGAGAGGTTTGTCCTTTGGGTTTTGAGTGTCACTTAGTGGATCATAATATGAGAAACAGGTCCAGTTTATAATCATCGGATTTTGGCTTTAGTGACTCAAAAGGGAAATAAAGCTTTAGGGAGGTGCCTTTCTCTGAAAATGGTACATTCTTGGAGATTCAGTTCTAGGCATTATGAACAGATGCTTCTGAACTAATCTCAAATGTCACATTTCATGAATAAACCCTGGGGGATTAACAATATCAGAATTTCCTGAAAGTATTCCTGGAGGTTTAACTTAATACTCTCTCCCAGGGAAGTGTCCCACCTACTAACTTGATGAATACTTCCAGGCCTTCCCAAAGGCCTTCTCTCTCATGCCAATCCAAATAAGGCCAGGGGAGAGATGACAAAAGCAATATATTGCAAAGCAGCAGTGGTCTGAGGTGGCAAGTAAAAATCATGTGGTGTAGGAAAGTTGCAGTGGTCTCAACAGAATTGATTTTACATTAAAAATGGAGAATCATCAGCATCTCTACTAGACGGAACAATCACAGCTCCATAATTGTGATTGAGTTAGTTGTAATAGTTGGGAGAAATGCAAACAATTTAAAATATAAAGAAGTTAATCTCCTGTCTAGTAAATGCCCACTTTTCTAGTTTAGATATTTCAGCAACTATTCAGAGAAGCTTTTATTTACAAGTAATAATAATTTAAAACCTCCCCGTTGTGCAGAAATTGTGATGGATGCTTTGATAAACTCTGTAGAGGAATTGACAGCTATGTTTTTAACATATTAACCATTTTCCTTTTACTTGTAATATATATGTTATGTTGGGGTGAGATGAAAAAAAAAAAAACCACAGAGAAAATATATCCTCAAGCCTCTGTTAGAATGAGTTCCTGTCTAAACAGAAGATGAGGAAGGGAGTTTTGCTGCAGTTCTCTTCCATCTCTATGGATGTTTTTGTGGTGAGGTTATAATCTATGTTAACATTATGCTGAGATGGACAGCCCTAGCCAATAGGTTAGAATTGTTAGGTAGTTTGTCTTTTTGACAGATCTTGTCTTCATGTCTAGCAATTTATGTGACCTTCCAACTCTGATATTTTCCTCGCCAGTTTGTGTCCTAAACGACTCCCTTCTATGTATCGGCCCTGCTTCGTTCTTGGAGACTGACAAGGCAGCCTGTGCTTCTCTGAACCTGTGAGGGGGCCCACTGGGTCACTGTCAGTACTAAATGCTGCTTTATTCTGTTGAGTGTTAAATTGCCTGTTCAATTCTTGGATGTGTTTTGTTAAATAAATGTTTTAAACTAATTTAGAAATTCAATTTCTTGCAGGTAGGGATGTGGCAATATGATGTGTCAAACAAAATGTATCATATATCCCTGTGTTTTCCTTTTATAATGTGATGATTCATACAAACCTAGGTCAAAGCTTAGGCATGTTCTGCAACATAGATGAATTAAACTGCACAACAGTTGATCCTGCAAGAAAGCATTTACATGAGTTTGTAATAGAAATTCTTTCTTCCCTAGCATTTAATCCTGTCACACGTAGTGCATGTGTGCTTATGTATGTATTTGTATATGTTGATTTAATCAAAGCCTTATAAATAGCAGATCAGTTTGCTTTCAGAAGGAAGGAGGCTTATTAAAAACTTTTATGCTGGAAAATTGCTTTTCACAGGCCAGTCAGAAAGCTCTTGGGAACTTTGCTCCTAAGACCCATCAGAGGTTTTCTTCCTATAGCTCTACAATAGCACTGCAGTTGCTATGCAGTCCATTAGGAATTGTTGACTCTGTAACAGGTGTAGTGTATTAAAAGCACTTGCATTATGAGTCTTAAAGAAATTTGAACTGCAGATAATATAAACCAATCCTGTCTAGAGTTTTGAACAAGTCCTAAAGCAGAGTCTAAAACAAGGCAGGGAGCAAAGATGGCAACTATGATAGACTGTCTGAATGATTGGCAGCAATAAACTAATTTACAACCTTAGTGGTACTTGAGAGACTTGAATAAATAAGAGTCATGCCAGGAAACAGATATCTAAATTGGTTTAAAACTGTTCCGGAGAATGAACCTGTATCGGCTAAAAGTAGAATAGGACAATCCACAGTATTTTTTTAACATCATGTGCTTCTTGTAATAGACAAGGAAGGAAAGACTGAGGTGTTAGGACACTGTCTGGGGCTTATGTGAAAGATTCAAAATTGCCGATGTTGTCAACTTGGTCAAGTCACTTAGAGAATACGCAACTGGGCTCCTGCAATGTATCTCTGCTGTAGAAGAGACCAGACTACAGTAGAGAGCTAGTTTGAGTCTCTAGAATAAAGTTGACCTTTGAGCAAAATAGTTTTCCACTTAGCATTTTTGAAAAGCATATAACTTTTTTGCTCAGCAGTGGAAGTAAGTCACAGTGTTGCTCTATCATGTCATACGCATCCTCCTAAATTTTTTCAGGCCTATTGAAGCCAGTAAAAAAAAGAAATTTATGTGCAAACTAGGTCTCTTCTCATGGGAAGTAAAATGGGAAGAAGCTTGAAAATAGGCAGCTTGTTCCATGGATTTATGACACTTGCAGGTGGTAGCACATCATCATTCTGGGGAACCAAGATCCACTGTCTTTTGACTGTTACCAAGGGATATTTTCAGGGACTGAATTGATCTTACAAGGAACAAATGCATATTATTTTTACAGTTAGAGAATTGGAATTTTAGGGTTTGCATTTATTTGTTTCTTTGTTTCATTGTTACTGAGCTTATGATTGAATTCATGAAGGGGCTTAATAAACACTGATCTTTTAATTGAAAACCATACGAAGATCATTATAATACATTAATGATTGCAAAGGAAACTTACACTCTACAAACTTTGTAGTATGATTTTTTTCTTTTTTTTTTTTCTTCAAATGATTTTCAATCCTGTGGAATTTTTTTTTGTGTGTGTGTGTCTGTCTTTCTGGACAGGCCCAGATCCCCAGTTCTTCACATTAGGATTCTGTCTACACATAGTACGGTTTTCTTCTTCTTTGTGCTTACAGCTCCCTTTCTGGACAAAATGTTGTGCCATCAAGAAAGGCCTCATGCCCTGATTTTTGTCCTTCCATATAGTTGATCATAATACCTCGTATATAATAATACCTCTGTATTTGAGCTGGTAAAAGCAAGTTGTCAAATATTTCTCATTCTTCTAGAGAAGTAGTTGTTGCAAAGAACTGAGAAGTCATACTTTCTCCTGTGGTATTTCATAGAAGTATTTTGTCGTGTCTTGGATTATAGCGATCCCATTTGCGTGTATATCTCTGGTATTTGTGCTAACCTGTGAAAATGTTGGTGAGTTTTGCTCTCTTAGACTTTTTTCTTTTTAAATTATTCTTATTTCCTGCATCTGACTTAAGGAATTGTTTAATTGTTGCTGCTTTGCTGTTTGCCAATAGCCAAGAAGTCAGCTGTTGGAGGATGACATTTATGTAGGTGTTTGCTTGCTTCTTATGCTTTGAACAGTCGGAACAGTGAAATTACAAGCTGAGAAGTGTAGAGATAAAAGACAGAGCACTGCATTATTTAGTAGTTTAGTAGTTTACTGTCTGCTGTTTTGAATACCACTATCACCTTAGGAGGAAAAACTGTGACTGCCTGGGTCTTACCTTTCTATCATCTGGTTAAGAGAGTAGAAATTTCCTTACTTAGGACTGGTGAATATCTAAATGTATTGTCAAGGACAGTGGAGCCAGGTTCAATTCCTGACCTATGGGAAAGGTAGGAAAGGATGGCTCAAACAAGTCCTTAATTAGAAGCAGTGCAAGTTAGTGATATGGCTTTTGGTTGGGACAGAAGAGCTGCTACACAACTCCTTCACAGCTTGGGTTATGTCAAGAGGAGCAAAATCAGAAAAAATTAAGACTCTTGCATCTAGTACTATCTGAATTGGCTCCCTTGTCCCGAACAGGACAGGAGCAAATGGACTGCTCCTGCAGCATGCCCTGTTTCATGCTTGCCTATGCTTTTCTTTTGTATCCCTGGGTGGATCAGCCATGCCATAAGCAAAAACCTTTTTAATCCAGTAATGTGGCATACTGGGCAGCTAGACTTTACAAAAAAATGAACCATCTTCCAAAAGATATCCCTCCAAATTTCAGATCTAATTAACTCCAGTTACACGGGGGGATTGGAAGGAAAAAGGTGCCAAAATGTAGCTGCTCAAGGATGGCAAAAATCAAGAGCAAAAGACAAGGAGACATTGGATAGGAGTTTTATTCTCTGCAAGGTTTGAAATTGTCACAACAACATGTCTCTCCTTGAGTTCATCACAACCTTTTTGAGGGGGTTACTTGTTTCCTTTTCAGGGGAGCTGAGTGTTGTTTCAAGTGAGACGTTACACCAACTCCTGCCTGCTGAAGGCTTTGCGGTGTGGCTGTTCTGCCATCTTTGTATGCGTATCACCAGCACGTCCTGTTTGATCACAATGAAAGTCACTCTGGAGTATGTCTAATCAGGCAGGGCTTCAGAAAAACTTCAAGGCTATAAAGCTGACCTCTGGAGTCTGTAGTGTTGCCACTGGGAGCAAAGAGAAGTGTGTAGCTTTTTGAGGTCTGTTCCACTGTGTCATAATAACCATTTAAACTAAAAATAAGAAAGGAAGTACATGAGTAGAAGAAAATGCCATCTGGACTTAAACTGCTTTTATCCAGATGTCACCTCAATGTAGAGTCTAAGTTTATCAAGTTAATTTTGTCTTTTGAAGTCTGGCTGAATGGTGGAAATTTTGTCTTGAAATTGTAGGAAGGGTAATAGATGTTTTAACTTACAGTGATACATACATTAAAGATTTTAATCTATCACTTTTCATTGTTCATATTAAACTAGCATGTAGTAGTCCCAGTCTCAATTGTGATTTGCTGCATTGGGCACTTTATGTGTATTTGGTGGAAATAGCACCTACCCTGAGGAGCTCTGGATGTAATTGGAAAGCCAGAGGAAATGAAGAAAGGATGCTGTGGTGGTGGTGGTGAAGAGCTCAGGTCTCTCTTCACAGGGCTGGCTTTGTCCTGTAGTTATGGGAAAAACCGTCTGGGCATATACTTTGTAATAATGACGATGGTATGAAAAACTCAAGACAGCCTGAGCGTCATAATTTATGGATTGCACAATAAATAATTCATTAGCAATAGTGTTTCTGTTTACATTGTTGATAATAAAAATGGGAAGTCTGCCTGCTTCAGTTTGTAAGGCAGTTGTCCCTCGTACGTTATCAGGCTTGCTCCTGGCCTGTTGCAGATGAAACAGGAGTAGGAATGATGGGAATTGTGCCTCCCCTTCTTCACAGGGGATGCCACACTGGTTCCTAGTCTTTTCAGTCGAGGTAGCTTTTGTTCAAGCCCAATTTAGCATTTGTAAAGTTGCTGCTTTCAAATACTTCAGAGGATTTTAAAAAAAAATGCATGAGATGTGTTGTGTTGTGCCAAATGCCATTTCAGCTTTGCTTGTGCTATCACCTGAGGGTGAGAGACCTAGTGGAGGTACAGCTAATAGAGTTCTGTGCTCTCAGAAGAAAATGCTTCTGACTATCCCAAGAGGTTTGTTCATGAACTGAGCAAGTAACAGATCTTAACCATGGAATTCATGAAACCTTTGAAAACTAAGTTGTCTGTTAAGATTCATAGTAAAAAGAAACTTATTTCATGATAAGTGTAAAATTTTCTTTATTGGCCTGTAAAGCAGATTTGGGACACTGGCAATTCTGAGAGGCCAAAAAGTCCTCTCA
The DNA here is from genome assembly GCA_035583235.1 of Hafferia zeledoni. Lineage (NCBI taxonomy): Eukaryota > Metazoa > Chordata > Aves > Passeriformes > Thamnophilidae > Hafferia > Hafferia zeledoni. The sequence continues at coordinate 11,719,431 of JAWWEV010000169.1, read as the reverse complement.
AGTGGTAAGAGAGTTAGAAAACAGAATGGGGCAGTGTAGGGGATCGTGGTTATTTCAGTTTAAATCTTTCTTGAAGGCAGCATGCTTTGTTGTGTAAAGCTTCTACAGTGTTTTATCATCTAGGTATCTAAAAGAATTTCAACCTTACTGGAATTATGGGCACTTAGATAGTATGAAAAGCATGACTACATTACAGATAGTCAAACACTAGGGATGTGTGCAGCTTTGATTTTATTGGAATGAAGGTGGTGCAGTTGCAACTAGTTTTTAAATTGCATTGTTTTCAAAATCAACTCTAGGGTGTCAAAAATATTTCTGGCCTTCTTGATAAAGTTTCAGTAGCAATGAATCTGTTCCTTTGGTTGTGTTTCAGGTATTTGAATATTAGCTGTTGAGATGAACACAAATAGTGGTCACATTTCAAGTCTCCCAATATATTGTATTCACACAATGCTTCATTGCATATGTACAGAAGAGTATTCCTTGAGGAATGCAGTGTCATTTGATTTTCTTGTCCAATCCAGGCTTATTTTACCCAGACCGTCATTAAGGTTTCTTATAGGATTTGGTGGTGACTTGAGATATTGGACATTTGTCTGCAGGACAATTCAATAAAACCAAATACCATGTCTTTTAATATGTATTCTACAGGTCTAGAAATACTAATATGAATGGATTTCCAGTCAGCTGCCTTAAAATGAAGATGACAAAAATGGTTATAGACCATACCAAAACTTCTGTGCTGTCTAGATGCCCAGCATCTTTAGTTTAAACTACTTTAAAGTAATGGCATTCCCTAGCACTAAATTGTCATAATTCAAAGGAAGTGGAGAGTTTGTGAGAAGACACATTTGGGTAGCCACTGCAAGCAGTGCAAACAATATCATCTGGCTGCTAGCAACTGCTCTGTTTCCCCTGGCTACAAAAATTGACATCCATCCAACTTCTACCTCACTTCTTCAGTTATATTTAGTTTTTATAGGTTTTGCTGGTCCTCATGGACTTTATTTTGCTTCTGTTCTAGGAAGTTTGGTAAATATTTATTTCAATTTTATCAGGATGGTCAGAATAATGGCTAATGGAAAATTTACTAGAGCCTGTGTCCCAAGGGAGCTCTTCAGTTGCTCTGTTCTCCAGAGACTTTGTTGATTGAGGTAATGCTGCTTTTCTTTCTCCACTCCTTCCCTCTCCCTCAGTGATTTTCTCCAAAGGAGGAATTCTTTCCCCAGTGGCTTATCAAAAATCATTGCTGTTGGGAGGAGTTTCTTAGTTCTCATAGAATGAAAGAAAAGGTGAATAAGTCTTAGGCATATAGAATATAAAGAGAAATTACCATCCAACTATATGCCTTCTTTGCAATGCTAAATTTCCTTGGAAAAAAATTTTTTTAGAAAGTCCTAATCTATTGTCATTACTTTTTTTGGTGCAATATAGTTTAGGGATAGGGGATTGTTATGTTTTTTCTGTTGCCACCCAGCAATGAGGATTAGAAGTTGTGATGGTACAGTATCACAAGAAGAAATCAGCAATTTCCTTCAAATGCTACAGTTCAACTTCCCAAACATGCCTGGTTTCATCAGATAAGTAAGAGGGCATTCAGTGTCAGAATGCAAATCCTTCTCATTTCTAATTCACAGTGGGCTTGAGATCTTTCTTGCTAGGAGCATTTCTTTGGGCTGGCCCAAGAGGCTTTGACCTCTGTTTGTTATATAGCAGGCTGTCTGGTTCAAGACAGATGTTATCAGAGCATAGCAAATACAAAATAGCATCTTCAGTTTTTGATAGCTTATTGTTAAATTGTTAAAAATATTTGCAGCTAGTGCCATCTCTCCACCATTCTTCTTTTTTCCTCCTTCTGAAACCATCTTTGAACAGTTTGGTTGGGTCATTACTGTTTCCTCTAAGCCTTTAGAAAACGCTTATATGAAGTTGTCTTCTGTAGCTCATCTTTCAGGTTTTAAGCAAATAACTTAGATAAATGTATACAAACCAGCTGGCTTTCTTTGGCAGCTGATAAAAGTCTAGTAAGAGCAGGAAAAAGTTGCCAGTTCATACATATTCTTTGTTGCAGCTCTGTAGACTGAGCCCCCAGAAGGTGTGTAAGCCAGGTGATGTTAGCAACACTATAGACCTGTTGCAATATTTGGTAGGCAAACACAAGGAATTTCCAGCAAATTCTTCACATCTTACCACAGAACCTCTCAAAGAAACAAGCTTTCATTAGGTAAATAAGGAAGCATCACATGACAGAATGCAAATCCTTTTCAATTCCTATGCTCACCTGACTTATTCTGCAATCCTGCCACTGAGCCCTGAAAATGGAAAGAGGTGCTTGGTTCTGCTTCAGTTTATAGATTGGCAATTTATCAGGGAGGGATCTTTTACAGCATTGTTGTATGATCGATCAGGGACACTGGTTATGAAATGATTTGAGTGCAACCCTGCAAGCGTTTAGGGAAGGCTCATTTGCTTGTAGCTGTCCCAATGAGGATTAGTATTTCTTACCTGCAAGCTACAGTACATATAATAAACCACTGGATCAGTGGGTTCTGCTGTGAAACTGTCAATGTTTGTTCTAGCAGATCTGTCTATATTGGAGCGTGCAAAGCCTCTGAGAGCACTATTCCAGGTCTGTCAGCCCTGGCTCCCCAGTAGCACAGTTCTACACACATATGCCTTTAATTTTGTGTTATTACCTCTTGCTGTTTTAAACTGCAGTGCCCCTTTTCCTTGCTCTCCCTAAAGATAACAAGCTGACAGAGCTGATGACACCAGGAGCTGGTCGGAATGCAGGGAAACCAACCTTGTAATATAAGCATGCAGCAGGGCAATTACTTGAAACTGTGATCTGCAGATGCTGCTCTCGGTCTGTGGAAACCACTCATTTGAGCCAGCAGGCTGGAGGTGAGGGCTGCTGGTGCAGGAGGCAGTTCATGTGCTTAATGGTTAGTGCTGGCTAGTGACCAACTTGTCCAGGCTCAAAAGAGCAGTCTCCTTAGCCACGTTTCTGCAACACCATTCTTATACAATGGGGCTTGGTTTTTTATATTTTTATGCCTATACTTTAAGTATAGGTCATATCCCAGTGCTCTGTGTGTGCTTCCAGCTAGCCCGACCACCTTTGCTTTTGTAATCAGGGTGCAGATGTGTTTCATGATTGAACAACTTGTGTGCACCGCCGCTCCTCCTCCCAGAGGAGTCCAGCAGGCTTGCTTATGCAAGCTGTCAGGCTGTCTTTTTTTCAAAAGCATGTGTGGGTTTGTTTTTGTGTGTATCCGGCTGGCTGTTCGTGCCTGCATATAATAGGCTCCGTATATAAGAACGTTCACAAGCACACGGCTGCGGAAACAGCTTCCTTAAACCCGACAAAACTGCCAGCCCTTGCAGCTCAAGCCCCCATAAATTACAGGAACCTGCTCCCACCTCGGCGGGGCTGTGCCTGCCGGGCGCTGTGCGCACGCACCAGCCTCGCTCGCTTTCCCCCTCTCGCAGTCAAAGATGATAGAAAGTCTTCTGGGGATTACTGCACATTTGTAGAGCAACAATGGAAAGCAGCACAGCACAAATATCTATTCTTCCTCACCCAGCATAACAAACACTGCTTTGTCTCACATCTGGCCCTCTTTAATAGCTCGAAGCCAATGGCAGTAGCTATTTAGCAGCTTATGGTAAATAAAGCTTTATTAAAACAGCTTCCTTTTTCCAAGGGTTTCATGATGAAAACAGCCCTTCACTTGACATTTTATATTTTTTCCTTTTTTTTTTTTTTTTGTACCATGTCTAGTAGGATAAATAAATGAGTTGTCATGGATAGATATTAAACTTTTTCCGGCAGATGGTCTTTGAGAGCATCTTAGAAAATTGTCGCGCTGAGAAAGGGGCTCAGAGCCCTTCCAGCGCTGTGTCCCTGTGCCTGTGAGTGCAGACGTGCCGAGCTGCGTTGTGCCCGCGCTGTGCCTCGGGGCTGGGCTGGGGGGGGGGCTGCGGGAGGGCACCGGCTGACACCGAGACGGGGAATTGATGCAATTATACGCAATTAATAGCATTAACCTGTGTGCACACACGGAGGTATGTTCAGATAGTTCAAGAAAACAACCAGTATGGCTAATGATAAGGAAGACGTCAAGTGGAATTTAGATGGGTATTCGTCTTCGGACAGCCACGTTTTACCACCCGGACAGGGCGCTGAGGGAAATAATGTTCCTTAAATCCATCACTGGAGGTGACAGGCTCTCGGGAGCTGCTGGGCTGGTTCGCGCCCGCCTCCTCGGGCCGTGTCCGTGCTTTCAGGCGACGGAACGCGGCTGTTCCGCCTCGCAGCCTCCGCAGAGACAGGAGAGGGGCCGGCGATGGCCACTGCCCCGGGCAGGGCCGATCCCTCCGTCCCCCCCGCCCCGGGCAGCGCCGATCCCCGCGTCCCCCCCGCCTCGCGCTCCCCCGGGCCCCGCGCGGGCGGTGTCGCGGCCCTGCGGCGCCCCCTGGCGGCGCGGCGCGGGCGGCACCTGCCCGGGTCGCGGGTCCCGGCACGGCTCGGCTCGTTGCTTGATGAAAGTAATTTGGTACATACAGGTTGTCTGCCTTCTCATAGGATCCTCAGCATGCTGGAGACATGCAGGAAATTATTAGTTTGAGGCTGATTGGATAAACAGCATTAACCAAACTTATGTGCTGCGGCGGGAGGGGACATGGGTGATTAGAGCTCCTATGCTGAATCCCTGCTTTAAGGAGTATTTTTTCTTCATTTCCCCTTCTCACCTGCTGTTAAAAAAAGAATTTCTTAACTGATGATGGTATTTCCTGTGTCATTTTTCTCATGTACTTCTTCCACTGAGTGGTCCAAAGTGGCAGCAAATTAGATGTGGTGCAGCTCAGCAGCCGCAGGGTGGCTGGTAGTGTGCTGGTCCCCATGGGAATGGAGACCTGAACTAATGCTGTGCTGCTGGCCTGAGAACTGTGCACAGCAACCTCCCCTGCTCCCTGGGAATGGCTGCCTTTCCTCCTTTGCCTTCAAAACGGATTTCTGGTGGGAAGGTTATTTGCTAAAAACTTAATTTCTGAAGGAATGGCATCATGTTGCTGAGGCAAGGGAGTGGGTGGCAGTGCTTAGGGCTGGGCAGCAGCTGACGTGTTTCCAGTGAGCTTCACTCCAGCTCCATCTTTGTCCAGCAGTGAGGGAAGGAAGCTTGTGGGAGCAAGAGCAGAAAGCAGTGCATGAAGAGTCTCTAAACTCAGGGAGAATGTCAGGCCTGTTTCAGTGGTGATTCAGGTCTCTGTTGGCTGCCAGTGATCAGGTTTCTGTGTCCGCTGGTCCTGGTGTGACAGAGCTCTCACTGCGAACGACAGCTCTGACCATGAGGAGAGCTCATCACAAAGCAGAACTGAATCCATACTAACTTTCAAACTGCAGTACATTTTTACACATGTCCTGAAGCAGTGTTGAAATGTACGGCTTTTTTTTTTTATTTGCTTTTATTTTTTCCTTAGGAGACTGTTCCTGCTGCCTTTGGAACTGGTGGAGACCAACAACCAAATTGTTCTTCTTAATTGCGTTACTTGAAGTTCAGATTCTGATATAACAATTGTAGTCTCCTAAGATGAACTTTAAACCAACACAGAATGTAGCAGAAGCTTGTGAAATTCTCCTGCACAAAGCCACTTTAGAATTTCATTCTTCTTTCAATATGGAATAGTTTTTGTAGTAATTGTTTAAGAAAAAAGATTCAGTATGTTCAGGGTTAAAAAAAGGGCTAACAGGTTGATACATCTGTTCCTTTAAAAAAAGCATTCTTCATTTTTGAGACATCATAAATATGTAAATGAGGTCTCTTTTAATTACTGCCTTGGGCTATAAACTCACAGTGCTAGAGGGGAGGGAAGAAGGAAGTAAAAGAATAATTCACAATTTTTATTTTTTTTTTTTAATAATACAGGGAGTTTGGGTCTTTACCTCAGACAACATAGCAGAAGAGTGGGGCTTTTTATTGCTGAATTAACCAGAAGGTGGTGGGAACACTTCTTTGCTTATCCTTTTGAAAGCAGTTAGCACATAAAGTGGTAGCGTATGACCTTCCTGGCTAACGTGTGCACGAAACAGAGGGGATTTGTTACAAAGCGGTGGGTAAAATTCCCTTCTCTATCCCACTCTGTGAGTACCCTTAATCCTGATCAGCAACATCCCCTGCTGTCTCTAGAGCTGCTCACAGTGCCTGTATCTTTGCATGGGTTCTAATGCCGGGACATCACAGGCTAGGGAGGGACCCTGCAAAGTCGTTTTTCCTTGTGACCTGATAAATGCATAGCACTTAAACGAGCAAAAGTCTGCTCTGACTTGGCTCTGCCAACCTTTCTGTATCTTTAGTACCATTATTTTCAAGTAAGGTGATCTTGCTACTACTTTTAAAATAGTGAGAGATCAACAGAAAGGACATATTTTTAAATTTCAGGAGTGAATGTGCATGTGGGGAACCAGACCAGAGTACAGCAATAGCCATGTAGTAGGTATAGTTACTGGACATTTATTTCTGCTGCTATTTTTCTTCCACCCAAATTGGTCTGGTGTCAAAATGCTTATTCTGCCTTGGTGAAATTTCAGATCCATGTGATAATTTTCACTTTCTATGTTTAATCTTTTAATTCTCACTGAAGCCCATGAAAGAGTAATTTCCAGATAATAATGGTTTTCCACTAATAAGCTCAGAGTTTTTTATAGCAGAAATTACTTAAAGCCAGTATGCTTACTCAAAAAAATTACTCTATTTGATGCTCTTATGATGTGTCTGAGGGAAAGATAAAGATGAGCCTTGCAGCAGCATGGCTGAGTATTTCAAACACCAAGTGTTATGTCATTGTATGTGATGAGGCTTCATGAGTACAATTTTGGCTGTTTGGTTGTGTCTCAGGTTTGGCCCAGTTTTTTTACTAATCCTGGACTGTCTCCTCCCTCTCCCCAGAGCCTTCCCAGCAAAGGAAAAAAAAACTGAAAAGAAACGAACTCAAA
>JAWWEV010000169.1:11471883-11712334 GCA_035583235.1 Hafferia zeledoni | reverse complement strand
CAATGAAACATGAAACAATCTCACCCGGGCTAGGAAGACCAACAGAACCCAAGGGGCTGTCCAGGTTCTTCTCTGCTACCTCTGAGCTCACTCTCAGAAGGGCAGGCAAGGCCGGAAGGAAGAAGGGCTAGCAACCACTTTTCCTCCTCTCTTACGTGGAAAAACACGTGTGGAATACTTGTTAAGTTCACTTCCTTGGAAACCCTGGTTACCGAGGAAGCCATGGGTCAAACCCATTACAGGTTGATACATCAAATGTCGTGGGGCTTCTTGTGACCAGAAGAGAATAAATGAGATTGGGCTGTGAAAGTAGCAAACTGTCCGCAGTAAGGGGCTGTTGGGTCCATCCATGCAGTGAGGGAGAGGAGGCAGAGGGAGCCTGGTGGGGTTGAGGACGGAGCCATAGAGTGCTAGTGATGTGAGAACTAGTGGAATTGAGCAAGGAAGTGAAAACACTTCTACTTACTAAAGGAAGAGTGAGAGTCAGAGAACACTTTTCGATGGGAGCTGTTTGGTTTTAAAAGAACAACTATTTTTGAGACTGAATTTGATCAGTTTGTAACAGAAAGTGTATGGCCTGTCTGTGTGGTAGAGTAGGGGATTGTGCTCCCCGTCCTGCCTCCAAAAATCCTGTTGGGTTGCTGCTCAGTTATGTGAGTTACTTTTGTGCACTCTGACCTCTGCTTTTCCAGATGGGCTTTGAGAAGCTATGCTGTGTGGGAGAAATGACAGTTTAGACAAGTGCAACAGTACAGTAGTTGTGGTTTGGGTAGATGATAGCAACCTTAGATTTTGTTTATGGTTAACTGGAAGGCAGAGAATTGGGGTGGTATTACGTGTACAATTCAAAAATTTATTACTTTCTTTAAAAATAAAAAGAAGAAAGTGCCTCAGTTTGAGTCTCTTCAAATGTTTCAACAGAACTCTATGTGCATGTATATGTATTTGTTTTCAGCATGCCCTTCTCCATCTGTCCTGATGTTCAATTAAAATGCAGATAATGTGTCCTAGCTTGTAAGATGGATCACTGCTGAAGTGGTGTCATGTCTAGGCTAGCTTATCTCCTGATAAATACCTCTGCTGTCCACTGAGAGATTAAACTTCATGACTACTGAGGTCTGTTTGGGGGTCTTACAGGCAGATAAGACTGTGTTACTGGCTTTTAATAAAATATATCAATTTATATTTGCTAAAGGACCTTCAGATGGCATTTGCTATTGAGAAGGTGGCAATGGTATAATCAAAAGATAATATTTGTATGTGAAACTGGCTCTTCTGTTTCATAAGTATTATAATTTATTGACAGGAATGCTTTATTGAACCATCTTGTGTCTAGAGCATGGAGGTGAGGAGCTTCAGCTGCTATCCTAAGACCTCATTTAGCTGTCTAGCAGAAAAGATTTCTTTCCCCAAGTCTAATCCAACAGGAGCCATGGAAGAACATTATCAGCTAGGTACAGAAATCTCAGGTGACTTGTGTGTGTGGGATGCACACCAATGCTGTGGGCTGGAGTCTGTCTCATTGTGAGAGCCTTGCTGCCAGGGTTCCCACCACAGGGAAGACTCTTCTCCAGGGTTTGAGTAGTGCTGGAATTGTTAAACTGAAGAGATGTTGAGTCGTGTAACAGGAGTGGTGAGCAGCCAGCTTGTCTAACCGAACAACTATCTGAAAAATTTGCTGTCTCTTATGTGTATGGAGGGAGTGGAAAATAGTTTTGTCATGAACAGCACTCTGAATACCAAACTAAGTTCTCAGTGCCCCTGAAGAGATTCATGAGGTAGAGGTTTCTGTTTGAGTCTGGGACCTTGCTTGTGCTAGAATAAAGTTTTATATAAATAGGGCATTTGAGTCTATATTTCTGAATCTGCGTCCACTCACTGTTCATGAATGTAAGGATACAACTTCTTAGCCTGTACCAGTCTGTCCTGTAGAAGGATATGGGAATTTTTAGGCAAATATTTTTTTCAGGTTCCACTATCTATGTTTTAATTTCCATTTTTGATGCTGTGAAAGTGACTGAAACAGCAGAGTATATATACATGTATGAAACATCTCTGCTTCCCGAGAAGTGAGTTCTAGAAAAAAGCACTTAAATCTGGTCAGCTTGTTAAGCGGAGTCTGTAGTCCCATGCAATTCTACTCAAAACATAAATAAGTAGAAGTTGTGGTGCAAACTATTCCGTAATATGAGTGACGGACTGAAACACTTGAGTAGTTGTTGGTTTATGGTGTTTTTATGATCTGCTGTTGTGCCACTAAAGGAAAGTCATAGGATAAGGCCAGAGAGGGGGAGTGGGTGGAAGAAGCCCAGTGAAATGCAAACTATGCCCACACCAAGAGCCTTGCTTACACCTACTTGTACTTTCAGTATCCTGTTCTTGGTTCAGGTTTGAGGGGTGTTCTGGCCATCCCTGCCTTTCACATCAGTAGAGCTGTTTGTGCGGTGAATGGCCCCTTACCTCAGTCTGAACAAAGGGATAAGGGAGAGGGAAATGGCGAATTTGACATGATGTGTGTGTGCTGAGTTAGCACCTGCTGGCTCCCCATCTCGCAGCCTGATTCTAGAGTCCAGACACATACTGTTATCTTGACAAAGAGCCATTTAGGTGTGATTGTGGAGTGTGATGTAAAGCATGGCTCTGAAAAAGGGTTAGGGAAGGCACCACTTGAAGGCACCACTGTGTACTAAGCTGTGTCCACAAACATAGCTAGGCATGGTAGCATCAGTGGTGGGCCTAGAGGACTGTGGGTTTGCTCTTTAGATCATTATAACTTGTTGACAATTTTCATTTGGTGATTCCATACAGCTCTAGCAACATGAAATAAAACTTCAAACACTACTTTGAGGCTTCATTTCCATTTTCTAGATTTTATTTTAAGGTCACAAGAAAGTTTTAATTTGCCTTGTTACCCAAGTTTTTTAGAAATGGACCCAAAGGCCACGGGACATGTTTTTCCAGAAGTAACAAGTAGTTTGTTCAGCTATAGAAACCTTAAATAAGACATTTTCTCTAAAAAGCAGGAACTGCTCAGCCCTTTGGTCTGAACATCAGGCCTCTTTTCCCCATATATGTTAAGTTGTGCATCTGGCCATTAGTAATTCTGAAAGTCTAGGCTGAGTTATGAATCTCAGTCCTTCCTGTGCTGTCATCTCCACCATTTTAAGGGCTCATGAAACAGGTCTGCTAGTTGGAGGAGAGTCCAAAGTGTACCTGTTGCTTTTATTTTCAATACAGAAAACCAGACTCTTCATGACATATTTTGTGCTATCTTTGAGCATATAATACTCTCACATGTCTGATTCATTTAATATTTATGGGAGGTATTTTCTCTTAGAGGAAGATTAGGAAGAATCCCCATGCCCTTGTCCTTGCAAAAGCCAGGTGGCTGTTGTTGTTATTGGGATTATTACTATTTGATCTCACAGCGTGGTCAGGGATTTCTTGCAAGTGGCTCTGCTCAATTGTTAAGGTGATAGAAATGTATAGACTGTGCTCAGTGATCTTTACTGTCTTTTTTGTCTTGCAGATCGAGGAATTTTAATGGCTTTCAGGTAGAAGAAAGTGGAGACAATCAAAATGAATTCTATGGACAGGCACATACAGCAGACCAATGACCGGCTGCAGTGCATAAAACAGGTAAGCTGAAGGTCATTGCTGCAGATGAGCGCTGGGTATTGTATGTGGCAGGGTGTTGTGCATTTACAGTTACTTGTTGCCCTTTAGAGGGGAGGAGAGTGGTAGGAATGAGACACCGCAGTCTCATGGAAGAGAGGAATATCTGCTGCAGGAGCTGGTGTATAAACCTCAAATGCCAAACTTTCCATTTCGCCTTTCTAAGAAATCTTCAGCCTGGAGAGTCAACAAATCTGTCTCAGCTGGAAGCAGAGTGTCGCTAGTCCTGCCAGCTCTGTCCCGAAGGGGTCACAGCAGGCAGCCATCACACAAGTGCTCTGAGCACAGTAATCCACAATTTCAATGGACCAGTTTTGATTTTAATCCAATAGCTGACCTGAGACCTGCACTGCCTGGAGACTCAGAAATTGGGCAGTTGGCATGGCTCCAAGTGCTCAGAGTGCTTCTTAATCAGTTTGCATGGAGATTCTAAAAACCTCTTTTTACAATTTTCAGAAGTATCTGTGAAGATGAAGGCTCCTTATAATTCACTGAAAGGCAATGGGATCTAGAGCTCATTTACATGTTTCCCCACTGTACCTGTGCTCACAAGTGCTTTTATAACCAGGTGCAACTACAAAGACAAGGATGGAATGGCTGGAGGCCATCTTCCCCTGCTTTTCCCTTCTCAGTGAGCTTTGCACTCTGGGGTTGCAGGCAGTGTGTGTCCTCCCCTCACATATATTCTTATCCACATGCAAGAATCCTAACAGAGCTGTCATAGCAGTGGTCCTTTGTAGAGGAGGTGAGCAAGAGGATGGTTTCTCATGTTAATATTTTCTGTGTTTATCTCTAAATCAATGCATGCATGCAGCAAACAGGTACATAAATGCAAGTTGCACGCAGGTATTTTGAAGATCCCATCTGGATCTAGGAGATGAGCTCCAAAGTTCATCTCTTCAAATGGTTGAAATTTTCTAAATTACGATGGAAAAGCAGAAATATATTATTCCATGAAATAATGTTCCCAAATAATTTTTCCCTATTGTCTGAGCAGTTTTCTCTGTCAGTTCAGGTAACAGCATGTTAGAGGCCAGAGTCCTGCTGGTTTAGTTTTTTATTTCTATTAACTAAGTTAAAAACCTACCTGCCTTCTTGTGCTCTAGGACATGTGTATATTGCTTCTTGAGGGAGCACAGCATTTCTCTGTTCATAGATTTGTGTTGTAGTCACAAGTACACTAAATAAAAGTAAATGATAAAAAATAAGCATGGGGTGATACTGGTTCAGTCTAGATTTTTAAACTGATTTTCTTTTATCTAGAACTTTTTCAAGAGAGGTAGCAAAGGAGGAAGTTGCTGATCTGTTCTCTCTGGTGAGCAGTGATAGAACACAGAAAAATGGAATGAAGCTGTGTCAGGGAAAGTTTGGACCGGACATTAGGAAAAGGTTCTTCACTGAGGAGGTGGTCAGTCACTGGAACAGGCCACCTAGGGAAGTGGTCACAACACTAAGCCTGTCAAAGTTCAAGGAGTGTCCAGATGATGCTCTTAGTCATATGATCTAGTTTTATGTAGTTCTGTGAGGAGCAGGAAGTGGGACTTATTGATACTTACAGATCACTTCCAACTTCAGATATTCTTTGATTCTGTGAGTATGTGCTTCTCTTCTCTTAGCTTCATCAATCTTCATCATTATGTTTTGCCATCTTCGCCTAGATGTTAGTGGAAGTTTTTATTGTTTATAACGTATTATAATACAGAAATGTGTGGGATGTGGCAAGTCTGGCCATGCAGATGCTTTGGGTGATATAAAAAAAGAATACAGCTCGCACCTAAACCAGCTGATTTTTTCTCTCCATATTTCCTTTGTAAGAGAGGATTTCAGAATAAATCAAACAAAGCTAGTTCATAGGTCAAGGAGCAGAAATAGGTTTCTGTTTCTGCAGAATTGCTGGTCATAATCCAGCCTCAGTCTGTGGTGTCTCTCAGTCTTTCATCACTCTGTGGTGAAAGTTAATGCATCTAATGGCCCTTTAGAGGCCTGAGGGAAATGTGAAGTTGGGGATTTCATCCCAATTTCTTATGAACAACTATCTGGTTCAGAAAAAACATGCCCTTGACTGGCAAAAATTGGTGTCCTAGCCTACAGAATGAAAAAGAAAGGTTAAATTGCAGAACAATTTAACTTTCTAGCTGTAAGAACAGACCTTTTACGTTAAGTGGAGACAAATGGAAGGTGCTGCTCAGTTCCTCTTTCTAGAGCTGTTGGTTTCTGTGCATAATTTATTTTAATTAGATAAGAGAATATCATATTACACTTCTTACAGTTTTAAAGGGATATTTTTGCCTATGTAATGGGTACTCTGTCAGTTAAACCACTAGCTTCATTTAGATTTAGTGCTGGTTTACATATGCAGCAAGGATATGTTTTAAGTGATGAAGGCTAAGGGGAAAGGAGAAAGGTCAGACTTGCCCAGCATTTATGTAGCGTTCTCTGTTTTGTTTGATCCTGTCTGGAACAAAGCTCAGGGTTTTCTGGTAGACCAGAGGCATGATTTTGTAGCTGATCTCCTCTATCAGAGTGCAAAGGATACTTGATGAGGAGGTATCCTGCTTGGGAATGCTTGTGAATTCATGGTTCCCCCATTCTGTTTAGGCCCATTAAGAGAAGAGGAGAATACTCTTATTTTTTCAACTCATGACAAAGTGTGGCTAACCAAGGGAGTGGCTGAACACCAAAAATGTGTCACAGAAAGCTTTTTTTGTGAATGTGGACATACTTGTAGTTTTGTTGGAGAGGAATGGCTGAATTTTTATTTTTTTTAAGTATTTTGCTTTGTTGAAGAAGGTAGCATCAAAACTGCTGTTTGCTTTTTCATCCTTCTGTTGCTGTTACCTTTGCTGTAGTGGAGAAAGAGGCAGAAACTTCTTTGAGTTTTTTTGAGGGCATTCACCTCTCTGTCACAGGGTCATTAATTTTCAGCTTGGGGACATTTACCTTGTTCTTTGAGGCAGGTCATTAGCTGCAAAGTTAATATGGTATTAGAAGGAGTAATTTCCAATTCACCCATTGAGAGCTGGACCACACACTGTTATGTGCATGTTAGTTTTGGGAGCAAAGCAGTACCTTGTATGGCCATGTGAATGTATCTTCAATTCTGGGGATTAACTGCAGCATCAGACAAAAATTTGTGTTTTCTTCCTGGTCACATTTTTTGCCCTTTTTTCCCAGCTTGTGAGCAAACAGTACTGCTGTTCTGAAGACACGTAAGCTTTTGGGGTGGTTAACACAGCAGTGGTGTAGAAGGTGCACTGCAAGAGGGAGGAAAGCCGTCCTTCCTTGGTGCTCAGCATCTGCACGTTTTATAACCTTGCTCGCAGCCAGTAGCTCATGCAGGCAGACTGAGAGCTGTCTGCTGCCCTTCTTGCCCCTCTCTCCAGCCCCTGAGAAATGCTATAAATGGTAATCCATGTGCCTCTTTAACTAGATCAGGTTTCAACACAGGGTCAGGACAGACTTCTTTCTTCCCAGCTCTGTGACTTATGCGGCACCCACAACATCCTTACCGACTTCTATGCCAGGATCAAGGTTGTGTTTTACCTTCATCTTTTTTAGTGCTTTAAAGCTACAAACGCAAAACTTGTAGATGGTCAGCTAGTTAGGAAATGAAATGTGTGTTAAGAAGTGTTTCAGAAGACATGAAAGGGCAAACCGAAGAGGTGGCTGTGTATTTATGCTTAAAAAAACCCCAGACTTCTGTGGAAGTCTGGAACAGCTTGTGTGGTCTCTTTGTAGCTGATTCCCTCAGTATTTGTAAGTGTATGTGCTTTAAAATCAAACATAGCTTTTTTGATATACAGTGGAAAAAGCCAAAGTAACAGGCTTTCCTTAATGCATGCAATTAGTTTGTCGTGACACAGGAAACTCTTCAGAAGCTGGAGGAAGGAAGGAAGCTGGATCTTCAGGGTGCAGGCTTTTTGGGTTTTTTGCTCTTTGTCCATACAAAAACCTTTTTGTACCCAGCAAAGGTCTGATGGCCCCTGAAAACAGCCTTGTTTGAGGCTGCAATAATAATCTGTTTATGTTCTGAATACTCATTGCTTGGGTGGCTCTGGCACACTGTCCACCATGGAGCTTCAGGGCAGTAGGAGCTGGCTGAGGTGGGCACTGAGCTGAAGTTGAGAGCTTCCTTTCTGCCCAGGGCCCAGGCACAGCCTTCCGAAGGAGCCAGCTTGACTCCTGCTGCATAGAAAGTCCCAACAAAGAATTGACTGGGTTTCTTAATCCATTCTTCATAACAGACCAGGGGTGTGGCTTTAACCAAATGCTGTCCATTGTTTTTGTTGGGTGATACAAGCAAATACCAGGCGAAATCATTGGGTTGGGTGACTTCTCTCTACTCTTACCCTTATGGGTCCACTTGAAAAACTTACAGCTGTTTTAAATCCAGGGACTTGTACCGTTTGTGTCTCTGCTGTCAATTTGTAAGGTCTCTGTATATGTCTTCTGAAATTCTTGAGAAGAGGAAAATGGAAAAAATCTTTCTATATTTAAATTACAAGGAAGCCATCCCTTTCAGAATGGGTGTGTGATATCTTCCTGCCATGCTGAGCACAGTTGTCAGGCTCTGTACTAAAGATGTGCTGAAATTTTAGTAACAGTTTAAGGGAGAGTATGAGAAGGCTCTCTGGTGTCAAAAGTATTAGGTTGTGGTGGGAACAGAGAAAGTTGTTTCTGCCACTTGTGTCACGGTACATCAGAACACATTGAGCAATATCATCAAATGATGCTGGATCACTCAGGCAACCCCACTTAATTGGAAGCACACGTCACATAGATGATTTCTAGAAACATTTCTCCCTCTTTCCTTCCAGAAAGCTTGCTGAATTGCTGCAGTTGCAATGCTTTATAATGCCTACCTAGCCATTCAGAGAGATATGCTAAAAATTGTAATTGCTGCGTGATTTTGTTGATGTTTTCCTGCACAAATTGGAAACAAGCAGGCCCATTTCTTTCTTCATTGACCAACTGGGCTTTTGGTCACAAGGAAAATAGAATTCTTTGTGTCTTGCATAACTGCTTGAACTAATTCTTCTGCTCTTCAGTGTTATTGTTGCAGACTCATGTAAATACTCAGCAGTCCTAAACATGACATTTTTTGTATATTTTGGGCTGGTTAAGAAGGACTGCTGTGAGATTACAGCTGAAAAGATTTTAATAAAGCTTCATGAAAATTTCATTCTTGAAGAACTTTGAAAATGAGAAGTATTCTTATGAAGAGCACGTTTGTTTAGAATACACATTTTTTTGGTTGTAGTATAAAGTGTTACAGGAGTTTTTAGCCATTAAATATGAAATAACATATAAAAGTAAGGCTAATGGTGAAAAAGACCTTTTCCATAAAAAGACATTTGTTATGGTGTTATAGTTCACTGGTTGAATTGTCCATCAGTGCCCTGTTAGTAGCCCTGTTCATTGTTTTTTTTGTCTGGGACCTTTAGCCACAAATTCTTTTGTGCTCAGTCTGTTGGAATACTCCTCTGCTAGAGTTAAGTATGTTTAGGAAAAACTGACAGCAGACCAGCTTTCCTGGCTCCTCTAGTCATTTAGAGACTTGTCAGTCAACATTCCTGGCCTATTAGATCCTGCATCCTGGTAGGGAAGCCGCAAGGGAAAAAGTAAAGAGGCAATTTGCTAGAAGCACTTCTAGGGGGGTTGGGAAGAAAGCACCTTCTTGGTGTTTGCAGTATTTGGCCGATTTGTTTGTCTGACAAGATTCCAGTGGGAGGAATATAGCCCATTGTATTGTGAGGTAAAATGATAAAGTTGTGGTGGGTTCACCTTTCCTATTCCAAATTCTGTTGCTTGCTTTACTGCAGCACCTATCCTCAAAGGCCTGGGCTATTAGTATTCTTAATGTTAGTTTTGCTAATATTCTTAGTATTTCCATTTCCAAATGGAAAATACACATTTTAAACTTACACTGAAGACCTCTAGTACCCAGAGTGTTTGGTGCAATTTTATTCTTCTCTGTGCAACTGACTAATCTGGCCTGTTGTTTAAAATTGTCTTTGGTAAATAAGGATGAATATGTGAAAATTCTAGAAATCTGTAAGTTGAACCCATGGTGTCACCTTGGTTTCAGATGAGCATAGGAGGTCCTTTTTGTCGGCATCTGGGTCAAACTCTGCAGTCAATGTGTGACACAGCTGGCGACATGTCTGTAGCTTCTGTCGTGCCATTTCTATCTCTTCTTTCATATGAATGCACTTGCTACTCGAGTTCCTGCTGTTGTGTGCATTAGTGCAACAGCAAATCCATAGTGGCGTGACTTGACACAGCATTTGCAAACAAGGACCAATTCCCTGTTTGTGAAAGCAGAATGTGTTTTCCAAACAGTTGTTTGAAGTGGCAATAGTACTGTTACTACCAAGACCTTCAGCTGTGCAGACTTCTGCCATCATCTCCTGAACAGAAAGTCTTCTCCCTAGTGGTGTTCACTCTTTGTTGCTTCTGTGGGTTACAGAAGATCCCTAAAGATTGTACACAGGTGTTGTGGGAGGTTTTCTAAGCACATGCTAATGAAAAAGATGAATGGGAAAGCATTTTTCCTTTTGACTCTGAAATATCTTAGTAATGTCTAGCTGGCTGGTAGGACCTGTGAGAATAGGTCATATGAATTTTACATCTTCCACAGTGGTATCACTTTATGCAGTGGCCATTTTAAGTAGTCACCTTGAGATTTTATCTCTGCATAGATTAAGAGATTAAAATAATAAAGATTAAGTCAGTTGATTAAAAAGTGCTATAAAAAGCAAAGTAAAATTACTCAAATGAGTATAAAAAATTAATTGGGAAACAAAATACATCCAACAAATGTTCTGCTGTTTGATTGGGTATACTGAAGACTATTGATTATTTTTCAAAATGAGTGAATTTATTCTTCTGAAATATAGAAAATTAATAATTGTATTTGTTTAAGATAAATTTTAAAAGTTGATGGAGTAGGTAAGTCAGAGGAGTTGGTGCTTTTTTCCTCCTTGCCATCAACTCACTTTATACTCTTGGGTGGTGTTACTTCTTTTTAAAGAATGCACTATTGACAATAATCTTCCAGTAAATGGGATGATTAATACTTCCTTAATGTCTTTAAAATACCTTGATAAGGTAAATGAAAGAAGACCACAAACCCAACTTTTCATAATGCTGCCATATGTGCCTCAAATTATGAAGTGGTTCATAACACAGAATTATTTGTGCAGATACTGCACTTTGCCTGAATCCTTCACTTAATCTTCTCGTAAAAGGCATTGTGAAGGTAGATTCTTTTTGTAAAGGTGGCAGTTCAGCTTTCTAGACCAAATTATCCTATTTTCATAAATAAAAACCATTAACAGTTTAAGTATTATTCTAATGATCAAACATTATTCTAATAGTGCAATAGTATTTTAGCAGAAAGACTATGGCCACTGCTTTGAGAAAATTAACTCCCTGATATGTTGAGATATTTAGGGCTGAAAGCACTGACCGAAAATCACAAGGGCTTAAGAGAAGAAAGTTCTTGTGTTGTTACAATGTCTATTGGAATGATAAAGCTAAAGAAGTCTCAGCACTGTTGCTGTAGTCACATGTAGAGACATCTTATGCTAGCGTAAGATAGGGAGATACTAATGGAAAATGGCTTGTTTCACTTGCCAAGAAGAGTGAGTGAACTGGTTAGGTAAACTGATTTTGTAATTTGATTGAGCTGTATTTGCAAATTTAAAGATAGGTTGGAGTCTTGCATGACTGATCATGGCCTTGGAAAAAGAGCAAACAGCTATACCTTTATCTCTTGACTTTCAGCCCATAATATTGCTGTTTGTAAGTGGTTGAGGAAAAATAATTCAGACTCCTTTTATTATTTTAAGTCTTTGTAAACCATACTGCTCTCAGCTGACATAATAGCAGTCCAGGCACTGGACCAACAATCAATAGGACTTAGTGCCACTGGAATGCCCCATTGCCATCTTCAGTCAGACCTCGATTACAGCCTTTAGACCCCCTGTGTCACAGTTTCCTCTTGGGCAGCTAAAGGTGGGGTGGAACAGCAGTTTACGATTAAAGGAGTTTAATTTGATGCACGTTCCCTTATTAAACATAAAGTTTCATCAAATTATATCATAAATGTACTGCATTTAAGTAGATACAAAAGGTACACAGCAGGAAGATAGCAATGTAGTTCTGATGAGCAGAACTAGGGAGTGATTCTTGTTTTAGCACTTCTAGCTTCTGTGTATAGCTCTTGAGGATCAGGATGCTTAATCCATCTCTAACACTTCTGTAAAACTAATAAACAAGCCAAGGTTGCAGTATCTTTCATTTACTCCAGCATATGCACATAGATGTGTGATCTTCCTCACAGAGCTTATGGTATAGGAGATCCAGCTGTCAGAACGAGGCTGTTCAATTACCAGGCATTTACTTTTTCTGAAACCAGTACTGATTTATACACACACTTTATACTAAAAGTGTATGACAGAAGCATCTATGGAAATCTGCATTAGTACAGGTTGTTCCCTTACAGCTCCTAACTGGACAGCTTGGGGTTTTTTTGCAGTTCAGTGATGGTGGTATTTTTTTATTTCTTCTTTTTCTCATTTTTTAGCATGTGATCTGGTCCAGTGTTTTCTTGATGTTAAGACATCTGCCGGTCTTTGCTCAGTATTTACTATTTTCTTTTGAAAAATGAAACTGCGATGGAGAAGGGGGGCAAAGGTGACTCCCTTTCATTCTGTTTTTCATGAGTAGGCATGGCTAACATAGTTTTAATCTCTCTCTCAGTGTATCTACTGCCTCTCAAAATGTGAGCTTAATAAAATATTTATAAAGCCTCCGATGGAATAAGCCATGTAAGTGCAAGATAATTCTATTAATTAGGGATCTCTCAATCTCACAGACACTAAATTGGGAGGGGGGGATTATCTGAATACAAAATGCACAGCTTGAGCCTTTTAATTTTTTGATAAATAAAAGAATCTTTTATATTGAAAGGGACTGTAGAGAATTGAACTATCTATAACCATATCCAGATAAACAAAAATCACTTCCCAGAAGACAGAAAATAGCTCAATACTCCCCTCTATCCTCTTGAAAAAGGAAGTCTATTTGTTTTGAATATTCATTGCAGATGAGTTTTTCATGTATGACGTATAGCTGTTTGTGGGTAAGGCAAAGTGTGTATAATCACACTTGACTGTAAAAAAAAAAAAAAAGAGAGAGAGGGAAACCACCTATATCAGGTTATGTCATTTTCAATGTTTAAAGTGTACCCTTGATTAGTGTCCTGTATTTCTGTAACTTCCCCCCGAGCTCTGCAGCAGCCCTTGGAGGGCATGCCAGGGAGAGGGAGAGCTCTTGACAGATGTGGATCTGAAATAGAGGCCTGTGCACAGGACGGGGACACAGGCTGGTGGTTGGGCTCACTCACAGAGCTTGCTCAGATTTTAAAGTAATAAAGGCTTTATTAATGTATTAAAGCAAATGGCCCTTGCTGATTTGCAGGTCTTGTGGTGCTGAGTGAGCTATCAAATTTAGGTCTAGTGGGAACATACTTGTGCGGTGAGTAATACACAGAGACCAGCCTTGTCTCCCCTTGGTTTTGCTGTATCAAGGGTGTCTGACCAGGAATCCTGTTTACATTCTTAAGAGAGGTGATTAGTTTTCATCTGGGAGCTGAACACCCTTTGCCCAACATGTAGGACCACAGTAATTCTGTGTCTGGAGTATTTCAGTTGAAGGGCATGTAATCTCTTCCTGTTCTATCTGCTCAGGTCTCTCTTTCCAGATCCCTTTCTTTTCTACTCCCCTTTTCATCCCCATTCAGTGCAATAGTGCATTTTCATTACATGTGATTGCAGGCATGTCTGGATGAATATTAAGATAAACAAAAATTAGTCTGAATCTGCCAAAGCACCTGGACACCAAATTCTGTCTCAAGAGTCAGAGTGAGATATGCACCACAGTTAGAAAAGTCATGCATGGGCCACCTCCTTCATCAGCCATTATCAATTGGTTTAGTTCCAAAGGAGCTGTGGTTTCTTCATTTAGAGTTTTGAGCATCCTTATTTTTATATAAAAATTTTGATAACTGCAGTATGGTTTGTTTTGTTTTGTTATTAAATTCCTAGATTTTACAACCACATGAGAATTTTGATTGCCATTGTTGTGGAGAAAGGCTTGAAAACCTGCATCCTTGCAGCTGAAAATAATAAGCGGATCATGTGAACTTGAGTTGTATACATGCATTTCAAATGTCATGAGCTCTGTGCAGAATTTATGTCATGCTGAATATCTCACTTACCATTTGGAAAAGGTGGGCTTAGTACTTGGTTTTATATCACTTGAAATTCTGGACCTGTTGGGAAGTTCATAGAACTTAGTTTTTCCTTTTGGCACCTTTCTTTGTATGCACTGTGTTTTATGGAGAATAACAAGGAATATTAAAACCAAAAATATTTCTCTAGGTTTAAATAATAGAAAGTACCATTGTTTTTAAAAAAGGAGGATGTTGTGAGGCAAGACGAGTATTTATGCAGTGAGCTTAATGTGTCTTCCTCTTAAATTGATGGTATAGCTCCACCTTTGGGAGAAGTTTCGTGATGCATTTAATCCAAAGCAGCTGCTGACAGCAGGGTCCTGGTACTGTCTGAGCTCTACCTTTTGTTTGCTGCCACTTTCCTTTGAATCAGGTCTAGTGACTGTGTGGTCACATGATTGTGGGGAGTCTCGGTGTAAGCAGTAACTGAAAAGTCAGCATTTGGGGGTTAGTTCAAGGTGAGCAGCAAGCATGGTCTGAGGCACTGAAAGTGGTGGAAGTTCATGCTTTGGCAAAGAATCTCTCAGCCTGCCATGAGGCTAAGCAGTATCAAGAAAATGTATCCTTAGCTTTAGGTCAACTTCAGTCTCGTATTGGTGTGAAAAAATTATGTGCTGTAACCTGTGGCTGTTTCTGTGGACTCCTGCTGTTTGAGTGGCTCACACTGCTGCTGTCTCCCCTGCTAGTGCTAAGGTTCAAGCATCTGCACTGTATGCCATTTTGGAGAGCCCCTGCAGCTCAAATTGTTACTATAGGATGGGGCTAGTTCACCATGCAGTCGTGTGTCCTCTTGTGCTGTGAGGAGAGCAGGAGAAGGCAGAGCGGTAGGAGGCAGGAGCCTCTCAGGGCTGGCAGCTGCCAGTGCTCATGTTAGCTGGCAGTGCTTGTTTATTAACAGCTGCCCCAGCTTTCTGTCCTGCAGGAGAGCAGCTGCCTCCTGAATTTAGTTTTCCCAATTGGTGTACCACAACGTTTGCCAAGCCTGCAGCCTTGCCACATGGTGTGTAGGAATGAGTTAATTTCAGAGTGAAGAAAAGGCTACCTACCATCTCTGTGTTTTCTTTTTCTCTGCACTGAAAAGCTCCCTATGTTGCCAGTGTTTTCTGTCGCTAATGTAAAATTCCCAGACTCGTTGATTAGTGAAGCTAGACAGTAGACAGGGTCCAAGTGGCTAACCATGTGAGAAATTCAGTGACTGTAGGCTACTGTTAATTAACCTAGAATCTAGCAACATAGCATAGTGTCTGTGTGATAAGTTATATTATCTTCAGCAGTTCAATTAAATCAAGGACTGAGACAGAGAGCAGACGTAACTCGGCAAAACAAACAGACAACTTGAGTCAGCCTTCATAATTTGCTGCGACATCACGTAAATAAATGCAATAACTTGTTTAGCATAGTTAAGCAGTTTGCTGCTCAAAAACTTATTTGCATGACATCTCATTTCGAGTAGGTTAAGTTGTGGCAAATTAGATCTGTGCCTTCAGTCTGATGCATTCCACAGAAAAGAGGAAAAACCCCTCCACCAGAGATGTAATTTGTAAATTGAAATTCTACATTTGTTTTCTATAGCAACGAACTGGAACATATGGATTTCATGTTTAAATGATAAACATACCATTGCTGTCATGTTAGCATTTCTTGATGTGTGCAAGATAATGTTAAGCCTCTGTAATTGCTCTTAATTTTGACTAATATTTTTCCATTACTTACTAGACTGTTCTAAGATACACAAGTGTATGAGTGGGTTGCACTCCTCTATATTTAGAGGAGATAAGGCTGTTCTCCTTGCCATATTTCAGTGTGGATAACTGGTTTATGTCTCAAATCATATTGAATCTTTGGTTGCAGGAAGTGGTTTGCACCCACTTTGGTGTGGGTGTGATGACTGAGAGTACTCAATTGTGCTTTAGCATCCTTCTAAAAATAAAATCTTTGTTATATATGCCTTTTTAACTCATAGGGGCCTGAATTTGTATGTGGAATGAAACTTACATTTTTGGGCCCATTGCAGAGTTTTTATTGTGTATTAAGACTTTTTGATCACTCTTTGATTGGAAGGGAGTAACTGTGTCAAGGCGTAGCTGTCTTTTGAAACTTTTGGACCAAAAATTGCCACGTATCAGCTGTTGTGTGTAACTGCCAATGTGAGTGGTGATGTCCTCGCTCCAGGCAACTACAGAGAAGTAAACCATGGAGGAGGCACAGAGACAGTTGCTGTGAAATCTATGAACTTAGGTCCTAATGCACCTGCATTCTCTGCTTTTATGTCCTCACAAATTTAGAGATGGTCAGTTCTTTATGTAAATAGAGTATTAAGCCAGAGGCAGTCACGGGCAGCAGATGATGTTCCCTAGAATCCAGCCCAAATGTCAGCCAAGTCTTCAGAATACAGGATTTGGTAGTACACTTCACTCTTCTTGGACATAGTAAAATGAAGAGCAGAGTCTTCTGCTGTTTTCTCTATTCGCCAAACCATACTGTTAAGTGAAGAGCTACAAAGAATGTAAGATGACATTGAATGTCAAAAATAAGTAACTCTCAGAGACTGTCCCTTCAGAGAGGTCCTGATCCCTGCATTAACAATACACTCACATGCATGAAGTA
Source organism: Hafferia zeledoni (assembly GCA_035583235.1). Taxonomy (NCBI): domain Eukaryota; kingdom Metazoa; phylum Chordata; class Aves; order Passeriformes; family Thamnophilidae; genus Hafferia; species Hafferia zeledoni. The sequence continues at coordinate 11,695,752 of JAWWEV010000169.1, read as the reverse complement.
TTCCTGTGATTTCTGTTCCATTCAGGCTAAGGGAATAGGTTTGGGGTGTTATAAATTATTAGACTGAAAATCTTCTAATTTTTTTTTTCAATGATAGAAATGTTATGTTTCACTAATAGCCCTCTGCAAAGCAAATGATACTGAAAACAATCTGGTAAATAAGCGCTTTTTTCAGTTCATTGGCTTTGTTCATTTCTGCTTCAGATTTTATTCATACAAATCCTTTCCACTTACTGAAAACATGACTGCTTGCAAGCATGTTGGTGTTAGGGGGCCCTTCACTTGTAGCTTTGAAGATACACCAAGATGTGTCATAGTCAGATCCGGTTCATTGTCACTTTTTTCTAAACCATCTACTAATGAGGTGATTTTTTTTCTTTCTCCTTGTTTATATGAAGCACAGTTTCAGACTAGACTCTCCAGGCACATGCCTTGCTTCTGTCAAAATGCTGCCAATAATTTCAGTTGAGGACGATAGAACTGTGCATGGGAAATGCTTCACAACAAAGCTGATGGATGGATCTGGCATAAGCTTTGTTTTGTACTTCTGTTCTTGGATCGAGAGCTGAGAAAATCTCTTCAATTTCCTGTTTGATGAATATAGTAGACGTAATATTTCTCAGGCAGAATTTCTGTATGTGAATGACATTGGGGCTTTTTTGCCCCAGGTACAGTGTTTAAGTTGTCAATAAATAAAAATCACAGTAGGCATTTGGAATGTCTTCTTGCAAAACTGAGGGAAAGGATTGTACCTGTCCTCATGCTTTGATTCATGCTGGATCTTCTCTTTGTTTTCCACCAAAGTAACCTCACACTCACTAATGCAAAAAAGAGAATCTGGAGAAAAATTTTAATTTTAAAATCATTTATTAAGTCAGAAAGCAGTGAGAAATATGTCCTAGACAGGGCTGCATGTGACATTGCAAGAAGTGATGCTGCAGGACCAGCTTTTTTCTCATCCCGTAAACTACTCAAATCCATTCCACAGACGCAGAATCCACTAGTATTCTCACAACTTTTTCTTATGTTTTATTTGGGTTTTTTAGCTTATAATGCAACTAACAGAATTGCTTATCTTGCCCAATGAGTTTCTAAATGGGTTTCAGTTGGGTAGTTGCATTTAAGAAGTCAGGATTTCACTATCCCCTCTGTATTTAAGTGGGTTTTGATAGTGTGCCTCAGGGCTCGGTCCTGATGCAGTGAAATAACTTTATGAAGGTTACAGACCAAACAGTGAAACCAACTCATTGAGGTAACCCTTGCTTTCGCACAGGCAAATAGAAGCAAAGTGCAAGTTTAATATATGTTAAAACTTTAGTTAAAATAAATGGCTTCACGTTGATGTCATGATAAGGAGAAATTTGCATTGTGTGGTGCTAAACTGAAAGTTAAGCAAATGGATAAGGGTGTGCTCTGGTTTTTATTTGTTAGCCTAAATCTGTAAAAATTGTTCTGATTCAGGTATAATGTCTGTTTCTCAATGGGGAAATTTCATTGAAAACTTTACTAGATTTCAGCTTTAGTAGAAGACGTCATGTGTGTAAGCTGGCAAACAGCAACACTGGTGAAAATAAGTATTATCTTGCACTTATTTAGGGCTTTTGATCAGTCAATCTCAATTCATTTCACAAAAATAGAAGAATTATTAAAGAATAAGGTACAGAATTGCATAGCTTTCAGAGATTTTTTTCCTTATGTTGTTTCTGTGTTGAAGAGGTTTTTGGTTTGTTTTTTTTTCCTCTTCTGAGATCTGTGACTTATGTCATACCCATGCAGTAGATAGTGTGGTGTAATTTGTTCACCACCTTATGTGCCTTTCTTGCCTTCTGGAAGTGGTGTATTTGATATTAGCAGATCTTACACATGCTGTTGTAGAAGGATTTGAAGCAACTTCTGTTTCCCCTGCAGATCAAAGTGGCCTGTGGAAGGAGCAGTATTCACTGCGAGATTTGGTGTCAGGCAGTCACTTCTCTGGAGGTTTAAATGAAGCCTTCAAAAAAGCATCCTTTTCCCTTTTACTTGGAAGATTCATAACCCAAACTGCTGGCTCTTCATGGGACCTTGTTTTTCAAGAAGCATTAAAATATGGCTTCTTATATTTATTTACTTGGATTCTTCTCTTTAATTTGTATACACAATAGTTTAACTACTCCAACAATTAGATGATCAGCTGGCAAAGAAATGGCATTCTGAAATGCAGCCCAGGTAAAGCTGTCACTGGATGGTAATGTAAGCTGTAGTCCGTACTGGTGGGGCAGAGGATGAAAACCACATTACACAATGCCTGTCTGCTTTTTCAAATTCTGCTATTGTTTTAAAATCCATGCCCCACAGGTCAGTCATCTCTTGTTCAAACAAGGCCTCTGACCAAGAGCCTTCATTGAATAAGAATTATTCAATGTAATGTGATCCAAAAGCTCACAGACCAGGAACTCCTCAAAACCTGGCATAGGAGGAATCTTTTTTTCATTCGTTTGTCTTGAAGTTAATATATGCAGCTTCTCAGGCATGAAGAGATGAGGGGAGAAAAATTAGGTTGTGAATATTATAGTTCATCCAAATGCTTAGAAATGAGCACTCATGTTTTCCCAAATTATGCAATGGATTAAAAAATAATGATGTATTTTAAAAATTATGCCTTTGGGGTTAATACCTTCTGGATAAAACACTCTTATATTTTTCATGTTTTTCTTAGCAATTCTAAGAATTATAAAACTACTATTTTAAAAGATGCCAACAATTCCCAAGTACTGTATTTTCTCCTTGTTTCTGGAGTTTTCACTGAAACATCTGGCATCCCCAGAACTGGAGAATTTAGTAGCCATATTACTGATATAAATTGAATTCCTTCTTTCCTGTGCCCTCACCCTGCTCCTGCTAAAATGTTGAAATACTTTGGTAATGTAGACAGTGAGGGATGACAATGTGAATAATGGTCTCAGGTAAGTTTACTAAATGCCTCTAAAACCAGGACTGTGGGTTGTTCAGTACAAAGGCAGAGATCAATGTGACAGTTAAAAAAATTCCATTGCTCATGCAAATTTCAGAGCAAACCCAGGTTTTTTTATTTTCCTCTCAAAATTCTGCCACCCTCTTCAGGAGAGGTATGGTTCCACTCTGAAATTTTTACGTGCCTTCTCTGCATGTGAAAACACTTTCAGTCATGGCAGTATCCCACTATACTTTACTTAAGAAGTAATCTTTGATTTTTCATCATCCTGAAGTTGGTCACCCAATTGCTCATAATGATATGTCATGAGGAACAGACACCAAAGCTCCTAGAAAGGATCAGTACAGTAAGCGTGCTTTGCCCTGTCACTGTCATGTTTGTCTCATCAACTGGCTGCAAAGATTGAAATATTGATTATTGGAAGGTATGGCTGTGCTGGCATGTCATGACAGGGTACATAAGCCCACATCAAAGACACTGAACAACCCACAGTCCTGAAATTTTGCTCAATTTGGGCTCAGACAATTTTGATTTCCAGGTAGAATCCATGATGATTTGCAGGTGGGAATGCTGGTGCTATGGAATTTGGGGAGCTCTGGTATTTCAGCTACAGCTTGCCTCTCAATAACGAGTTCACGTCAGAAAACTGTAAGAGTTAACAAGAATGAAGTAGAACATTTTCTGCATTCACTGTGCACTTTCAAGTTGTACTTTCAGATTATATGCTGTTCCTAGACTCAAACCTTTGTCATAATGTGGTGCAGAAAGGAGTACGTTAGCCCTTGTGTATGTTATTTATCATGTTGCTTTGTCTTCCCTTCCAGCACTTACAGAACCCGGCAAACTTCCATAATGCAGCAACAGAGCTCCTGGACTGGTGTGGAGACCCCAGAGCGTTCCAGAGACCATTTGAGCAGAGCCTGATGGGTTGTTTGACGGTACGTCCATTCCTGCTGTGATGGTGGTTCCTGTTCTGGTTCTGGTTTATACTGTGTGCAGTCTGTCATGACCAACGAAACTTGATTTTCAGAATCTGTTTTGTGGGATTTTTTGTCATTTTAACTTCAACGTATGAAGCCTGACCCTAACAACTGTTTATTTGACTCCATGGCTTAAGAGAAAGCAAAAGGCAGTGACAGGAAGTTAAAGCTTAAAAGGGATAAATCTTTTTAGTTAGATTACTTACAAATGCGCAGGTTGGGTTACTTGTTATGCACATACAGTATTTATTTCATGGTTTGAAATTGCTAAGTGAGCCGTGTTCTTCTGGAGTTTGTGGACTTTTCAGCTATTTGTTTTCCTTTAGCATTTTTGGTAGGAATGAATGACTACTTGTCTTCTATTCAAAGTATCTTGTGCTTTCAGCTAAAAAGTGTTACTGACATGCCTGTTCAGTGTACTTTGTTACATGTATCGACTGCAGGTCTAATGCTGACATACTAATTTCAAGTTTTATTGATTTCAGAGCTTTTCTTTCCATTCACTTTTTATTAATACCACTGTAGTTCCTAAAGCAACGTCATTATAATGCATTAAAATGCATACTTGTGTGTGCCCTCAATAATTTTTGTTTTTGAAATTTTATTTAATGCACACCCAGCAGCATCCAAAATTGTTGCATGGAGTCAAGACTTTGGAAGAATTAAATTGTGACTGGAGCAGGATTGTTCAAAAGCTTCATTGCAATTTGCCAACCACCTGATATAAATATGTAGTCACAAAGGAAACAAATTCTAAAATGATTAATGAAAAAAACATAATTTTGTTTGTTGGGGGGCAGAAGTGCAGGGATTACTTTCATGCACTATGTAGCCGATATATATAAAGCAGGGACTAAAACTGAGACTTAGTTGCCAGAAACCCAAATGTTAAGGAATGGCTCCATCTTAATGTGCTCCAGTGTATAGCATCCCTCAGATTTCTATGTCAAAAATTCAGAATAAATCCAGTGATATAAGGAGCTGTGTATCATTCTGCCAATCAGAGAACAAATACAATAAAGGCAGTTAAAAATGTTTAATAGAGTACAAAGGATATTTAACAATTCTGTTTGAAGGAAAAGTTATCTGTAACTTCAGTTATGAGAAAATGTACTTAATATCCAATATGACCATAACTATATTTTATTTATACTTTTTAAAAACTTTGCTAGCATTTTTCAGGTTAGCATGTGGGACAAGAGGCGTTCACCTGAAGTATAATTAGGCAGTCTGTGAACAGTACTTGTCTGCAGCCCCTTGCTAGAATGTTGTAATTCTGACCTGCAACCTCCTTGCTGTTTAAATCTTTTCTTTCTATATAAGCAGATCTGCAGCCCTGCCCAAGGGCAGGGTCAAAATAAGGTCTGACTGCCAGTGATTCACTTGGTTCACAGAGTGTAAGGAAAGTGAGCAGGAAAAAATCCATGAAAACTACTGAGGTAAAACATACAATACCTAGGTTTCAGTGTATTGAAATAAAAATACTATCTTTCTTCTTACAAGAAGGAAAGGAAAAAAAAAATCTTAAGATCTAAGTACTGTTAATATTTGAACTGCATGTATTGCTTTACTTCATACTTCTCCCTAAAATCTCAACAGGGTGCCATATCCTTGTTTCCCAAGCTTGTTATGGGAGGGAACTGTCTGCAGTGTAGGACTGACTGACAGCAGCATCTTTATCACATTTTGTAATCTCATTATATTCCTGACAAGGTAATAACATAGGAACTTAACCAGGTGGCTTGTTCTGTGTTAGATAAATACACAGGATCTGCAGAATGCATATAAACTGCGATGAATATGTTTCTTGTTCTTAATTTTAAAATCCCTCTAAGGAAGATATTCTTTAGTTTCTCACTGTGTACATCCATCTTTCTGCTTCACTTCAAACAGGTTTAACTGCATGGTTGTACTCGAAGAGGTTGGTACTTCTGTATCTTCTTAATACAATAACACTGGGCAATGTCTCCTCTTTTTTAAATTATTTTTTTTACTCCTTACAAAAATTCATTGTATCTGAGCTTGCTCATATGTAATTTCTTTCTAAATAATATTTTCCTATTCAAAATTTAGCAAAGGTGTATTTTGAGGCTTGTTTTTTTCTTACAGGAAAATGGGTTTATCTACTTTTATTTAACAAACATGATAGAACTTCAACCTGTTTCCAGAGAAATTATTCAAAAAGTTGCAAATAAGTAAAAGGCTGCTGAAATACTGGCATATCATGGGTAAATTTAACATAGTTTGTGTGCGTGCCTGTTCTGTACTATCAGGAGCCAGTTTTTCTTTAATGCTGACAAGGTTTATCAGTGTTCCTTTTTGTGAGGATTATGCTAAAAGAAAAATGAAAAATCAGTGTGCGAGTCTACTCAAACACTGAATAGACTGAAGCAAGAATATTGTTTTATTTTGCCAGTCTTTAAAATTACCTTTAAAACCAAATTCCCTTAAAAATGTCAAGTTTTTGAATATATGTTTTTAAGCAAGTAATCTCTAACATCACTACACCATTTGAATTGGTTGGTTCCTAAAGGCACTTAATTTGGAAATTCTACAAATACTAAAAATTAGTACTTGCTTAGAAGGCTTCCCCTCTGTAGTATTCAGAATTTTTTTTTTAATTATTTTTATGACATTTTGTTCTGTTAACTCTGACCAGGGAAGAAGTGGTATGCTAAACTGTCCTGAAGCCATCAACGGATATGAAATCATCATGTCCTACAAGTAGATAACGCCCTACATACTAATCCAGATTGAAACATATTAATATGTTATGACAGCAGAAGGACAAGCTCTCTCAGGAATGTGCAAGCCATCCATTCACACACTGCAAAGTTTAAATGCATCAAGTGTAATGACAGAGCATTAAAAGAGATCTGTTGTGTTATGAATAGCCAATTTGATGGTACTTCTGGTATAACAGTTCTTTGCATCATTTAAGTCTTAGCTGTAGTCTTTCGCAAAAATTAACCAATTGGATTTAATCCTATTAATAAAAGAAAAATATGCTCACAGTCTTGAAATTGTGCTTTAATTTAAGAAGTGCTTCCTGGAAAGCAGTTCTGTTGACCTGACACACCATCTTGGTATTGGGACCGTCGGTAATGTCCAGTTCACTTAATAACACCTGTATGTTTTTATTCTTGTTGTCCATCTTGCACACCCTGAATAGATGCAGAAGTTTGATCTTGGAAATATTGTGCCTGGGCATTAGCAGAAAAGCTTTCAGCTTCATTTATGGAATTGCTGGGTTTTATAATAATATATATTATATATATATATATATATATATGGATTAATATATAGAATATGCTTTTACAGAGGGTTTTCTTAAACGCCATCACTTAGGGAAGTCTGAATGACTTGAAAATTTCATGAGTTAGCTAGACAGCAAGTGTTGAACAAGAACAAGTGTCTAGTGTTTATTTTTCCTTGGTAATGTTTTTTCTCTTTTAGAATAGTATGTGCAAAGTATATATACTGGCTATTATGACTTCATATTACTGAAGTTACATTTGCTACTATGGGCTCCAGTGATATTTTATGCAGCATAATAGGAATGATTTTCTTATCTCAGGAACAAACTCAGACTTTGTTACTGCAGCTAAATCTTACCAGAGAGGTATCTAATAAGGTATGTAAACTTCATTTAACTAGTGAAATACTTGTTGTTTGTTATATAGGATCCTTTAAATGATTGCTCTTTTAGAGGTGAAATAATTTCTCTTTACGATAAAGAAATTATGCTAATGCTGTCAAGGCCTGTGAATAAAATTGGAGTAATTCTCAGTAATTTGCTGTGTAGGCAGACAAAGAGAAAAGCTTTAGGGTACACAGGTGAACCAATGGCTTGTGCTATAAAATGAAAATATTTTTTCATGAACTGAGCCCCAAAAGCTGTGACTCTTCTGGCCAAAATATGTGTCATTGCATATGCATTGTCATTATATTCAAAAAGTTCTGGCAGACGCTAATTCTAGAGCTTAACTTTTTGTACTTAGCCATTACAGGAAATCACCAAAGTGAGTGGGTAATAAAAGTTTATAAAGAAAACGTATTTCAACAGATAAATAAAAAGTAAAGGATGGAGTGGTAACCTTTGAATCAGTTTTGTTTCTTGCAAGATACAAGCTACAGGAAGGTTTTCAACAGCTTTTATGGAACTCATGCAAACAAACTGTGATCTTCCTTAGGGACAATAAAATCTCTTCCAACTGGCCAAGAAAAGCTAGGTGTTATTTTTCAACAGTAGTTATTTTCAAATCAAATGCAACAGTCTAGGCCAGAAACTGAATTATAATTGAAATAATTGATTCTATGAATTATTGAAATTGCAATGGATATGGTGCTCTTTGGTATGTAATATTACTTCTTGCATAGTGTTATGGACAGCTGATTAAAACAGCCTCCACTTTCCACAAACCAGATATAGCTGTGTTTTTGTTAACAATTTCTGATTCTAGCACTAGATTATATTATGGCAAGGCTGATAGTCTAGATAAATTTAAGAATATCATTCTCTAAAAATGTACTGTGTATGGTACTACCTTATGGTCTTCTGAAAGAAACAGATTCAGTTACTGCAGAGCAGTTGAGAAAAGTAACCCTCGTTCAGCTGGACAAGGTTGTTCCATCTGTTTCTGGCTCTTTGCAGGTCTGCTCTAGTCTCATCCTATGGGTGAGCTCTTGCCAAGCAGTTTAACATGTAAATGATCTTCCTGAAGGCATTGGCTAACAGTGTGTTGGTGCCGCTGCAGAAATGGAAATGAGGGGACAGCTGAGAGCAAAATGGACAGATTTACAGACTCATCTTCGGCGAAGGACGATAAAGGCACTGCCTTGTTCCCTTACTGTGCTTGAGCATTACAAGGCACCAAGTTTATCATTCTTTAGGGCTCTTCAGTGTGTCTGATAAAGAAATAAAAGGGTGAGAGAAGCAGAGCTGTGTACCATTACTCTGTAACTGTACCTAGGGGGCTTGGTCTAAGGAATTAAAATCCAGCACTGCAATGGGTTTGGACAGTGGGAGCGATTTAGGTATGTGGTGTGTGCTTGCTTGAGCTGACTCCTGGTCAAAGCACTGAATGTAACAGAGCTTCTCTGAAGAACGTTGTGATCTCTGACTGCTGTGGTTAGGATGTGTGTCTGTCTTTGCTTCCAAAAAATGGCACTTCCTACCCCAGTTTATCCACAAAAAAAATACACTGAAATAGTTGTTTAAAAAACCCTCCCCTTCACTCCCTGCCCTCACTATCTTTAAATGTTCTAGGTTTTCCTCTCCAAATGATGGGTCTACCTCAGTCATCAAATGTGGGAAATTCACCTGCACTGGTGAAAGAAATATTTATTTTTAAATTTAAAAAATAACATACAAAGCTGTAGTCCTGGTTGTACTCTATCTAAGGGTTATGGATTTCGCCTAAGTTTGTTGTGCTGCTTGTACTTCTTTCTAGATCTCTATACTGCTGATGAGAGTTGCAGAAATAACAAGCTTCTGTGATAAACTGGTTGAAGTAGCTGCTATAAGTTTGTGTTTTAGTGATACTGATACATGATACACTAATCTTTTGATTTGCATTTCTCTTTGGGAAATCCTGGAATTGAGACTGTTGAGATTTTTTATTTTTAATCATTTTAAAGAAAAAAACCCTATCTGCTTGGTATATCTGATATAAAAATCTGTTTTTGCTTATCTGATGTATTATGGAAAACACAATTGATTTTAAAAAGATATATGTACTAAAAAAAGTAAAAGAAGAGTTGGTCCAGGATATCTCTACCCAGGAAAGTGGGAGGTTGTAGCTGCCTGTTAGAGCCCTAGAAATAATTGAATTTAGTCTTTGTATCCAAGACTTCCAGAACAAAAAGTTCACATGGAAGAAATTCTGCTTCCATCATCCTCTCCATGCATCTGTCAAGCAACACAGCTTTGTGTTTGCAGTGCATCACAGCACACCGGGGCTGTGTACGTGCTGTACCATCAGAGTACAACCAGCAGGCACAGAACACTCTGCTTCACAGCAGCTCATAGTGCTACCAAATAGCTTGGTATTACTGGTTGTCCTATGACCTCATGGCCCTTTTACCTTATTGTTTTTAGTCAAGCAATGGACTATTTGTCAGCCTTGAAAAAATGTTTGAGATGTGCAGCTGTCCAAAGTAAAATGCTTTTGGAATTCCCTTATCACTTTCTTCATATGACCATTGTATGCTTCATCCAAATCATTGTTCAAAGTGAGCCAGGACTCAGGTGGCAACAGTATTGCAGTGCCCCAATGATTATCTGGCTTAATTAAAGCTCAATCTCTGCCTCTTTTCCTCTGGGAACAATCTCAGATAGAGAGGGTTGAGTATAGTGACCTCTTCGATATTTATGGTTCCTAGAGACACACAGTGGAGAGGAAGAGGATGTAAAGGAGGAGGAGATACTTTTATTCTGCATGTTTTATGTCACTGTTGCAGGAAGTGTCAAGAAGGACATGGCAGACATACTGATTATTTTGAAAATATGGTCCTTATCCACCCAGTGGGGTGGGAAGTAAATTTAAAGAAAACCCTAGTTAGAGTACAAGGGCTTACATTTACAAAAGCTACTTAATGTCTGTTTTCAAGCATCAGAAGCAAGAAACTACTTTGTGATATATGTTCTCTGACTTGCTTTGATTGTCTGTATTGTTGAGGCAGCCCTTCTGCAACTGAAGTGTAAGAGTCTCATCAGATCAGGACTTCAGATCACAGATTTCTTCCTCCTTTTCCCACCCTTTTTTTCTGTTTGAGGCAGATCGCTATTCATGTTGCAAAATTCTTCAATTTGCTTCCTGTTTATCTGATCTTTGTGTGTTACTGAGGGGGAAAAATTACCATCTACATTGCAGAATTCTAATTACAAAATTTCTGCTGTGGTCTTCAAACTGCATTCAGATAATTTCAAGTGTGCACAAGTGGCTGAACATGGAGCCGTCTGAACTAGCAATCAGCTGGCATTTTTAGTTTTGAGCAACCAGCAAATTGAATTCGTAAAATTCATTCTGATGCCAGCAGGGGGGGGTGCTCTTGACTGCTGCTAGTTAAGAGATTCATTGGAAGTGCAACATAATGGGAAGGGAGTTTAGAAATAAGCAGTCATGTCACTCTCTTGATTAACAGGCCTGTTAGGTTGAGAGGTACATTGTTCCAGTACTTTGTAGTTCGATGACAAGCAGAGCAGGGAGTGGAGCGTACTATGTTGTAGCTCCTTAGCCCTGCAGAAGCAGAAAGAAGGAAAAAGAGAAGGGAGGGGAAGGTATTGCAGGTAAACTCAACAAAGAGAAAATATGTTGGTAGCCAAATTTGTCTGCTTTTCATATAATTAAAACCTCACTCATAATTTTCTTCTCACTGTCAATGACTCTGAGCGTTCAGACATCTGGAACTCAGCAGAGCTGTGTCACAGACAGTTCATATAATGCATCCTTTATGAATGCTGTTTATCCAAATTACTCAGATTAAATATTTCAGAGGTTTGGGGTGATCAGATTTTCTTATTGGGGCTTGGTGTTATGATAATGTTTGTTTGCAAATAAGGTCTGTGTTCCTTTAAAGGCATAGCTTAAAATAGTTATCAGTGCCATATCTAAGTTTAAATAAAAGCTAGGTGTTACAAGTGTGTGTAGGAAATAGGCTAGCTTTTCTAAGGTCTAACTGTCTGAAATGTTCCCAAATCTTCGTTCGCGAAGCCTAGCCATGATGATGATGTCTGAAATGTTACTGTAAATAGCATAGAGAAATATTAAGTGTTGAACCTTGGGCTGGCCAAGCACGTCTCTCAACTGTGATAAGTGGTGATAATCTCAATTTATGATTGTGGTACTGGCAACTATGTCTGTTACTTTTTTTTTTTTTATGCACTACTTTTCAATGGAATTGTCTGTTATGTATGCTTAGGTCAACTAAGATACGTGCTCACAGCATTGCAGAATGAAGTCAGGATTGAACACATGGTGCCAGCTGCATTTTGTCTGAATTTTTGCTGATGTGTTCAATTTGAATTTGCAGTTAGAGAAAGCCTGAGTATGTTTGCAAAAGGTATCATATCACTTAGCCAAACATTTAATGGATTATCAAAACTGTGTTGCCTTGACCCCATCTGATCAGCACTGTTACCTGAGTAAGATCAAAATCACAGAAGGTTTCAAACGTGATAGAATTTCTGAGGCAGAGTTCAGATTGAGCTGAATGGCTCCAGTCAGCAGCAGGTATCTGGAATCACTGAATTTTGGCTTGGGACAGACCTAAGGGAGCATGCCGTCTACTCATTTTTTCCAAGCTGGAGTGGGATATAGATACTGTCTGGCTTGCTATAAATCCCCTTACCGTCCAGAATTCAGGGATTGATAGCTAGCTCATTCCAGTGCCTGATGATCCTCAAACATTTTCCTAGTGTTTATCCTAAGTCACGTGTACCCTGACCAGATGAATGTCTGCTCCTAATTTTCTATTTGGGCATTTGATTTTTGTTTCCTATCTGTAGTATTTCATTTGTGTCTTTGGTCTGGTTTTTGGAATACTTTTACAGTTTATAAATATTATTTTAAATTCCTATCCTATCCTTTTAAGTGTTTGCAGACTTTTCTGCCTGCAAAGCCATTTAGAGGATTTGCACTTTATTCTGCTTTATTGTTCAAATCAGGACTGAATACATAGAAATTACCAGTAACCAGAATAAGTTTTGATTTGACAGAGGACTATTAATTAATAATCTGAGTCAAATTTATACTACTGTCTTCTGGTCTATATTCCTTTGTTACAGCAGTGTTGTACAGGGCAATGTCAAAAGGCATGTGACAGTTAAGATCGTTAGCTTGTCAAAAAAGAAACAGTGCTGATGGATTCATGATGATGTTCTGTATTACTCACCTAATATTTGTTTAATAATTTTTTGGTATCTGTCTGGATACCTGTACTTTCTGAGATTCACCTTTTACCCTCTTAAAACCAGAGATTTGATGTGCCTTCAAGGTCTCTGTCTTGAATGAATTTCTGAAGATAATCATTAGCAGTTACAAGGTTTGCCCAGGCTAGTTCCTTTGAGGCCCTCTGAGGTAAATTTCATCAAGGTCTGCTGACCTGAATATATTAAACTTACCAAATGTCTTGTAGCTACTTCTTTGTGTTTTCTGGATCATGCACCTATGACGCATTTGTCATCTTGTTTCTGAGAATTCTGTGTTTATTTAAAAGGCCAGAAGGTCCCTTGCATGCAAGTTCACTGGAGGAAAGCCTTACAAGTACTGAGTGAGCAATGTCTGACTTGAGCTGTAGACAACCTGAAACAGGGTCTGTGGAGGATATATGATCTGTTCTGTTGACTTTAATTTTGAAATAAAAGGAAGTTGTTAGCTGTCACAATTAAAAGACAGGCTTTAAACTTTTAATGCAGTTAATGCAAAAATTTGTAAACCTATAAGGTAACTGGAAATAAATGTATACTGCCCTATTCATGTTGATCAAGGAGATAACTGAGGAATGGTGTGCAAAAGCCAAGGGCTGAGGGAGAGGGGACCAGAGAAAGCCCTCTTGAGACCTGTTCCACCAATTCATTTTCTAGAGCCTTTTTCTGCAGAGTGCATAGGAGAAAAAATTAGGTGGCAAATGACTCTTGGCAAAACGGAAATTTTATTAGAAATGTCTGCTTTCTATTAAGTATCTGTGGGTTTTGTTGTTCTTTTAAGAGGAAGAAGGGGGGGTTGTTCAGTTTGTTAGTGAAAGAACTTTCTTTCAAATTTAGATTATTTTTATTTTGGTTTTTGTTTGTTTTCTTTTTTGTTTTTTTACTAAAACGAATTTGTCTTCCCTCACACTTTGCATGAAAAAGTAATAGTTTGGCTGATTTCTGTACACTCACAAGTGCAGATTCTGCCTTGTCATGTTTAGTCTTCTGCTTGCTCAGGTCCAGCTTCCCCTGCCCCAAGGTGGGTGTTCGCAAGCTGTGCCATGACCATTGGTGCAGGTAGCCCTGGCAGCCAAGAGCTCTGCTTTCTGCCACACTGAGTCACATGGCAGTGCTTCTGGCAGGGGAAACTAAGAAAAGGAAACCGATGTGAAGTGCGAATGTAAAAGGCCTCAGCCTGTGGTTAGGACTCAGACTGACCAAGGCTTTGCTGTCTCTTCAGTGAAGACATTGCAAGCAGAGATTGGCTTTTGTGGTTTTTACAATTCTCTGTAGTTCCTGAGTTACCTTGCAGAATTTTTTTCCATAATTAGCAAGATGTCAAGTTGAGAGTGGTGATTTGGCCTCTGGCCAGGGAGTGTCTCAGTAGTTGTAGCGTCATGTTTTAAAAGCATATAAGCAGGCAGTGCATTTCCTACGTTACTGTCCGTGTGCTCACTGATGAGCAGATGTATCTGCCTTTGTTCCTGTCTAGTTTCAAAATAAATAGTTGAGTGATTATGTGCTTTTCAAAAACAGAAAATGGGAGGGCCCTTTCTCCATTGTTTTACAGACCTGATTGGCACTCTGAAATGTGTTCCTCTGTGATGGTACAGTAGATGATGGTTAAAGGAGTTTAATTAATGTTTGCAGATTAATGAGACATTGTTCTCAGGAGTCTTTTACAGGATGTTTTTTAGAAAAGCTTTTTGTCTGTTTTCTACTCATCCCTCCCCTAATATCTACTTGTTGGTGGTTGAAATACAGTGATACTGGAAGTAAAAAAGGGGAACAGTTACATTTCCAAGTTACGTGTCTTCCAGATCTGATGGCAGCCCACCAGCCTTCAGTCCTGTTGCTAATTTAGCATGAAGCATAAGATATCATGTTCTGCTGTCATTCTTTTTCTTGTGAAAGCTTGTTGTCTTGTTATTTTTTAATCTTATTTTTTAAGTTTGGACCCAGAGTCTTAGCCAGGATATTAACAGCAACTGGACTTTAAAGGATTAAAGGCTGATCTACCAAGTTGGAAATAATTTTTTTGTGTATCAAAACTAATTGCATTATTTCTTTTACTTTTTTTTTTTAATTACGACTTCAAGTTTTAGATAGGAAAGTAATAATAAAGAAATGAGATAAAACAGTAGGTGTGTTCTAAGGTTGTGTATTATTGTACTGAGTATCCTAAATTTTCATTCCTATTCTATGAAGTTCTCTACCCAATTTTGAGTTGGGAGGGTTAAATTTAGGGAGAGTACACTCCCACCTGATAAAGTCATATAAATCTGTAATTTCTGAACTGATACGAGCAATGGCAACAACAAAAAACCTACCTGAGAACTTCATTCACACAAATTCTTTTTTTAATAAATAAATTTGATTCTTAATTGTAAATTATAAAAGAGGATATTGGAAAAATTTCAGCATGTTTGTAGATTATCACATATGTTAGTTCTTCACTCTGTGTTACACTGTGGCTTTTTTCAGGGATCCCGTTCTGGACACAGATAATTGCAGTGTCATTAATTAAGAAATGGGCTTTCACATTAAGATAGAAGTGGGGAAAGGATATTTTCTTGTATTGTAAACTGTTAAGGATAGGAGCTTTCTTTTGCTTCACACAAAGAAATGGTGTTCTATTTCTTGTGCAGTTCCTTGACCATTGTTTTAATGCAAAGAAGTAATGGCAATGTTAAGAATAATCTGTTTTATCTGTGCCTTGGAGTCTGAAGTCATCCTGTGCCGCTGGAAGGCAACTGAAAAGCTCTGCTGTCTATAACTTTAGCATCGTTTGGCAGAATGACTGTAGTATTGTGTTTGTACTATGCAGATTTTCATCAGGATACGTTCTTGGCCAATAGCTGAGTTGCTGGCTTGGAGAAACAGCTGAATGCTTTTCATCCTTAACTCCAGTCTTTGATTTGCTAGTTCTTCTAAATCAGTCAACAACAACAACAAAATTGTCTTTCCCTAATTTAATGTGTTTGGCAAATGCTTCTTGCACAGGCCTATTTATTCTAAAACTGTAGTAAATGTGCTTCCCAATACAGTATTGTTCAAGTGCAGCAACTGAGACACTGATCACAGCATAGAAGAACACTGCCCATCAGTGTGGAGCGGATATCTTAACCTAAAGGACCTGGGCACTGCCCTTGAGAACAGAGCCAGGAGCTGTAAAACGTAGGCAAAGACTGAGGGATTTCTCATCCTCAAGTCTCAAGTACAGTAAAATGTATTCTGGACAATCTTTACATACGTTTCTCTAGCATTATTTTTTCTGGCTTTCTGTCTCCAACTTCCATGGAGCTCCTAGGCCTTTCTTCTGACAAGTGGTGCAATAACTTGATCACCAGAATACTCCTGTGTTCAGTTTGCAGTGCTTGCTTTGGAAGCTGCTAGACAGCAGTGCCTCATACCACGTTTGTACTGTGGCTCTTGCAGGAGATTCAGTTGTCTAACATTAGTGCTGATAAGCAGGTTAATGTAACTTTGCAAAGAGCTCAAGTAACCCTTAATGAAACTTTCTCTTTTTCCCTCTGCAGGTGGTTAGTCGAGTGGCAGCCCAGCAAGGATTTGACTTGGACCTTGGGTACAGGCTACTGGCAGTATGTGCAGCCAACAGGGACAAATTCACTCCAAAATCAGCTGGTAGGAAAAGCCTTTTTTTGGTGTATTATTGATTCTTGGATGGTCATATTCTGAATAAATGCTACCTGTGACTGTCTTATGTTTTTCAAAAAAAAAAAAACCAAAACCAAACACATATTTGGTGGTAATAATGCTGTTGCTTTTAGCATTTCAATGACATGCTTTTCTGGGGAGACATGATTTTGGAAATTCATATTTTCCCCAATTAGTGATGTTTGATCTTATGGATGAAATGTTGCTTCCAGAAACGGATGTTCAGTAATTTCATGGTGGAAATGAGCACACTTAGACTCCTCCATCTTGGTAAACCATTGATTTTCTGTCATGTGTCAATCTCTGTATCTTTCACATTCATTCTGCAATCCCTGGTATATCTATTGCAAAACTTGTATTCCTTGACTTAATGTGTCTGTGCAAATAAGTACCATGTTTTCTTGTACATCCAGTCATTAGCTTTAATGTGCTATTGGTGTAGCATTAAGTAGCCATTTTTCCAGTATTTTACAGCAATAATCTGTTAGAGGGCTGCGATCAAGTACCAATATTTGATCATGATGTATTGCCGTTGCTTCTCTATGTAGTAAAAGTTGAAAACGCACTTGAGGGTCTTTCTGCTTTTCACATGTTCATTTTAACTAGAGCATTTAATTCTGGTTCTCCTTTTCTTAGCTGATGAATGTCAACATAATGTGCACTGGTTTGGAAAACAGGAAGATAATTGTTCCATTCCAGTCTGAGCATGGATAACTTTTCTGCTTAGTACTAAACTGGTATGTAGTCCCCATTTTAGAACATCAGGAAAGGTTACGTTCTTCCAAAACAGTGATTTGTTGCCAGCTGATTGGGTGTTAACGTTTCTTTTTATGTTCCTTTTCAGTTTTTATCTTTAGTTATGGCTGCCTTTTGTCCTAAGTGTTCTAAGCAGTTCCTCGTGCAAAAGTGGCTTTCACATCAAAGCATATTCACTGGACTTACTTATTTTTTTGTATGGGAAGGGATCATTAATCTTACTAAATGTTGAATAAACTGTCTGATTTTCATCCGGCAAAACTGTGTGAAGGATAAAACATTCAGTTGACCAGGCACAATTGCCCTTTCTTCTGAATTTCTCTTAAGTTTATCCATTAGCTAGCTATCACATCTGTTGTTGGTTGTTTGTTTTTGGTTTTTTTTAAAGTTTGTCAAATCAGGCTTTCCATCTATGACTGCATTGTGTGATATATTAAAACTTTACAATTTTTTAAAAACAATATAGCTATTCCCCCCATCTTACAAATTCTTCCTGACGTGTCTTTTTATCAGTATGTTGGTGTAGGTGAGATTGTGAGTCTTTGTATCTTTTCATGCTGTAATCCTTTTCCTTTAGGACTTGCATGAGGGTGTAGTTTTGAAAACTGCTGATCAATCACCATGTCCTAGAAAAGCCCAGTGTCAGTGTTTGATTTCTACCAGTAATTACTTTTTTGGAAATATATGCCTTTTTTTTTTTTTTTCCAACTCATTACCCCAGTAGTTCATTCTTTCCATTGTTAATTGATACAATACTCGGAAAGCATATGCTCTTCTTTCAGTATATTCTGAAACCCTTCCCAGCCCTGTGTTTTGCTTTCTATTTCCCAGTTGCATATAATCCTAATTTCTTTTCAGTGATCTTAAAAATTTGGTTTCATAACTACCTTAGTTTTAGTGTGTATACAGTTGTTTCACCAGTTATTCCAGGGATTTCATCATGCCCATCTACTCTGTGATTTTTGTGCTTTTATTGTCTATGTTAAATACACATATTTTGGGGCATACCATAATATATTTTGTGAAATGTTACATATATCCCCTACTCTAAGAATGTCATATTCACATGCAATCTATGAGAGCTGCATCATTGAATGGGCAACTTTAAAGACTGACAGACTGGAATTACAAATGTGAGGTCTTTTCAGAACATAGGGATTTTTTAAAGAGTTAATTTCCACATCTGGATGCGTTAACATTTTCTGATTTCTAATGCAGTAGTGGCTCTGCTCCCTCATTAAGTTTTTGTAAAAATGTTGAGACTGTCCTTTGGGTGTTTTTGTAAATACTGTGCATCATTGAAAGTTGCCATACGTGATTTGCTTAAGTTGTTTTCAGTTGCTTACAGGTTGTTTTGAGTAACTCATTCTCTTTCTTGCTACATCTGTTAAAAGACACCTTCAGTACTTCTTGCAGTCACTTTACTACAGAAGTCCCCTGATGTAGATATCAAATGGCATTAATTTTAATGAATAAGCATTTGTTTTCCTTTCCTCTAGGCTTAAGGGGAAATTACAATAGTTTGAATTCATTCCTCCAAGTATGAATTTAATGCTGCCAAAGGGATTGCTCTAGTAACATTTTTAATCCATGTTGTTTAGTGTCTGACATTCTGAAATGTAAGGAGAAATAAACATTTTCTAACTAAAACACATTTGAGTAGCTGAACACTGGGGAAAATAATTGCACCAAACCCTTTCAGAGGCCATCCACTATTAGTATCCTTTACAGCTTAGGACCAGGCTTGTTGACTGATGTCCTGCAGGCTGGGAGCCTGGAGTGGTCTGACAGTGGTGCCTGGCAGGCTCTGCAGCTCTGCTGTGTGGAGCAGGTGGACCAACCCAGCCTGATGTCCCTCAGGTCTGCTGGTTTGCAGAGCCAGCTGAACTGGTGCAATCAGTAGTCCTGCTCCTGTTCTCCAGCAATTCCCACCCTAAGCGTGCTCAGGGACCTGTATACTGGCAGAAGAGGTTTTGCTGGTACTGCTTCTTTCCTGTTTGACAGGCTCCCTGAGCTGTCTGTCTGCAGAGCCCCAGGACAGTGAGGGTCCCCGTGGCAGTGCCTGAGGGTTTCCCTTATCCCTGATGGAAGAGGGCTGGAGATCGAGGCTAAAGAGGGCAGAGCAGCCAGCTGCCAAATTGGTTCAGCTCTATGGGAACCCCACACCGCTGGTTCATGCAGATGAATGTTTCATCCCGACGGGTTTAAGCCATTTTGGTGGTAGCTCCCCGCTAAGTTGAAGAGGTTGGTGAGTGGTTACAGAAGGTGCCGATGGCAGATCAGAGTATAGGTAAAAATGGGGGAGGCAGAGAGATGAGAGGCTGGAGCTAAGTGGGCAGCAACCTTTTCAGGTGTCACAGCCTCAGATGGGCGAATTCAGGGGAACAGAGCAGGAGTGGTCACTTCCTTAGTTTTTCACCTCCAGGACCCTTTGGTCTTGCCCAAGACAGTGTTTAATGTTGTGCTTTTTAGCCTTGTTCTAACTGGCCTTTGAGAATAGTTAACAATTAGCTAATACAAATTGTTTTGGAGAATGCCCATCGGGGAGGCTCATGCAGCATGAAAAGTATTAAAAAGTTGCCATGTGTGTTTTTAAATAGAAATGATGATTTAATGACTGTGTCTTTTGTCTCTGTTTTTTGGTGTTTGTACCTGAAATAATAGCTGCTGCCTTGTATTCTCTTGACCCATGCTGCTGCAACTGGGCTGCTGCCTCAGCAGGAGGTCAAATAACAGCGTTTCCCACCCTGAAGACAAATGACAAAGCCTTTAAAAATATATGTGTCTCTTTTGGTGACAGCTGCTCCCCAGACCTTCCACTGCAAATTCCTTTGCCTTGTTGTGGCACCTATAGGGAATGGCCCAGCAGGTTAGCTGCCTGCTCATTTGCTTTCAGACTGCAGTAACCTGAGTTGCTCTAAGTATGTGAGTGCATGGATGTTTGCGTATTCCTTAAACCTGAAAACTTTCTTTCTGAATAGTGCCTACCTGGACCTTTTCTGAGCATGTCTCCTTCTTTTGTCCTTCCTGTAGAGTATTTTAAATCGTTTGGTAGCTTTATTTTAAAGTCTGCTATTCAAGTACAATAGAGTTCACCGATTAAAGTGTTTATTAAAAAAAAAAAAAAAAGGAGGGGGGCAAGGAAGAGAGAAAGAAAAGGGACAATTTTCTGTTCTGAAATATGTTTTTTTAAAAAAATACTTCATTGAGCTACTGAAGTTCATTGCTCTTGTAGCTACTTTTCTACTTTTGCTTTTGTCAGGAGGCCAAGCTGAGGCCAGACAAGGGGACGACAGGATGAGATCATACAGCGAGCTTTGTCAGAAAAGGACAGTGTTCAGTATCTCTGTAAAGAGGGAGAGGGGGGCAGGAGCCTGAGGGTGGAACTGTGCAGAAAAGGTACTTCAGCAATCACTGAGAATCTACAGCAAACAAGCTGTGATAGCTTGGATGGGTAGCTAAGTGTTGGCTGTTCGATAGCAGAAATAGCAACCCTCTTTGATATTGCTTTGTTTTCAATCCCTTAGGCTCTGCTTGGTGTGCGTCTGATTTTACTTTTCAAGAGCAGTATTACTGAATAATCTTGAAGCGTAAAAATATACTTAATATGAAGCATAAACTAAAGCTTCATGGTATTTGAGGATTTTGCATTGTTTTGTTCATTTCCTTAGCTTTAATCATTGTACTCTAAATGTAATATAATAGGGCTGTTCTTAGCAAGTATGATACAAAAGCTGTGATTAAATTGGACCCCAGGCTAAGAAAGGTATTTGTAGTGAGGGTACTGGCAAATGGTGATGTTAAAACATTACTGGACAAGATATTGAGACTTAAGGTATGTCCTGATCAGGATAAATTTTCAAAGCAATACTATAGATTGGGCAAAGAGAGCATTTGGTGTATTATCAAATCAAACTTCCAGAAATTATATAAAATGAGAGAAGAAATGACTCTGCAATGTGAATGAAGAAAAGGTAGAAAGTAAGGATACCTCTAGATTATGGGGGACCATAAGACTAGGTTAACATTTTGCCTAAGTTTCCATTAATAATGCTCACATTATCTGTGGAGACAAGGCAAAGCCAGACAGCTAAAAGGATTACCAGACAGAATGCAAATTACTCCAGCCAGGGCTGATGGCATCCCTCCAGCCTGAAGGGACCAAATGATCGACATGCCTGCGTTTGGGAAGAAACAGCACATGAACTGTCAGTCTTGTGCTTCACACCAAAGATCTTCAGCAAATCCGTCAAGTCAAAATGGTCTTGTATGACTGAAGAAGAAATACAAATGCTATAACTGTACTTAGGAAAGTCGCTGATAAGGATAAGCAGCTTTATGGGAGCAGAGTAGAAAATGTTGGCTTGAGTTGTTCATGAAATTAAAGCTGAGCAGAGTTATGAAATGTGTGTAAATACTAACAAATAACTTAGAGCAAGAAGAGCTGTGAAGCTACAGTACAGTGTTGGCACAAAACATACAGGTGTAAATTTAATAAAATAAATAAAGGGGGAATTCAGAATTATTTGGGCAGTTGCATTTGAAAAATGTTTTCCGTTAGAGTGACAGTGGAGAGGGATGGAGCAGAGTAAAGGAAAATGGAAAAGTCAGACTGCCTTTTTAACGATAAAAGTCAGTATATGAAATGTGTAATGTGGTTCTTGGTGTAACTGGAAGCTGGCTAAGAACCTTTTATCTGTGTAGTCCTAAATTCTTGCTATATTTCCATAAAGATGTCTGATTCATTGGTACTTACAGTTGATATCTTGAAACTGTCCACTTGACACTCCTCATTAAAATAAAGGCATTATTTTCTTTTAGCTGTTACCTTCTGAAACAGCTTTTGATGATGAAGACTAACTACATTTCAGGTGATCTCTAGGTTCACTTCACAACTGTTAACACAGATTCTCACTATGTGCCCTTATCTGCTTTGCTCTCTGTTTTTTAGTTTTATATTTTTGAAGCAAGGTTAATAATACACCTTCCATCTCACTTTTATTTCTCTGGTTTAATGAAATTCAGTATCATGCAGTACAGAAACTACCTTTTCCCCTGTAGGTAGATAGCCGGTGCAGTGGAGCCATGATTTCAGCTGGGCACTTATGGTTTGTTGTCCTACAGATAAAATAATTCTGTTCTGGAACATATATTGGCAAGATTAACCTTTGTTGCAACTAAATCTTTCTTTCCTAAAGATTTATAGTATGGATACTACAAAAAAATGAGTAATTAATTCTTAATTTGTTTAGATTATGAGGTTAGTTTCATTGCTTTCTGCTAATGAAGTTGGCAACTTCCCTTGACCAAAGGGAAGCACAGTCAGTACTGCTACTTAGTGGTAAGCAGCATTAATTCATGTCTGTACTATGTGACAGACACATTTACACGTTCTGCGGAAAAGGCACGGTAGACTTTGCCCATTTGTCTCATGCATGAGTTTACTCAGAACAAAAGTCTAAAAGACCTGCAGTCTGGAAAATTGTATCCTGTATCGTGAGCCTCTCAGGCTGGCTTGGCATATGGCAGACTTGTCAGTAGTCAGCTCTCAAACATCTTGAGATGAAGCATCTGAAGTGCCCACAGAATGAGATGCTTTTCCCACTAGGCCTTACTTGTTTTCAGCTGTTCCTGTTCCCTCCGAGATGTCTGCTCCTGATACATTTGGTCTGCCTTCTACTCATGGGAAACATTATCATACTTGTGTCAGACTTACACTATCCTCAGCTTGCAATTCCTCTTCATCAGTATTGTGAGTTTGAGGACCTCATGACATATTGATGTAGATAGGTGGTATTTTGCTGGTATGGAAATTCCCTTCCTTTTTGGCATTCACTGTTCAACTGTACATTGAACACCTGTGTTTATAAGGGACATTGCATGGCTGAGGTGCTGCTTCTTTATTCTGTCCAGTCAAATACCAGGTGGCGTATCTGGCCTGTTCTTTTTGACATTTGACTGGTCCTTGTTACCATGGTACCAGTTCTGACCTTGAGAGATGGTGCAGTAAAACTGTTGCCAGGTTGGAACAGTTTTGGGCTAATGCCTTTACTGTAGCACTTAGGAAAATTACACTCAACTATAGCAACAAGCTGCTCTGCTGTTTTCTTGGTCTGTACCTTGGATTTTTGCAATACTGGTACTTACCTGAACACTTGCTTTGTTGAGGATTTGAATGTATAGTGCATTAGCTCATCATGAAGTTCCAGGGAAGAATCTTTTCCTAAAGTGCTCAACACACACTTGGACTAGAACTGCCATTCTGCAGAGAAGATTTCTGTTGATCTCTATCAGTGTTCTCTGTCTTCTGCTTTAGGGATCCCCTATGTGTTGAGAGCAACTGAAAATTTAGTAGTAGAGACAGCTTAAAACTTGGTGTCTGTGTGAATTTTGATGTTTTATTTTCTGTTGTTTTGAGTGACTTATCTGTCCCTCTGGAGAAGAGGTAAGTCACAAATGAAAATCAAAAGGGGAGGCAGCTGTGAAAACATACATATATTCATAGGAGAGAAGAAAGCAAACTCTTAGAATGGCATTTGCCCTTTACAAGTTACCTTTTCTCAGTTTACAGCAATCAGTCCTGAACCTGTTCCCTTCTGAGCTGCAGTGCATCCAAATGTACCTCACTGCCGGTGCTCTCTTAGCAGCCTGTGTATCTTGGAGGCATTCAGAGAAGTTCACGAGGAGTCCAGCTGTGAGAACAGTAACACAGCAACTTCCATGGGGATTGGTAGCTTTTTTGCTGCTGGAGGGCTGAATGACAGAAGTATGAACTGTGCAAACAGATCAGATCTAGCTCCAGGACAGCAAGTTCACTTCCTAAATACAACTGAGATTCCACTGCTCAAAATTTCAGATCTGTTCCTAATTCCTGCAGGCTTGTTTGCAGCATGTAGTCAGCCTGTTACGAAAAGTTCTTGCTCTGAATAATCTTGACACGAAACTCTGTGACACAAACACACTGCTTAGTAGATGAGATGTTATATGGAGTATTCCTCTTTAAAAAGTGAGATTTCTATACTGAGAAGTCATTTTGAAGAAATGTTTGTGTACACCTGTTAAAGTGTGCTGAGAGAAAGGTATTTACATAAGTGCTACATGATGCAATACATTTATCTAAATATCAGTTAAAGAACAATCGAATCATAAGGATTCATCATTGTAGATGGTTCTAATTTGTATTATTCTTTGTGCCTTTCATGAGAGGGGATTCAAGGAGAAAGACCTCACAATAAAAGAAAATGGATTTGGAGAGAGCTGTTAAGTATTATGTTCCCAAAATAAATGCAGTATTGGTCCCTATAGCATGTGCTGTTTTTCAGAGAAGTTCAGTAGAAGTATGTTCATCTTTGATAAGGCTTCTGGATTGTTTCCATTTTATGGATTGGTTTTGTCTCAATTTACTTCAGTTTCAATAACACATGTGAAGAAAACCATCAAATCTACAGGTTTTCTAGATGCCAAGGTAAATAACTCCTTTTTTCTTTTTTTTTTTTTTTCGGTAGTTTGATGAAAACTGCAACAGTATTTCTGTCTCGTTGAGAGACGCTTATGAAAATCCTAATAAATCCAGACTTCATTTATTCCTGATGCTTTTATATATGCTAAATCATGCTTTGTAACAGTTATCAGTAACACATGACTTGAGGAATAAATTAAAGAAATAAGATCTCACTCACAACAACAATAAAAGGAAGTAACAAAGTTTAGTAGCTTAATGATAATAAACTCCAAAAGATGTGAATCTAACAAAAAACTTAAGTTGATTTGGATCTCATTTCTATGACTTAAACCAGGCCTTTAGGAAAGCCTGGATGTTAAGTCCAAAACACAGACCTTATGATGGTGACTCCATCTGTGCTCCTGTAAGATGTCTCCATAGATGCATTTGTTAGGACTGAAGCTCCCAGGTAGGATTTCCTAATGTGCTGGAAGGAAAAGATTATCAAGTGTTGAGATGCC
The DNA here is from genome assembly GCA_035583235.1 of Hafferia zeledoni. Lineage (NCBI taxonomy): Eukaryota > Metazoa > Chordata > Aves > Passeriformes > Thamnophilidae > Hafferia > Hafferia zeledoni. The sequence goes on along the minus strand of JAWWEV010000169.1, from coordinate 11,670,515 downwards.
TGAATTCTGTGCAGTCCTAAGCAAATCTCTTTGACTCGTACCTGTCTGTCTAGTAGGCGTCTTGGTTGTACCTCTGGCTTTTTTGGTGTGAATATGTATTTCTTATGTGCACTCTTACAAAGAACCAATGTTTGTATTTTGTATGAACTGAGTATCTGCCCAACTTCAAAGATTCACTCTCAGCAAAACTTAAAGTAGCAGCATGTCATGCAGAAAGTTATCTTCTATGAAATATGTGGTCAAACTCATTGTTAATTCAGCCTCCTTCAAGATATTCTTTATTTTTTTGAGATGTGCCTGCACTTAAGATGTGCTTGGGGCTCCCAATTTTAATGGATAGAAGAAGTCACAGATTTTTAAATCCTGCCTACCTATGTTGTTGTTTCCTAAAGCCCTGCTTAAGGGCTCTGTAGATTCAAACCTGCAGACACAAACACCAGTCTCTAGTTTCAGGTTCACAGACTGGTTTAAAATGTGCATCTTCTAAAGAAAGTTCTCACAGGAAACATGAATTTAAACATTTTAGTAGATAAGTATTACTGACTTGGCTTTGAACTCAATAATAGAAGGCTGAGCAGGGGCTGCTCCTGAGGAGATAAACTGAACACTGAACATCAGCATACAAAGCAGGGTATTTGTTTCGTGTGTGATACTTTTCCCTGTGATTGTCTGGTCAAGCCTAAAAGACATTAATCTTGTGCACTTCAGAAGATACTGTCTTTCCATGGTAGAGGAACAAAAAAGTTATTTAGTGTATTTACTAATTTGCTACAGATACAATTTCAATGAAGGCAAAGAACAAGAGAGACTTCTCGGTTCTCAGTGTGAAAAATGACACAGTACTGGTCTGAAATGAGACTGGGAGACGTTAATTGTTGGAAAGTTATGAACAGTTGCTGTTTCCCAGTAAGAATGTTGGAGGGGACCTAGTGGTCCTCAAAAAGCCAGATACCATTGTAAACAGTTAAGGGGATTTTGCTTTGGACATCCTCTAGTATTACAGACAACTGTGTTTGAAATCATTAGCAGTAGCTACAGTAACTGTACCTTGACGAAAGCAAAAACAGCAAGGTACTGGAGTTATGTCAACATTGTGCTATCTTGAGAGCAAAAGCAAGACTTGAGGTAGATTTTTGTTAGAGCCAAAATTGTGTAAACCTTCTTTCTCTGATCTGATACAACATTTAGCATGTCTTACAGTATGGCAAATTGGTTTTAAATTCTAATTTAAAATTTTACTCAATTTGGTGAAATATACATTCAGTACCTAGAATGAGTATCACTGTGAGCTGGAGAAAGGCTGGACTGACATTTTGGTCTAGCAACTGTCAGAATGGAAGAAAGAAAAAAATGTTATTCCAAAAGACAGAGATACTTTTTTCTTCTTTCAGTGCATGGAAAAGTTAATAGGTAATGACAAAGTCTTTGGTTGGAGCAAATTCTGTATTCATTTGATTCATTGCAGCCAGTTACTGCTCCCAACTTGCAGTGGTAGAGAAAGAAGGCAGAAGCTCCTCCTCCAGGGTGGTGGTAGGACAGTGTGACAGTTGTCCCTCCGGGAGCTCCTGTCTCTGAGCCACTCAAGTTACATCAGCTCATTTGTGTGAAGCTGTGTGCTTGGCATCGCATCTGGGGAGTGATTAGAGAATCTTGATAGAAGGCTGGAAGGAAGTGTTGTGTGGCTTGTTTTGTGTAAGCAGGTTTGGCCCCCATGTGGAACTATTCAGTGCCTCTAAAGAGACAGAAAGCTGTGACAAGAAACAAGAGTAATGTCTGAGAGAAAAGTCCTCAAGCTGGTGACACAAAGCTGGTGGATCATCAAATCACTGCTGGAGGCTCAATGGGGATCCTTTGGTAATAGATTACCAAAGATATTGTTAGGCTATATATGATGCATGCCAAAATTCAGAGTTAGTGAGTTTATTGCTACTACGAGAACCCAAACCATGTGTCAGGGCAAAGGGGTCAGCTGAGCAGAGTTCAGCAGCCAGTCTTCCTGTAAAACCCTTGCTGGAAGCTAAGGCTTCAAACAGACCTCGGTCCGTGGGAAGGGACAGCAATGTGATTTTCCGCTTCCCTTTAGATCAGCTAAGTATACCGTGACATTTCACCATTTTTCTTTTCTTTTTTTTTTTCTTTTTTTTTTTTTTTTTGGTTGCAGTGTGTCATGTAGCAAACTTTGAAGGTAATGTTAGAAAAACTGAGGGGAAATCCTAACTGCCATGTCTGTCTTGGCACAGTCCCTTTGGTTCAGTCAGCACTACAGTCTGCCAGACTTCTGCAGTTGAGAGAAAGAGCCACAATCTCCAACTCTGAGGAGGAGGGAAGTGTATTTGTCCCACGTTTCATTAAATCTTAAACTAGTCAATTGGATAAACTTTGTAGAACGATGATAAGCTCTAAGGATTGTCTTCAAACAGCTAACACATACATGGCTGACAGTCTTTGTGTGATACAAATCATTCTGGAGGGGAGTTTTGCAGAGAAAAGAAGAAAACAAAACTACACCAAGGATCTGGAAGGAATGTGGACATACAGATGAAGAAAATATATGTGAACTGCAGTTTGAAAACATACTGGAAACTTGGAATAGTCAGATATTAATTATATACGTTGCCCTATGAAAAGAAACTGTTTATTTTGCAGGTGCCATTTAGTCTACAAAGATGAAAAAAAAAAATCTATACAGGATCATTGTTCTATTGTTGGATTTATTTGCACAGGTGATGTTTTTGTCTGGCTTTCATCTCTCTGTCCAAAACTCTATTTATCATGAGGTCAGTAAAGCTATAAAAAAGGTCGCAGAGAGATTGAAGAAAATAAAACTATGCCTGAGAAAGCTCATACATGGAGATATAGTTGTCTTCCATAGAAATGTTAGAATTACTTTTTCAGGTTCATGTTTAAAAACATTTTTTGGTCATGATGAACTCTAAGCCTTCCCTTCCTTGGAGAGAAAGCCTTGATTGTTATCGGCACAGAATGGTGAGAAACTGTAGGTTCAGTGTTTTCAGTGGGTCCAGACCAAACATCATCTGTCCTGCCCAGTAAAAAGTGCCCATTCTTTTGGCAGCTGTTTGTATGTTTTTTAAGCAGTAGAAGAGTAGAGATGACAGAGTTAAAATAGTTTTATTCCTTTTACTGATGCAGCAAAAAGATACAGAGCAAAGAAGGGAGAGGTCACAGTGTGGGAGCAGAGGAAACAGACAGTGAATGCCTGTTCTACCTGCAGAGTTGGCAAATTCTAGACAAATGAGTTACTGTGGGAGAGGCTGAATGTTAGGATAAAAATAGAAATTTTAGGATGAAAAAATCTTGGTGTGTCCAAGGAAACCCAATCATAGGGTAATGCAAAATCCAAAGTAATGGGAGTGGGATAATGAAATTTTATGGCATCTGCAGGTAATAGTGTGGTTCTCCTTATGGCATGTGCCTCTTTATGGCATAAGCAAATATTAGCCCCAAACCTAAAATTATTAGCTAGATTTTTTTCCTACATCTCCTTCAACCCTAATATGTCAACCTATCGTAACAAACTAAATGGCTTTAAAAGAATTAGTAGTAGGTTTTAAAAGAACTAATAGTTGCCACTTAGAGCATATTTCTTTTATAGCCCAACTGGTATGCTCTTATTTTATGCCTGTGTCTCCAAATACACTCATGAAGTAGTTGGATAGTGGATTTCTTTATATCATCAGTGTAATTTGAGGCTGGACCTTTTTAGCCTTTTTCCAGTGCTCTTTTGACAACAAAGTATTAGGTACATGCCAACAGTTTCTGAGAAAATGAAGGGCTGTTGATTTTGCTGTATCAACAGTTGTAAGTAGGGTTTCTGAAAAATCATGAAATCAGTGGGATTTCAGATGGGTATTTTTCAGACCTGTTTGTATTTTAGCTGTGTAATTACCAGTACAGTTACACAAACTGCATAACAAATCCTTCGTTGTTCCAGTTGCTCAGCACCTGATGGGTTCTGTTGGTGGTGCATCCCAGTGCAGCTCAGTTGTCCCATCCTGTGCTATGGGACAGAGGATCAGGGGACCCCACAGTGAGCTCTGTAGATAAGTATTGTGATGGACACAGAGTGCCTTCAGAAGTACTCTTTGGGGTTCCTTACTTGACTAACTCTTTCTGCAGTGCTTTTCATTGGTTTTCCTTTTTTTTTTTCCTTTTCCCCCTCCCCTGCTGTATCCTTCTAAATCTACCTTTAATTGTAGAATGCTGCAGTTAATAATGGCTGTCATGTATGCTAGGTTTTAAAAGGCCATAAACACAGAAGAATGGGCTGAAGTATCTGAGTTAAAAGGCTTGTTCAAGATGCTATCTGTGTGCTGAACACAGTTCATGGGCATATTAAAAGACCTCAGCTTTTCTTCTGAAGGTGCCAGAGCAGCCTGGCAGGAGTCAAAGCTCTGATCTTGCTGTTTCGCTTTAGCCTGTGTGTTGTGGAGGCATCTAGCTGTCTTTTGACCCCTGGGACTTGAACTGTTATTTCTGTAGTCTGGTTGAGTGGTGTTTATGTCCCTGAATTCTTCATGCAGTTTTGGTGGTTGTTGGTTTGTTTTTGGGTTTGGGGTTTTTTTGTTGGTTGTGGTTGGTTTAATATAGAGTGGGTTTTGTTAGTTCATTGGTTGGCTTGTGTTGGGTTTTTATAAATTATTTAATGCTTTATTATTTTGTGCTTGTTTTTATGTGATATTAAAATATCCCGGATATTGGGACCTAGAAGCCATCATTCAAAAGAACAAGTAAGACTTTTTCAGCAGGCTGCTTCACACTGCAAGAGCTAACAACATGGAGAAAGTATTCCTACATAAATTTAATTTCTCTAAGTAGCTCATCACTTGTAAATTTTCATTTATGGTATGTGGAACACAACTTTTAGCTCTTTATTTATATAAATGGAAAAAAGTTTTTATCTTGTAAAAAAAAAAAAAAAATCTGACTTACAAAAAGAAAAACTGGACCACCACATGTTCTTCAATCATGACACTGTCATTATTCAGGAAATCACTTAGGTCTGTGCTTATCTTTGGAGACATGTTTAGCTTCTTTTTGCATGTTGTGAGTGAAGATGAGTTGTTTAAGTGCATTCCTGAAGCAGAACCTTAGCACTAATCCTTCAGTCACTGCAAAGAATAAATGAGGGGCAAAGACAAAGGGCCAAATTAAAATCAACGAGATTCTATTCAGATGGGCTCTGCTTCAGCAAGCACATATCTAATTATAAGCACAGAAGTAGGCTCACTGACGTCAAAGTTAATTAAACTGCTTAATTTTAGGCACATGCTTAAATTCTTTGCTGAATCAGTATTTTTGAGCCAACAAATAACAGGGCAGCGTTGCTGGTCCAAAACATGATTTTTGTGGATGTGAAGAAGTTTAACTTTCCCCTTTCCACCATCAGTTCTTTTGAGGTCTGCCTGCTGGCATTTTCTTTGAGTCCCAGTGGTTAAGGCATGTGTCAATATGTTAAAGTTTCTTAGAGTGTTTGCTAACAATACCTCAAACGTGACAGTTGTCTCTCTACTATTTAAGTCATCTTTCCTCCATGCAGTGTGCTGTGCAGTATGGGAGGGCTGTGCCCAGCACAATAGTCTTTTCAGCTTTGTTTTTTCTGATGCCACTTATACAAAATGAATCTGTCCAGGCTCTGAAAGACAAATCAGTAACTCATTTTCATAACAAAACCAGAAATGAAGAAAGCATGTAGACAGAAGTGTTTAAAGAGTGTGTGTCATACAGGAGCAATTCCAATTCCTTTCGCTTCCTGTCTTAGTTTATAATGTCATAAGTAAATAACCTATTATATAACCTTGAATCATTAAGGGCCTAGTAAGATTTTTCCCCTGTAGGAGTATGGAGGGCAACACAAAACTTCTCACCCAGAAACACACATGGGAATTTCAGCCACATTTTGTAAATGAGTTGGGATTGGTTGTGATCTTTTAACTGTGTTCCCTGCCTAAGTAACACAGTAGAGTTACCCTGATGTAATAACAAGGGATTAATCAGGAAGATGCACTGCAAAAGATCAGATTTCTTCCGCTTGGTAAAACTGAAGCCATGGGGACTTGAGGTCTGCAAAGGAAGCTAATGAAGTTATCAACAGGAATAAAAAGAAAAAAGAAAAGCAGGTAAGAGAGCTAAAGAAATCTAGACTTCTGTTTTAAAAGGTATTCTACATTTTGTTCATTTGTACATTGTCTACTAATCACTATTATCTGGTAATTGCATGAGTCTAAAGCTTTACATTTATCTTCATTTAGATACCAGAAAATGACATGTATTCATTTGTGGATTCATATCTTTGTGTTAAAAAAAACAAACAATTAAAAATCACCTTCCTTCCTGATGACTTTTGCATCAGTTTTGCCAGTAGTGACTGAAAGTGCTTGCATTTGGGAAAGGGCTCTGTTAACCATGCAGGTAGCCTTGGTGGAGAATGAGTGACTTTTTGATCAGTATTTGTCTGTATTGTGCAATTTATTTCATGCCAGTTGGCAGTTATATTCACAATTGAGAGTAGCATGGGCTAACAGGTGGCTTAAGTCAAGTCAGAGCTTCAGTCTTGCTTGGTGAGGTAAAGGAAGGAGAGAGGGAGCAGCTGTTTGAACAGTGAATGAGGGTCTGTGCTTAATGATAAAGCTGAGTTACTGTCAGTGACAAAGCATCAGCTTTCCCCTGTTGGGTATCTCCTACATTATCCTTCTCTCTCCCCTGGTAGCTTGTCATCCTGCCACAGCTCAAGAGTATAACCTCTTCAGCTCCTGCATCTGCTGAAGTTTTGTGCATGGAGGTAGAGGAAGAGAGCAGCTTAGCAGGCAAGCAGCTTTCTCATTAATGGCATATAAATTATCTATTGTGGGACATCATCTCAAAGCAGAAGGAAATCTCAAGGCTGAATGGTGGATTGTTTGGACCATTTTTTATGTAGAGTATTCCTTGACTTCAACCCATGGGTCTCCATAAGATGAAAATTTAATTATTTTAGACCAGCATATTCATTTACCAATTTTCTTAGGTTTTTCCCTCATACCTCTGTATTTTGCATGTCAAGAAGGGTTAAATTGTCAAACTGTATCTGAAATACTCATGATGATAACAGAACTTTGATCTAAGTAGGGACACAGTCATTTTATACATAGAAGTTGTCTAAATAGATAACAGATTACAATAGAACATGTAATTAAATCACCTAAGTGGGCAGAATTAGTTATGATTAGATCATGTTACTGGAGGTCTTGAGTTACAACTGGGGCTTCACTAAAGACTTGTCTCTTCTTCACCGCCATCCATCTGGATTTCCATTCTCAGTTACCCTAGGTGCTTCAGAGGGATAGCAGGTGGCTGTTACAGACATCATGCAGTCTCTTGTTTACATGAAGGCTTTAAAATATTTGTTTGCAAGTATCTCAAATATCAATGTATCAATAATATAATTAATAAACATTTTTAATAATAAATAGTATCATTTGAGATTGTATAAAACCAATAATTTGAAGAGAGCAAATAGTCATTTGCCAGTCACTAGAGAGTTCTTTGAGGAGCATTTCCCCTGCTGCATTCCTTATAATAACTGTTTTTCTGGGCGGCTGTTAGGGGACAGTTAAGAGTAAGTGGTACGATCTGTCTTTGATACTTGCATTGCGGAGAACAAGAGCATGAGGCATCCCATGAACTCTAAGAAACTATGTAAATCTCCTGTCATAAGTGGGAAACAACTGTCTAAAGTGCACATGCATGCAGGGTGTGTGCAGTTTGACGTTTTACTACTGTTGGTAGGTAACTTTCTCATTCAAAATGCTAATCGCACATTCTTGTTAAAGAAGCTGCAGTGGAGTATCTCCAGAAAGCATTGCTTTCTGACCTTTAAAGCTGTTACCTCCAGGGCAGAGTGAAGCAGGATATGTGCCTCACTATTGACTGTGACATTTCTGTCCTAAAAATAGATCACTACAGTCCCTATCTGGTTCAGACCGGCACCCTCTATGGGTGCATGAAATTCACTCAGATCTGGATTGTTACAGGTTTTTAGTAGCTGGATATGCCAGATGGAATGCTAAAGCCTCCAAACTGGGAATTTTCATTTGCTGTAGTACAGAAAATGTTTCCTGTGGAAACCTGCAGCTTAATCGGAGTCTGCTGAGATCAGAGATGATTAATTCACTTAGTGGAGCCCTCAGCAATGGAAAGCGACTGCACAAATCTGTATAAACCAGGGGATCTTTTCTATCTCCTTGATTTTCATAGTTAAGAGTTACTATGGTCTTACAAGCATATGGGTGTATTCTAAAACATAATAAATTCTTTGCATGTCTTTTACATTCTAGGTGTTTTTAATTTTATGTTTATTTTTGTGCATGCTTTGTCTCATATGTGGAAATCAAGTGTTTTTACAAATATGTTCGATTTCCTGCTAGTTTTGATGACTGTAAAAGCCACTAAGTGTGAATTTACAGTGGACTGGTTGAAAAATGGTAAGGAACATAAAAAAATTACATAATTCATTAATTTACTTTCTGGTCAACACTGTCAGTCATTTAAGGCCATGCAAACGAATGTATCAATCCTATTTAGCCGAATTCATACTGACCTTCATGTAGTTGAGTTGCTCATTTGGTATCAGTATTAAATGACAACATATGGGAATTACTGTTCATGGATATTCCGGGAATTAATCCTTCCAACAGTAAAAACTCGTTCAGTGGGACATTCAGCTTGGGCAAGCTGACATGATTAGGTGGAGTTCAAGTTCCCTCCTACTAAATCTGTTTGACTACCTATATCTTATTCAAATCATAGACTAAATCATTCAAGGTCTGGGTAAGTCTTTCAGTGTTTTAAAGAAGACCACATTAGCTTTTGTTGTTGGGGGAGACTTATTTCCCTTCAGTACCCTGGGAAAGAACTGGAACACCATTTCAACTGCAGTACAAAGAGCTGTGTCAGATCCCCTTTGAACTGATGACACAGTGGAAGCAGGCACTGTGACAGTACAGTTCCTTGGGGAAGATGCAAATGGTAGAGAGGAATGGTAATTCGTATAGTTCAGGCAGGTAAGCACAAGTGCTTGTGTTATCCACCAATCACCTGCACAGGGGACACTTTCAGCTGAAAATCTATTCAAGTTAACTATAGGACCAAACTTTTGTGTTTGCTTGTCATCTTGGAGAACTGTTTTCTCTTCTTTCGGGATTGGAGAGAAGAGACAAGAAATCATTGTGCTCATCCCTGCCAACCCACCTACTGCTTCTTCCCTACTGATCTTTTAGTATTACAGGGAAATCATTGTAAGTCTGTAACTTTTGAGCTGAGGAAACACATTCTTTGCATTAATAAGCAATTTCCCACAACAAGTAGCAATGGGAACTTTTGGGTTCTTCCATTGGAAAGAATTATACTAATTGTCTTGCCATAATAAAGTGGCTAATAGGAGATCCTTCTCCACATCCCCTCTTTTCCAGGTCAGTGTGGCACATTCCAATTTTTGTTTGCTTCAAAGCACAGGAGGAATCCCTCTTTGAGGGGGAGGGTTGTTTTATCATGCTCAAGCTTATAAGCAGTGAGCCTTTTGCTTTCTTCATATACCCCAGTTTCAGAGTAGTTGGGAGGATTCTGGGTTTCCCCCCATGTGCTCGAAAAATGCAGCATTCTTTGTTTTTCCATCACCAATGAACTGAAACTCATAATCTCTGTACTGAGCAGAAGTGATTAAAATAGTGTAGAACAGATGGTTTAAAAGCTGCCAAAACTTGAATATTTTGCTATTTTGTTTCTTGAAACAACTACATTAGTACCTGAGTCAGATTTGAGTGGGCCCTCATAACTCATCTGAGATGAGAGAACACGCTTGTTTCTCTCTCTTTGGCTGCTCATTAATAGCAATTAGTTAATTTAACTTTTTTTTTTAATAAAAAATACATGCAACAAACTGAGGTAATGCATCATTTTCATGCAGGACAAAAATTGAAGTTTTCTATGGAGTGTTTAACAATATTTTTTTCTTGGAAATTTTGATGCTTATGTTAGGATTTGTTCTGTGGAGGAGAAACCCATGTTCCAGTTCTAGTATTTGTGGAATAGACACCACAGTACTTTGAAATGGTGTGTGTTTTGATGCTTAGGGTGTGCAAGTTTGGTGATTTTTATACATTGATTTGTACACAGAAATTTCCAGACAGTCTTGTGGTCCAGAAAACTCTCATAAAGCTGTCAGGTGTGTTTTCCCTGCTATTCCAGAGGAACAGATCATGGAAGGCTTAAGACCAGAGGACTTGAAAACACTGCATGTTGTAAAATGCTTTCTCCTCCCCCCCCCCCACCCCCATACAGTCAGAGTCTGTGGCTAAAATCAAAGAATGATTTTTATTATCAAGCCAAAACATGTCAGCTGCATGAGTGAATGTGAGATGGCAGAACACTCCATACTGGCCTTTTCCAGGTCTTTTGCTTCTGCCATGGAGCCACTCTGGCAGTTTTATAGGCTGAAAATTATGACAAGTTCTTTTGATATTCCTAAGTACCAATGGTTTACTAGTGCTACTTACAGTGATATTTTATATAGCATAGATTTTACATAGCAGTTCTCTGCTTGCAGAGAAGTTTGGCATCCCCTTGAGGAAGATTTTTAGAGGTTGATTTTGTGTACTTAGAGAAATACTTATTAGTCACATAATTTTTGTGAAACCTTGGGATTTTCCTCTTGTTGTATAAACTGTATAAACTGTTGTATAAACTGTTGTGAGAGCTGAGCCATTACCATTTTGTAGTCTTGATCCTAATTAAATTTAGAGTTTTCCATCAGCAATCTTCCTAGCAGAGCAGCATTTATTTTTACTTACTTGACAATGCAAAAAATCCTGACTTTCACATTCTAGTTGAGATAGAATGCTACCTATGTACAGTACAGTAATAAATGACTTCTAAAAAGGAGGGTAGCAAAACCAAGCTGAATTTGTGTTCTTATTTAAAGGTGTTCTCTAATTTGTTAAGGTTTGAGGTTTTAAATTAGGATTGCAGAAATTTAGTTAAACTCTGTGATTTCTGTAGATGATGCTCTGTTTAAGCAAAGCAGTTTTGAAAAATGGAAATTGTGCTGAATGATTGCTGAAACAGAATCTTGCGGCCATTTCCGCTCACATTCATGGGAACTGATCAATTTCCCCGCCTCATTTTCTCCCACTGTATCATCTACCCAAATAAGAAAACCTTAGCTGAATGTTCTTTTTCATCTAGGCTCTTCTGTGAAGTAGAGAACCTGGCTTCTGAAAGATGTAATTAGAAATCAGGAGGCAGCCAGTTGCTCAGGTTCCACCAGCAATGCTGTTGCAAGTTGGCGATTCAGATTCTGGAGAGACTGCCCTGCCTCTTTCAATGAAAGATTTTTGCTGTTGTACACAGTGCAGGTGTATTTGCTGAACCTGCATTATTGCCAGTACACCTGAGACCAACTAGAACTGAGTAATGTTTCATCTTCTAAATACTTACTCTGTTTGCTTTGTTTCCCTGAGGGATTAAAGGCTTGATACTCATTTGGGGTTTATTCCTTGTTTTTTTTCCCTTCAGAGAATGCAGTATCTCTTGTTGGTCAAACCTTGGTTACTCAGTTAATGGACTTTCTATTTCCTACAGTAGAGATATTTTTTTAAGGCAGAGAAAGGTAAGTGAGAGGAGAGGAAGGATTTTGAAAGTTCACTATTGAAACTTCTAGTTTTGTTTATTTTTTTAATTGTCCTAAATACACGTACTAGGAAGTGACATAATTGCATAACCTTTTAATTTCCTGAGGGGTCTTTATGGTCTTCATTCCTCTTCTCAGATGTTGGCTACAGATGCTTAAAATCACTTCCTCCCAATTAAACATCTGCTCTAAAGTGACAAAGTGGAAGACCACATACATCTGAAAGGCCAGTGTATGCACAAACAGTTTTTGTTAGTAGATGTGACTGAGACTTTTTCCCTTGCCTCAGCTTTTAATGCACAGGCAGTGAGAAATTGCTCTGCTTATTGAACTCCATGGGGGAGACTGAGTGCTGGTTTTAAGTACACATTTAAAAATGTACTGCATCTTCTGTGTGAGTCTTTTAGATATCTCTTGTTCAAGGATGTCACTTGCTATACTAACTAAGGGTTATTTGCTGTCCACTTGGGGTGTTTTTAGATCAAAAGTAGTGATGTGAGCTGATATGGTGACTATACTATTTAGTTAGAGGGAATATGGAAGAAACTCCTCTAGTTTATTTTCTTTTTAAAACTTGGGGCATGTATGTCTGTTGTACTAAATGAGGATTAATGTAGCCAGTCTCATCCTTTGATCACTCAGTGCCTAGTGGTCTTTGCCTGGAATGGTCACTGGGCAGATGGATGCAGGAGATGCAGGAGCAAAAGTGACTATGGATAAATGGGTAATAACAGTACCAGGTCTGGGCGAGAAATGGAGAGTATAGTAGATTTTTTTAAAAATTGATTGACAGAGGTAGAATATTGAATATTTATGATGAAGTAACAAAAGATTTTTAAAAAGTTTATGAAGATGCCCGAGAAAAATGGCTTTATGTCATGGGTAGGAAAACAACAAAAAGCAAATAGGCGTTTAAAAAAAAAAAAAAAAAAAAAACACAACCAAAAACTCAACTAACTTTGCTGATGGAAATTCAGCAATTTAAGTTAAAATTAAAGCATGTATGGGGACAGGTTTTGTGTGTATGTTGTTGACGTGGTGTTAGATTGTAGCATTATGTAGTGTGTTTTTTCTTATATCTTAGTCTGCAAAAGTGCAAATGGGTGGTGAAAGAACAATGTGCTCTGCTGTGTCAGGGCTGCTAAGTAGCTATTTCAAGGATTTTTAGTGTTTTGGGGGGGGAAGCATTCCAAATTATAGGTAAGGGATAATGTTTCAGGGATGCAGCTTACTGATTAAGCATTAGATGACAAATGTAATGTGAAATGTTTTCAAAGACTAGACGTTTCTCAAAGCAGAATCCCTAAGCATGAATTTCTCTGAGTTCAAGATGACAAATTTTGCGATGTAGGCATGTGAGGTGAACTGTGACCAGTGTGCTCATTGTGTATATGCTGCTGAACAGCTACTGATGCTAACAAGATAACCCAGTCCTTATCATAACCCAACCCATAGCAAAACACCACTTAACCGAGTGAACGAAATCTGAAACAAAGTTGTTATAGTCACATCCTTGGTTATAATGATACATCTTTTTAAAAGGAAGAAATATATCACTCCTGCCTTCTTAAATGTATATTGCTGCCTTTTTAACAAGTTATCGAAAACCTTAATTCTTGCCTTAATCTGTTTATTAGATAGCTAAATGTATGTTACATCAAGTACCAGCTGTAGTCAAAGTACTGTCTGTCCTAAGAAAACATCATCTGCCGCAGTCACCAAAGAGGAAAGTGCAGAACTTGAAAGAATCTCATCCTTGGTTTTCCTGGGTCCCTGATCCAGTGTTGGTTGGTTGTACTGTTGATGTTACTCAGTGCTTTCATAGACCTCATATGAGATCGAGGCCATTTGTGCTAAGAAACTGCATACAGTTTGAAGGTCCTTCGTTTGAATAACTTTACACTGAGATAGACAGCATAGAGAGCAAGGTAAGGCAATGGGTTGGAGAAGAAGAGATGGGGAGAACTGAATTAACCCTGTTAGAGAACTGTGAACTGCTGTCTTGTATCTCCCAACTGCCTTCATCACACCATTGTTTTAATGCTAATGCCATTTTTGAGAGAGAAGATAATGAATTTATGGAGTTTATGGTCATGAGGCTTCCTCCTGGATTTGACATCACGTTCTTAAAAGTGGTGAACCTCCTGTGGAAACGGACAGTGTGGAAATGGCTCAGTTACAAGAGCTTTTAGACTAATTTCAATTTACCACTGTGAGGTCTTGTCTGAAATCAGTGAGAAACCCAGTTAACCAAACATCTCAATTTAAGGACCACATTTTTATGTGACTGCTTCAGGCCAATGCAGTCAGTGACAGAAGGGAGCCAGTCTTGCCACTGGGGACTGAGGGCTCTATATCAGTACCAGGCACTTGCCCCTCAGAGCACAGTGACCTCCTCACCTCCTGTCTGTGGGATGTACCAACAGCCCTAGTTGCTCATTTATTCCCTGAAGTGAGGATAGCAGGCAAGAAGTGGATTTGCTGTTAAGCACTAGTATGATCGATTACATTAATGTGTTGAATTCCTCCCAAACAGGGCTTAAGTGGCGACAGAGTGACTTTTCCTTTTTCTCTTCTCTCTTTACTGTCTTTCTAAATACAACCAATTGTATTGGTGGTTGGGTACTGCTTTTATTTCATAAGCTGCTGAGCAAGAGTTCCTTCTTTTCTATGTCTCTCATTTTTTTTTTCATTTACGAACACAGAGTGCACAGTGTGCCAGGTTCCTTTGGAGAATTTCATCTAATTTGGAGGAATCCCCAGTGTGACTGCCTCCCCAAAGCACATCTCAGTCTTGAAAGCTCTTCCTTCCCCATGCTGCTGCCTCCCAAAAGGCAGCAACAGTGGTGGCTGGTCCTGCTGTCTTAGTTGTTCCTTCCAAGGGCACCTCTTACTGCTCTGGGAGCTAATGCAGGAGTTCAAAGAGTGTATGGATTTTCCTTCAGATTTGCAGTCCATGTTTGAGCTTACTTGCTATCTTGCATTGCAGTTGATTGACAGTCATCTTCAGTCATGTTAACCACAGCATAGAAATGTTGTTTTCCCACTGCTTTTTTTCTTACTTTGTATTCTTCTGCCTGCATGATGAATACCCTGAAAGAACATTGTTGCTTAAATATCAGCTCTTTAATCTGATGTAATTATTTGGAGTGTGTTTTCATGTTTTTGACGAAATAAGATATCTCGGTCAATACTTTGTCTGAGAGTAATATAAATATTTTATCAGAAGCATGTAAATTATGTTACACGTTTTAGTAGGTTTAGGGTTATTACTTGCCTTCCTGTGGCATTCTGCAGGGATTCATGCCTTTGTTGTTGTTGTTGTTGAATGCCCATAAATCATTCTTGCTGTTACATGAGGCAGTGTCAAAGTCTTCAGATTTTAGTTGTATTTTTAGAGGTAAAAGTTAACAAATATGACTGATCATTTCTGTTATGAGGATATTCTAATCCTCCTTGAGTCTTTGGGCAATAGTGTAACTCCAGGGATTAGTAATAAGAATATTAATTACATTGAACCCATATATCTTCAGTCTGATTAATCTCTCCCTGTAGCACTGGTGATACTTAAGACAAAACAAAATGTTGATTTGATCAATGGTTTGTTTTTCTTCTTTTTTGCATCATAAATTGACAGGATTTGCATGCTCATTCCCAGAGTATAGAAACTATTTGCATGGGCTTGCTTCTTTTGCTTTTAAATAACTCCAAATTTAAGGACATGTAGTTTTTTGTTCTGATTACTCTGTTATATATTGAGAACTATCAAGAAACTAGAGCTATCTCTCTCCCATCTACCCCTTTCCACCAGTGTGAAAGAAGGTAACGAACTGATTTTGTCTTTCCCTTCATCTTTCTCCTCCTTAGTCCCAGAAGCAGAAGATTTCAAAGAGCATTAGAAGGCATATAAGTCTACTTGGCTTGCTGAAGAGTTGTTTCTTTCTACTAAATGATGAAGCTATTGAGGAGTGATATTGAAGGGTACTCATTAACTCCTTTGTTCTGATTTTGTAAAGCTGGCTTCCATTTCCCCCTCTCTGATTTTGACATACGAGTTTATGGCAGACCCCTCTCATTCTTATCTAGTCGAAGTTAGGAGACAGTTCACTAAACTTTGCTCTGTCAGCAGTTAAGAGCTACCATTAAATCCCAGAAAGTTATGGCAGGTGAGAGTGCAGATAGTACTAGAATATAAACCCTAATTTTTGTCAGGGCTATAAATATTAAAATTACAGCCTTCACCCAGAAGAATGTCCTCAAAGAGGTAATGGCTATTCAAAGCAAGAGAAAGGCAATTTGGAGTAGACAACCTATAAATGAGAAAAAAAAGAAATAGTTTTGATGAGATCTGAGGCACTGTAAGAAGTTTGTCTTTCCTTCTGGAAAGTACCTGCCTCCTGAAGGTTTGTTATTTGTAATCCCTTACCACAGAAATTAAGCATAAGGCAGAATGTTTTTTTCCACTGATCCAGATTTCTATAAATATGTCTACTATTGCATTTCCCAAAGTAAAAAGAAATGTAACTTTTTTTAACTTTATTTCTTTTAACTTTGGTCAAAGCAATTTGCTTTGAATCTACTAGTTTGTGGATATGAGAGTATATTACATCTCCTTTAAGAAAAATTTTTAACATGAGTCATTTTAAGGCCTGCACAGCATTTTCCAGGCAGCAGTCCTCTTGGCCTACAGAGTAACACTAACACTAATCTGCCAGCACTTTTTAATTCAAAATGTTGATTGTAAAGGTGCAGCAATCAGTTAATAGTTTGGAGAGTTGATGGTGACTGTTTGGCCAAAAGTTAAGAGCTGTGGTTAATGACCTGTGGTTTCTCAGTTCTTGGATGTTCAGCTGAAAATATATTGCAGATGCTTAACTTCTACCAGCAGGAGATTTAGCATTTTTAGAAAATCAGACCCAATTATGCTTTCTGAAGTTGAAGTATTCAAAATTTTCATTTGAGTATCTTCTCCAAATTGTACTCTCTCATTTAAGTCAGTCTCACTGCACCTGAACTTTCACTTCATTTTTTGCAGTTAGAGGAGATACTTCAGTGGGCATTCTTTAAGTACGTTAAGTAATTAAAAGTAATTAAGTGATTAAAAATACAGTTGTCTGGTTAAGCTTCCAAAGAATATGTTCAGCTCTAATGCTTACTTAACAGTGGATTTAAATTGAAACAAAAAGTAAAACCGTGTTTACAGCCTAAGGGAACATGCAAAATTTCCCTGGTTTTATTTTGAAGGGTTTGATAAAAGTAGTTCGCCATCAAACTTCCCATTCTAAAGCTTTTGCATTGCACTCTTTAATTCTCAACATTCAGTCTTTTGACTGTGGACAATCAGCTCACCAAGGTATTACTGCCCATGAAGACTAATCTGATATATATTGATTAAAATTAGGATGGTTCCTGGCATTCACAGTGGAAGGATTCTTGATGTTTCAAGGCATCTCTTGGGACAGGATTCCATTCTGGTGCCTGTACATCATTAAAGCACAACTTTTGTGAAAGTTTCCATGTGATGTTGTGGAGGGAAGCAAGAAATAGTGTTAAATACTGATGGATACTTTCCAGGTTATGGAAATGTATGTTTGTGTAGCTATAACGTTGCTGCATTATTTAACAGATGGATGTGGTTATTAGAAAGTCTTGAAGTGTGACCATTGCAAGGTGTAGACTTGCTCTTAGTTTCAGAGTGGACCAAATCTACGCTTGAAATCCTCTATTGAAATAGGATGTGTTTATATGCATGCCAGAAGTCCTCTTTTAGTGATGTCACATAAACCCTCAGTTGTAAATTTAATTTCTAATAAAGACAATATGAGAGACAGCCTGTTGCCAGTGTCTCTATGCTTGGAGGAGCTGCCAGTGCAGCTCTCTTCTGTGGTTGTACTGCTAAATGTTTCTCAGGTCTAAAAGACTTTCAGCATTCTTTACTGAAATACAAAGACTTCTTTAAACAGAAATACACGGAATTAAGTTGGTAAAAAGAAAAATTAAAAATGTGACTGTAGCTTTTTGGTAGGAATGTGCTGGATATTAATTGCTGATCTCAAATTCCGGGACACTTTTGTGTGGTGTGGCAATATTTTTTGGTAACTTCATGTTGTACTGTTCTCAGCTTCTTTAACCCACAAGCTATAATGCTTTAAAATGAATCACAGTTTAAGAGGGATTAAAAGCTCTTCATGAATCCCTCTATATATAGATACATGGTTAGCTATAGTGCATGCCCTTGTATTATGTTCTCAGCTACTGTATTTTCATGATTTTATTTGAGAAGATGCAATTATGCCATCAATATAATAAGGAAGGTGCTTCTTAAATGTAAGTAATAGGTAGTGAAGGGTTAAAAATCCAAAGTCCTATTAATGTAGAGAAGTGCTGACACAAGTTCTTCAGTCTTTTTCATGACAGAACACCCATCTTTAATTTGCTCCTCTATTTCTCCATATAACATTGTACATCTGTCCTTGAGAACAGCTCTTGCAGCATGAGCATAGCCAGTGGAGTCAATTTAGCAAAGGTTGCTGTCTGTGTCCTAGCAATGCAGGCAGACAGCCTGGAGCTATGACTTGTAATCAGCTGAACAGGTATATGAATAATTACTAAAGATAGAAACCTGTGTTAATTGCTGGTTTTAATCTTGTCCTCATAAATTGTTACAGAATCACCCCCTTCTACTACCTCCCCCCAGCAACAACATGTCAAAATTAGTATTTTTCTCAGATTGCAAATAATCTATGAGATTTGGGAACTTCTTTAGTTTCAAGAGGATCTTTGCTAATATTTAAGCATACCAATACTCCCTATGAGTCTCTTATATCCACTTTAAAGCTCTGAGGCCTTGAAGTATTTGGAGTTGACAGAGACATATTTGCCGATTTCTGAAAGCAAAAACTGATGCTAAGCTATTGTTTCTCTTAAAATTATTGTCTACCAAAAGGTTTCTTTAATGAATCTGAGCAAAAACCACTTTGCTTTCAGACCATTCCCTTTTTTCTGCAATCATTGTATGTTTGAGTATCAAAACAGAAAAAAACCATAAAGAATCCCTGTAGTTCTATCCTGTTGTTGCTAAGGCAGTAATCTTCCACAATGAGTGGGAAAAATTAAGGGATGCTCTTAGAAATTGGTTGGAGTATGGAGTGGGGAAGAATGACAGTGACTGCATTTGGTCTTCATCAGGAGCATTTTGCCTTATTAGGCTACTTTACAAGCTAAACTGTAATTTATCTCACAGTCCACTAAAAATAACTCTGTATGGCTTTCTGGCAGATTGATATAAAAAAGTGTATGATGATGGTACATGGGTTTGTTTAAATACAAAGCTAGAAGCATGAGCTGGCCTCCAAATGATGAATGGCTTTGTATTCCAGAATGGAAGCTTTCCAAGACAGTGATGCATAGCCACCAATTTGTAACTTTTCTTTTAATTTGTACTTTGGACTTTTATCTATTTGATTATTTATATAACCTTTCATATGTTAGATATGTTATCATTAAACATCTGTATGCACTTTCAGTGGCTTTCTGCACTCTGCAATTGACTTGGAGAAAGTGACATTCAGTGTTGTTTTCACAGAATTTTTTTTCATAATTAAAAAATTACACTGCATCTCAACTTTCTCATTTGAATGTTGTCACAGTTCACTCATAGCACAGGAAAAGGAGTCTATCATGAACTTTCCTATGTACAGAATGTAAATACAGTGGGTAATGAAGGACATGTCTTCTCTTTACATCTTTTCTTACTGCATTAATGTCCCACTCAGGATGTTTGTATCACATATTCCTTCTCACAGCTGACACGTTCCATATTTTAATAGATTGGTTTTAAAAAGTAATAATAAAAAGGATATAAGCAAATAGCCTAGGTTTCCCCTCAAAAACCCGTTTTTTGGACTCAGGGCAGCTCACTAAAATGAGACCAAGAGGGGTCCCCATGCAGAAAGGACTACTCAAACTGAGCCAGAAAACCGGAGCAGCCCTGCTCACAGCGCCTGCTCACAGCGCCTGCTCACAGCACCACTTTGATGGGGCTGGGATAAGGAGAAGTGTCAACTGGATATGAAGGCACATACAAGCTAGAAGGAAAAGATAAAATAGCCACCGAGATTGCAGGGCTTACTCTTTTGAAGTCTTAATGAGCAATATCCATACAATTTTATATTTCTGAAAAACAGTGTGAACAGTCAAAACAGCTCAGACTGGATTTACAATGCCAAGAAGAGTACAGGAGCCCTAGCATGGCTTCTACTTTCCAAGCTTCAGTTTCATTTACCCTTCTGCATCCCATTACTCCTACACAGCCTCATAAGCTGCTATTCTGATAGTTTTCTATCTTCTTTCAGTGAGACCTGATTAGCTTGCCATCTTCAGAGCTGCCTCCTTATCCCCTTGAACAGTCAATAAGGGAGAGAGAAAGCTTAGCTGTAATTAACCCACAGCTTGCCAGAGGTGGAGCTTCAGCTATGAATGGCTACACGGTCAATAAAAACAAATATTTTAACTGTGAATATATTCTTAAGCAACTTAAAAAGCAGTAGAATATGTTTTATTAAAGTACATACTAAAACTTTGTGAGAAAGAGAGAGAGTAATCCTCATTGCATTTGAAAGTCTGCTTTGTGTGTAACAAAAGTTTTTAGCCCTTTACAGAACATATGAATGCTGAAAGATTGGTTTGCGATCTAAAGAATAGTTCATCAGATATTCCCCCAAAGAAATAGAATTCTACAAGTGTCCAAACTACATGAGGAGAATTGGGCAGTTTGCAAGATATGGTATAAAAATACTTCATCAAAAGTTAGTGAAAAATATGGATGTTTTAGAAATTTACTTGATCAAGCTGAAAAATTGGATCTAGTATGGAAAGGTCTTCAGTTAATTTTGATTTCATTCTGATTTGCTAGGAAAGAAGTTAGGAACTCTAGCCCAGGTGATAAGAGACACTGAAAGTGCCATTTGTGCCATGCTCCAGTTTACCAAAGAGTTTGTATAGAAGCGTCTAAAAGTTGGATAAACAAGAACTCTTCCATGTCATGGAAAGCAGTTTTTAAAACACTTGTTACTATCTGTAGCAAAATAGATACAGTAAAATAAGGGCTGAGCATCACAGGAGGGGTATGCTGCATCTGTAGAACTGCCCATGGACAAGCTGGAGTGTGAGGAGACAGCTGCAGTAGCTCTGCTGCAGGTGAAATAGTGCTGGAGACTAGTCTGACAAGTCTGCCATCAGTACAGCAGTATTTTAGCTTTGTGAAGCCTCTCTTGTGACTGTCATCCTACATTACAGATGTGATTTTTCCTTAGTGTGCTTTTTCTTTGTTTCTGCATGTTTTGGTTACTTTTGCTTATCAGTTTTCTGTTCAAGCATAACTGTGAAGAGAACCAAAGACATAAACATAATGAATGTGTCTTCACTATTTATTTCTGGGTGGTTTTTTCTCCCCAGTATTTAGTTGTAATTTTATAGATCATCTTGTTCTTCTGCACTTGGTGAAGGCATTTAATCAAAAGAATGAATGAAGCAAATAGATACTAGAAAATTGCAAGATGTATCTTATTAGATGTCTTTAAGGTAGATCTCTTTTCCTAAATGTTATGGCAATTGACAAGAGGTGTTTTTCATTGCAGTGCCCAAAGATCTGTTCTGAGCCTCTGCACAGGCTTGAAGGAAAATGTTTTGTAATCAAATAACAAGAATATGAGCATTCTGTGGTCTTGAAAGTTAAATAGGGCATAAGTCTCTTTGAGAAGGTTTTGAGTGTTTGGTCCAGTTGCTGTGTGCATTCAAAACAGCATTTAGTGTTTCCATGTATGTAGTTCAGATCAGAGGGTCTGTCAAAACATTTAGTTTCCAAGGGCACAAGTGGTTATGGGCAGCAGGAGGAAAAGAAATGCTGTGTTGTTACATTTTCTAACTTTCTTACCTTTATTTCGTAAGACCTGGCAGGAGGGGACCAAAGGGTATGTACTTCAGTCATAGGATTCTTTGCAATAGTAATAGCAGTAGTAATCTTTGACTTAAACAAGATAGAACTTAACCACATGAAAGGGTCTTTTTTACTTTGCTTGTAGATACTGGGGTTTCCTTTCACACTTCTTTCTGGATGGAGTTGATTTGGTTCTGGAAAAATGGGTTATGCATGAGAGACATTTAATACAGAGTCAAAGGATTTTAATTTTTATTTTTCAAGTACATGGTTGGTTTCTGACTGGGATGCAGCCCCTGAGATTTATAACAGCTCCAACTGACTCAACTTACTGTGAAACATTAGGAAAAATCGACAAGGCCACTGATCCATGTATTCTGTGTATTTCAACTATGTAATTGTAAGCCTTATAAAGAGTTTTTTTGAATCCTTTGAACCAATAGTAAAATATATACATATCCAGGGAACTAATTCTTGGACAAATAACTTGCTCTAGACAAATGTTGTAAGGAACTACCCTGCTGTGTTCAGCAGTGCAGCAAAATTCTGATGAATAAAGATTGGTCCCCAAGATAAACCTTTCAATCTTTGGCCATAGAAAATTTGCATTGCTAAAAGATTATATTATTACTCAGTGGGCAATAACTGGTATTACAGCTACTTGAAGAGAATTTCCTTTATGTTTTATTTCTCTAAACAACTCATCTGCTCTTTTCTCTGCACACCTCTCATAATGAAATTACAGTAGAACAAGGTGTTGCCCCTCCTTGTACAGTCTACTTGATATTGAAGCTTCCAAATGGGTGATTTGATCTCCACCCCTCTGCAGCCTCTCCTTCTTTCCCTCTTGGTGGTCTGCATCTTTATTATGGGAGTTGCTCTATTTGATTCATTTTTTGCAGTATCACCAAGGAGAGGGGTAAGGCAGGTGAGAAGCAAGAATTATACCCAAAGGCTGTCTCACTTGAACTGGTTGAAGATAAGCATCATGCCATTGATGCTAAGCAATCAAAGGCACCTTAACATATGGAGCTGTTCACATCATTATCTGTTCACCATAAAAATTTGGTGCTCCATGGGCGTGCAGGTCTGTTACATCATCACTACTTAAGGGCAGACTTCTGACTTTTTAAAAATGCACTCCAAAGAGAAGTGTCTTGGCAAGGAGAGCAAAGAGCAGTACCCTAAGAATGTGGTTTGTTTCTGTGCCAAGTGGTGACTGATGGTATTGAGATTCGGGAAGTTTCTAATATTGTTTTGCATTGACAATGTCCATTAAACAGACAAACATTGCCTCCTGTTTTGAGGTAAATAGGACTTCTCTGAAAATCTTTCAACTCTTCTCCTTACTCAGCTAGAGGTGGTCCGAATAAGTGTCTCCTTTTTCCTCCCTGTAAAACTCAATGATGTCCCACCCCTGTCTCCCCTCCCCTGCAGGCTGTGTGTCCCACTGGCCCCATGGGAGAGGGACCACTCAGGATATGAGTGGCCAGGCACACCACCGGCAGTGGGATCCCTGCGGCCTCAACAGAGCCGCACAAAGCACAACCAAAGAGTGTACTCTCCCACCCCTGCACATAAAAAGTACTTCCCAGTATGGACCTGCTTTTCCCAGTAGTACATGTCTTCAGTGAGTCTTGTTAATAGTTATCACTGACTTGAGATAACCTTCCATGTGATGTAATTTGACATACTGCTGTCAGAGGGGCTTAAACATAGTAATCTTTAAAAATGATTGGGAATTTGCCCTAGAGAAAAAACTGTTATGATTAATTTCTACAAATGATAAACCACTCCTTCTTCAAAATACTGCATGCTATGAAGTGTGATTTAATCCATTTAACTACAGAGCCTGATGCTTCTGACAACTATGACTCAAATGTCATCACAGAAAGTGATATTTCAAGTGGCAGGGTGGGATTAGAAACCTGCTGAAGATTTGTCAAAGAAGAAGTAAGTACATAATTTTTAGATAAGTGATTTGTCTACTCTAAACCACTTCCTCTGAAAAGACAGGCAGCTTAAAAGAGAAACTTACACTGTTACCCTAGAAAGAGCAATTTAATTGCAGAGAGGTACTACTTACTATGATAGAAAAACATAGGCTACTGGGAAATACGTTTTCTATACAGAAACAATAAAATTAATTTTTAACCCTTAGAAAATAATTTCACTGAGGCTTGTATGAGGAAGAAGCCAGTCTCAGTATCTGGGATCTTATGACTACCTGACACGTTTTTGTTGCTTTTTTTGTGTGTTTTTTCAAACTATGAAATAATACCATGATAGCTTATGATGAACTGTGTGAAAATTGTGTAAATGCAGTAAAACCTGAAGCATGCACAGAAATGTTCATTGTGCGTCTATCTAGAGTTCATGTAGCATTATAATCAACCGTAAATTTCATTCACATCCGCCAAGTCTGAACTCAGTGCGGTTACATAAGTAGGGAATTTGGTCCTTATTTTGGATTATTGACTTATAATTGCTTTGACAGTCCCCTAAAACTTAAGCTTGCTATTATCTATTCTGTCAGGCTAGCTGTAGAATTTACACATCCTTAAAGCATCTGTCCACTCTGAAGGGCAATGAAATAATTCTATGAGGCTCTGTTCTTTCATGTGACTCAATCTCAGATTTAGTCAACTGCAATGGAAACTACATTTTGTGTAGGAGTTTGTTCCAGCAGTGCCGTGGGTCCACCTGGATCTAAGAGGACCTCACAGAAGGCTTTTCTGTGCTGTACGGACTGTCTGCTATGGATGCTGGCCCAGCGCTGAGTCCCGTACCACCTGAAACAACCATGTTGTTAAGAAGTGCTCCTTTGGTCAGGCTTGTGCAGCTCTGAGATGGCACAAAATATTGTGGAGGGTTTGATTTGCAGTTCTGCTTGGTCTGTTGGCTATGGAGAGAAAGCAATAACCCTGTCTGACCTTGAGATCCTGCCTCAGGAGTGGAGAAGTTAGGTGAAAGCACACATACCTCTTACCTGTTTGTAGTGGATTCCAGCGGGGGTAGGGGGGAAGAACATGAAATCTGACAGTGCTTTTTTGTGGAATCATTTTTCGGAAAAGAACTGCTCTTTGATATCTGTGATAGTTTGCTGCTCCGATCTGTCATGTTGCCGACTCTCTCTGCTAAGGTGACTGCAAAGCAGTTAAGTGACTGTAAGCATGGCAAGGGACGCTGAGGTTATTTTTTCACTGAAAGGAATTTTGCTGGAGAGCCATTATTTTTTCAAGTCCTCCTTTTTTGTTGTTTGTATTTCCTTTGGTTTTCGCTGGAGCCTGCCGGCTGGCTTCACTGCGCTCTAGAGAGCTGGGTGCGCCTTTAAGAGGTGGAGGTGCCTTTGTGCAGGTTGTGCGGGGAAGGAAGTGGCTCTGCACCGCGGAGGCTGGCAGGAAAAGGCTGGTGCTCGGCTGGCCACAACTTAAACTGCCAATTTTCCCTCTGACTGGGAGCAGAGAATTGTCACATTAGCTTCCTGGGGTTTTGTTTGTTTGTTTCTTTCCTTTGACACCGTCAGCAGAAACGCTGACCACTACAGGCTGTGTTGTGGCACAGCTGGACATGTGAAACTTGTTTAAAACTCTTGCATGGGCAGCGGGAACGGGGGACACGTCGGGAGCAGTGGGCGGCGGGCAGAAGTGAAGACCTGAACTCTTAAACACATCCGAAGCAAACAGCCCGAGCAAGGCTGTCCCGCAGGTGACAGCGATTCCGGCTGGCACCCCCCGCCCGCCCGCCTGCCTCAGTTTCCCCGGGCGGGGAGGGATGCGCTGTGCCCCGCCGGGGGGAGCGCTGCGCCGGCCGCCGGGCACCCTCGGCACCGCATTGGGCGCCGCAGCCGGCACCGCCGCCCCTCCGCGACCAGCCCGGCCCGGCGGTACCTCCTGCCCCGGGCGGGGCGGCGGCCGGTCCGGAAGGAAACTCCTGGCCCCGGGGGCCGCCAGCCCCGAGCACTGCTCCGCCGCCAAGGCTGCCCTGGACGCTAATTAGCATGACTAGTTTGATGGATTTAGTCAACAGCATTCAGCAAACAGGGTAGGGGGGAAACAAGGGTATAAGATTTCCCAAATCTCAAGACTTTTCAGCCCCGGTGCCCTTAATGGCTTGTTGCGCGGGCTCGAGCAAGTGTTGCTTCCAATTAATTGATCGAGGGGATTTATTTTAGTATTTTGGCTGGGTGCCAGAGACAGAGGCTTTGTCCTAGCATTTTAAGCACCACCCCTCCTTGCAAGTTTGAAATGTGAGCTGCCTGGGTGGTTTTTTTTTCCTCCTCTCTCTTTCTCTTCCTTCTGGCAAAGTGGCTGTGGCTGCGTGTGTGTGTGCGTGTGCGTGCACGAGTATGAGAGGAGGGAGAGGTGTAATGGGAAAGCAAGACATGGATCACTAGAGACAGAAAAGAGAACCATCAATATCAATAACATGCAGCTGAGGTGAGATTTTTCGGAGTGTTTGATTTTCTTAAAACCCTTTCAGAAGATTTAAAGCAGCCTTCTGCCATGCTGTATGCTGAAGACGTACTCCTAAGCAATGTCATAGGGATGCTTACATGTCTATCGCCGTTTTAGGTCTGTTCGCGTACGTGTGAAGTTTTAAAGCTTAACCTGATTCTCTTTATTGTCTCTAGAGGGTTGTAGCTTGAGCACAAATAGCCTGTTGGCAAGTACGGCATGAGCCCATTAGCAAGACTCCATCTGTGATTGGTTTTGCCTGGAAACCGGGAGACAAGCAATGAATAATTGATGTGTGTTGTGCAGTAGCTGGACAGGCAAAGAGGAGAGAGAGAGAGAGAGAAACAGAGCAGGGTGCCCTCAGAGGGGGAGAGCGAACAAGCTTGAAAATAGCTACTGGCTGCCTTGTGCTGAGATGAAGGCAACCTCGGCTGTCTTTGTTCTGCACTGGCTGGTTTCTGCCTAGAAGTGTTTGCAGACATATGTGGCCTCTCTGCAGCAGGAGAGGCAGGCGCGCAGAGGAGGGGCGGCAGAGGAAACCCAGGCTTGTGAATGGGATGTAACTCGGGGGTAAGTTGGTTTCGGGGGGGGGCGGGGGCTGTACGTGTGTGAGTGGGGATGTGTTTTGGTGTGTGTTCGCCCCAGGGAGACGCTCCGTGTGTGCTGTGTGTGTGTCGGGGTGTGTGTGCGAGCGGGCGGGTGCATTGTGGGTACCGCCGCCCGTGCTGTCAGCGATGGCAGCGGGGCTGCCCGCCCCAAAAACCCACGGCCGGCCCTTCAGCGGCGTGGGTGAACCATTTCAATTCGGCAAGAATCTTGCTCACTGTATCTGCAGTCATAAAACCAAAAGGCAACAGCAATTATCAGTGGCCTTTTCTGCAACTTTGGCCTGTCTGGCACTGTCAGAATGTGACAAGCTGTTCTGCAAACAGCAGTGACAATACTGCTGCCACCATTTAATTTTTGCTGTCTTTTATACAAAGACCTTGCCATGCAGAACTCACATGTGTGGCAAGTGGCTTCAGAGAAGCTCTCAAAACAAGTATTGGTATCATTTGCAATCCCAGGTATTCCAGTTGACAAGTTTTTTGCCCCTTGCGTTGAGTAGTAACAAGTGTCTTGTTTATTTCTTTTCCTGTGTAAAAACTAAAAAGATGATTTGCATATGATTTATGGAGTTTTAGGAAACTTTCAAACTAGTGATTACAAGCTGGAATCTGGGATGTTGACTTATTGTTTAGTTATTTGTATTGATGCAAATAATATTTTAAAACTGAATAGCATGTCAACATACACAAAAAACAAAACGCAAGACATCTATACAGCTTCAGTGTTTGCAATTTAGACACTAAGAGAATAGTCTGTTGGGGAGAGAGACTTGCTATT
The DNA here is from genome assembly GCA_035583235.1 of Hafferia zeledoni. Classification (NCBI taxonomy): domain Eukaryota; kingdom Metazoa; phylum Chordata; class Aves; order Passeriformes; family Thamnophilidae; genus Hafferia; species Hafferia zeledoni. The sequence continues at coordinate 11,643,052 of JAWWEV010000169.1, read as the reverse complement.
GTAGATAACAGCTCTTCAATCAGCAAAAGTGCTGTGTAAGGTCAAATAGACTTTGCCTAAAGTAGCATCAGTGATTCTGGGTCTACTGAAACCGCTGTCAAAACAAGTGTTGACTTCAGTCTTACAAACTGCTTTCCCTGAGTTCAGGTGAGCCCATTATAAGATCCGGTTGAAAATCCCTTTATTATCTGTCAACTTTTGATGAAATAAATGCTCTCTGTCGACATCTCAGGGGGTGAACCACTCAATTTGAACTCAGGTTTATGACAACAACATACCTTGGCTCAAAAAAATACAGAAGATTGTTTGTTCTGCAAATCTGTAGCTTTTGGAGAGAAAAGTTACTGCGCAAACAGTTTCTTTCAAAAAGTTGTGTCTCAGGCAGTTTAAGCTAACCAGGATGTTAGACTGAGGTGACTTGAGAAGCAATTAGCATGGCTGAAACATTACATGGAAATGGAAGTACATAAAATTAAGGTTCAGCTAGAATTGCTCTAAGTTACCTAGTCTTTCCTGTAATTTTTCTTCAAGTTAGAAGTTTATTAGTTATATTGGTAAAAAAGTAATTATCAGTATCTAACCATGCATAAAAGTAGAAGCTCCTCTTGAGCAAAAGCATGTTTCCTCCATGCTGTCACCAGTCTGCTTAGCAGGATTTTGTTCCTCTTTTTGCTAGCATTTAAATTGAGGAGGCAGCTAAAGTGCAGTAGAACTTGTGAACAAAAGTTTGATTTTATGTAAATTTATTTCAGAAGAATTCAGTAACACTTCAGTTTAAGTGAACAGAAGAATGTTACCAAGGGCTCAATTTTGAATTAACGGTTAAAGTTTGGTTTTTAAAAATACAGAATAATAATTTGATTCCCACCCACCTCACTTTTACCGCTTTCTGGAGGAGCCATCAGAAAACCCCTGGGGAAATAGTCTGCTAATGCAGTAAATTTTACTAGTAAAGAAGTAATCTGAATGCACAAGGTACAGTTTCATGTTAGCAACTGAAATTACAGATCATAAGGGTGGTTTGAAACTTAGTTGAAAGTCTTTAATCTTCTGTAGGTCGTGGTAGAATGGGCTCGGGTGTCAAATCCGTGTGTGTCTTGTGTTGTTGTGTTCATATTTCAGTGGAACGCATGCACTCCGTTGATATTACTTGTGCTGAAAGTAGCATTCAGTCCTCAGGCCCTTAGGTTGGGTGAAAGGTCCTGGAACACCCAAAAAAGGGTGTGCCCATGCAGTGGATAGGGGACATCTGTTGGTTACAAAGGAAAGAAGCAGAGCATGTAAATGAACAATGAAGGAATAACAGTGGATACTTCAGGCTCAATTAATAAAACAATTTTTTGTTGTAGTAACAGGTATTGTATTAATTACAGTGAGATAGTTTAGAGAGAATAGTCTGGCAAAATAGAACGTCTCTTGCTGTAAGAGTTTGTATAGCAATTATTTTAAGAGAGTCTCTGAATCCAATGCCCCAACCTCCCCCCAGTTACAGGATGTGTAAGGACAAGAGAATAGTGTTTTTCTATGTCACAAGGTAAGCTGAGGACACAGAAGTTCCCACATTATCCTCAGTTGTCACTAGGACTGTGACAATGAAAGGCTGCTTTCTCATGACCATTACACCAGCAAAGGGGATATTGCTGATCAACAGCAACCAAAAGTCTTACTAGAATACAGCCAACAGGAAACTGTCACTCTATGGGATTTTCCAAACATAACTTTTTTTTCCTCTCACAGCAAAAGAAGAGGCAGTACATTATATTAAAAAACAGCAAACAAGCTAATCAGGGAAGGAGCTCACAAGTGGAAAACAAATAAGCCCAAAACCTTATCATGTGAAACATTGTTAAAATGATGTTCCGGGGACCTCAACCAAGATGCCTTCTGCTTTTGTTCCTCTCAGTTTGAGAACAGACTGCTACAGGAAATACCTTCCTCTGAGGCTGCCCTGGCAAGGGGAACTTCTGTTTTCTCTTGGGTGGAACAAGCAGAAGAAGCTGCTCTTAACAGACTGCCATGAAACTGCTTGTAAGCAGCTGGAGAGCAAGGCTTTTGCTGAAGGAAAAAGAAAAGGTGGGGGAAAGTGGCTTCCTCCCAACATTGCCTATTACTGCATTGTAGTTCAGAGCTATCCAAGCTAGAGCTGGGTGATCTAATTGTAGTCTCAGAAGCCTGGCTGGGAATTAGGATAGCTGTGCAGGCTGAACGGATTGCATACTGCCTCTGATGCCTGAGGATTTTAAATGTAACAAATGACCACACTGCCTGTCCTCAAAATTTCCTAGAGCTTGCTGTGGCATTTTTCCTTGTACTGCCTTTCCAGAAGAAACCAGAAAATTCTGTGAAAAAACATTAGGCATGGCATCTGTTTCACTGTAGTGTGTTATTATTGATTTTTTTCTTTGGAATAACCAGAACAAACAAATCCTTGTAAAAATAGCTAAAAGTTAACATACTTGAAAGAATATATCACTTGGCTCTTCTAACAGCAGGATAGGAAACAAAATTCTACCGAGGTATACCTGCTTCTGAAATGCTGTTGCAAAACAATGTTTAGGTATATTAAACAGTTGTTCAGTAAGTAACTAAAAATTAACTTCTTCAATATCAGAACAATTTGAATTTACTGAACAAAGCCACTTAAACCAGCATGTAAAAGGATGAGCTAGCCTCCAAATGAAATGGATGTTTCAGTAATTATCAGAGGGACACCAATGCACAATAAAGCAAAGCAGTAATAGCTTTTAAGGCATGGTGAAGAGTGTGTATCCATTTAACATCAGTGAGGAAGCAGCCAGCCAGTCTAGCACATATGTAAGCTCTTTCACTGAGAATTCAGTAAGAAAACAAGAGAAACTCAGAGCATAGACAGGTTTTTTAAGTCTAGTTTTAATTGGAAGTTCTTTGAAGAATTTTCTCCTTAAAGTCAAGGCAAGGTATAGTTATAAAATAAAATGAGTGACATTGGGACAGTAATTACTTCAGCAGTGTGGAAGGCTGCCACTCAGCCTGCCTACAATAAATACTATACATTTCTCCAGTTCTTGACCTGGATCATTCTCAAATATCTTGCGTTCTCTGGAGTGTGTTACTAATCCTGAGTCTAAGCTTGTTGAGGATCATTCTATTGACAGTAATCCAGTGCAACCAACGACAGTTTCACCTGTTTCAGGACAAAAAACCCAACCAACCAACCAAACAAAAAAGTTAATTTTCTTCTCGGTTGTTTTTATTAATACCAATAAAATGTTCTGAGCCCAGATAAGCTCCTAATTCTTGTTGTTTATTATAACTGAAGTACAGCTCTCACCAGTTTGATGAATAACTGTTAATGTTTGTTTATAAACTTGAAATTGTCAAACGGAATTTTGTTATTAGTAGTTGTTTTTCTTTCTGCCTCCTCAGTGGCCTTTATATCTCTTAAATCCCTTCAGTTTCAGGAGGTAGGCAAGCTGGACTCGGTCTGAGTTGACATCTGGAAGCAGACCAAACTCCCACAATTGTTGGTTAATAAAAGCTCATGAGAATGCTATTTGAATATAGTGTTACAGTACCTGAACAGGCTCATTCTTTTATGTGCTTATCATTAAAACTATTTGTACTGGATTTTCAAAATGATTCTGACCTAACTTAGTTACAAATAAAATGAGTAAAGCTTCAGCAGAAGGGGAACTAGGGCAATGGAAAGAACTGGGATGCTGATAAAAATCACTCCTTTACTTATTCTTGACTACCTTTTCTTAGTCAAGCCCATGAAAGTAACAGAGAGGTAACAGGAGATTGTCACAGGACTCTCTTCAGCTCTCAGCTCTGCTAACCAATTTTACTGACCTGGTGTTTGCTTTTGTGGTTTAATATATTTAACATTTCATTAACAACCTTATTTCTGCATTAGTATATAGTAGGAAAGAAAATACTGGGGGGGGTTGCCACTTAGTGCCACTTAGTTATCCATATTCTAGGCCAGACTTCAAAGAAGGGTGTTAACAGTACTTTTACTGTCTTATCTACTGACACTATCCAACTGTTTTAGAAAGTTGAAGTTTTCAAGCATCAGCCTAACAGCACAGCTTTCAGAGGAGCCTGTCATGATTTACTTTATTCATACAGATTGCAGTGGCTTATGTAGTCTTGATCCTGCTTGATCTGCCAGCACTATTTGCTTCTATTGATCACAGGCTGTTATTTGACTGCCTTGAGCAGCTTGTAGGTCTCCCTGGTTCTGTTAGAGGGGTCTACTTTGGATACTTCTCAGCACTCTCATTTTGTTGCTGTCAATAGTTTTAACTCCAAATTTCCTGCTCAGACAGATATGCTGCAGAGTTGTGTCACACCCTTTGAGTTTTTCAGTAAGTTTGGTAGCACCTTAGTGAGCTGTGGTGCTGTAACTGGGGTTCTGTCCTGATTTGGCTGTTAACTCTGATTTATGATGTGTGTTTGGCAGTGTGCCTGGCTGTCATGTTAGGTTGTGAGTGTGTAAAAACTCCTCATATCCTAGGTGTAATACAATGGCATGTTCTTGAAAATAACCATGAGCTCTTCATGTTCCTGTACACCTTTGCATCCATATGCATCCCTGCTGTTTTTCTAGAAATAGGGCAATTCAGAGGTTATTCTGGAAGAAACTTATGAGCAATGTCATCGTCTTGCACATGGACAAGTACTGTTAAATTGTCCCGTTCCTTCAGCTTTCCAAATGGCTATATATGTTTTCTAATTATTCCTTGGGATGGAAATACTGTAATTCTTTAATTGGCTGATTTACCTGGAAGGTCCTTGAAGTAATTAGTGGCTGTCAACAAGTATGGTGTGTTACAATTTCTGCTAAGTTAAGAGTAGGTTATAAGGGATCAGAAGAAGGAAGTTTTAAAGTCCCATCTTAAGTGTTGACTTCAAATGGCTCTCTTGAAGTACTCATGAATCATGTTGCAAAGGCAAAAATGTCTTTCTTGTTAAATGAGTGTAGTCTAAAATGTTATAGAGAGCTAAATGATTTATTGACATCTATTTCTGAGGCATTTACCTGCACCTGTAGCCAGCCCATTCCATTTATTTTGGCTTGCTGACAAATTAGCAAGCTATTTGTGTGTCAGATTTGGTCAGTAGTCAGCTCCCACCCCCTTACATATTGAACAGCTTTTAATTTAATTGTTTATGGTATTGGCAGTTTATTATCCATATAGATGTCACTGAGAGGAGTTCTTTTACATAGAGAAAAGAAAAATCAAAAGCTTTATTTGTGAATATTTTTATAGTGCCTTGTAGAAAGAGAGTAGGCAGATGAGAGCAGCTTCCAGGCCTTTTCCATGCACACAGGCAATAACCTATGCAATACCTTCCTTTCTGTTAGTTTGGAATGTCAAATATGAGGTTTCATATTTAATGGCTGAAATAAGGTTAACTCTGTGATTATGGCCATTGTCATTGTATCTAGACACCTTTCAGGAGTAACCAATCCAACTTATATGTTGGAGTTGCAGCTGCGTGTATGTGTTGTGTGTACTCTCGGGTGGAGTTGAAGCGAGTGTTACGTTGTTGTCCTTTAATAGTTTTTGTGGGAGATTCAAGGCAAAATTGTTGTTTCTTGCTAAAGTGTTTTAACTGTTGACTTAGATCTTCATCACGGTGAGAACTTCAGTGCTACTTTTTAAAGTCAGAGGCTACAATGTAACACAGAGGCAATTGCACGTTGCCTGACTGAGCTTCCAGGATGTCTCCGGCTGCTGCTGCTCCTCCCTGGCGCTGCTGCTGGCTGTGCAGCAGCTGGCTGTGTTTCTCAGATAAAGAGGACTAACAAAACCTATTGTGTGGTTGTCTTCTTTACCTTAATCTGCTCTTGCACTTAGATTTTTAAGTAAGATAGGAAATTTGAGGTTTGATACAGCCCAGAGAACTTTCATGCTATGCAGGTATGGCTTGTGCTGGCCATCCTGGCCACCTGATTCTGCTGGGGCTCCCTGGGACTGCCCTTGGAGCCAGGACAACCATTTTTTAGTCCTCTCAAACAGCTCCGTAGTTGCTGGTTAACGTTGGCACTGTACAGTTTGAAATGTTTTATGGTCTTACATCTACTTAACCTTTAATGTTTTCTGTCAACATCTATCATGACCTGGTGGCCTTTGGTTTGTAAAATGTGCCCTTGCAGGCTGCCAGATACTGTAATGGAATCAGGCCTTTAAAATTATCAGACCTGTCAAAGGGGCTTATAATCCTGTGAGAGGTTTAAGTGGTTTCTTACCTCTGCTTGAACACACATTTGACCTGGTTGAAGTGTTTTTACTTGCTTGTTTTGTTTTTACATTCTATTAATACTTCTAAAACTGGGAGAGGGCAAGGGGAGGAAAAAAAATAGTTTCCTTGGCATCTTTATGAAGAGTTTCCTCACTTCTGTCCCAGATATCTTTCTTTTCTTATTATTTTTTTTCTCCCACTCTCTTGCACTTGTAGATTGAAGCCTGCAGGTGTTTCTGTGGGAACTTGTTCCCTTAAGTAAGGGAATAAGGATGCTTCATTATGTGCGTTAGTCAGTCAGTGTGTGCTGAGGGCTGATACAAGTCAGGAAGCAATGTCAGGCTTGCTTTGGGGAGGTTGGGCTCAACAAACAGCTCACAGAAAGGTGCTGAACTTCTGGACACATGTCCTCTCCAGAGTGAATGTGGAAAGGGCAGTAACAGTGCAGTTACTCATATTTACCACCTTTGTGCTTTATCCTGAGAAGAGGATAGTACTAGATTTTGAGATGGTTTACCATTTGCTAGTTAGTTTTCAGTTAACTATGGAAATGCTGGAAGTAGTTTTGTTGTATCTTAGTGGTTTACCTGTAATTATAACCCAGTGCCTGGTGGTCACTAACATTGTGAGTTAATTAACACAGATATTACATGTGTCATATCAAATAGAAACTGAAAGATGTAGTAGAGGAGGCAGTTTGACCATGTCACATGCAGCCTGTAGCCAAGTTTGGCAAGTCACCTTATCCAAACCTGATTCCTGAGTCCCACTTCAGAGCAGTTTCCTGTCTTTGTGAGGTGGTTGTATCTGAGCCATTTGGTTCAACTTACTGAGTTTTTTAGCACTGTTTTAAAAGGGTGAGCCAACTTTGGCTTCTGAAGTAGTGCCATGCTGACTCAGTTTCTTAGCACCAACAGGGTGCAAGGGAAGGAAAGAGAATAAAGCAAATAAAACGCTATTCCAAAGTAAAGCAAATAAAATGCTGTCTTGTATGAGACTTTATACATGAGTGACAGAGAGAAACACACAGCAGCCATTTCAGTTGCAAGGAAAAACCCTTTACAGAGATTACAGAATTTTATTTTTTTTTAACAACTTCATTCTTCTATAGCATGATCAAGCAAGGTAAAAGAAAGTGTGGTCCCTATTGCTAAAATCTGTGTAGGCATTAATCCCATAAATAAAATTAATTTAAAGAAAATAGTTTGTCTGAGGTTGTCTGAGGTGACATTAATTGGAATAGATGCTGGAATAAATTGGCCTCTTGAGTAAGGAGGACAAATAGACAAATACCCATCCTCCACAAAAAGTAAGCCCTGTTACAGTTTTTAGAGTAATTGCACTCCATACTAAATCCTGAACTAGAATGCTCTGAAATCTTGACCCTCATACAGAAGTGTACTTCTCTCTTTCTCCCTCCCTATTTTTTTTTTTTTTTTTTTTTTTTTTGGTTTTTTTGGTATAAAAATCTCAAGAACTGCACTAAGCAGAAGAAATGGAGATGTAGGAATGAAGCCAGTCATCAGGCAGCCCTGAAGAGTGCCATGAGATGGGCTGTCTCTTCTGATCCAAGAGCTTGAGTATATTGACGGCCAGTATTCTTACTTTTTGACAGTCCAGGGAATGATCTCATCAGTTGTTGCTAGCAAATGCAAAAATGATGAGCTTGTGGTAGCAAGACAGATACTTTTTTTCTGTGCTTGTCTTGAGATTTGAGTGGCAGACATGTCAGCGACAGTTTTCTTTTTGAATAAAATTGTCCACAGCATTTTGAAAGAGTGCAAAGTAGATTAGAATTAATTCCTTAGTGGAGGGAGAGGAGAAGGATCCCTCTCAGGCAGCTACTGTCTGTTAGTGAAAATCTGAGATTCTTTCTGGCTCCTGGGAAACTGATGTTTTAAGGATTGTATAGCTACCTATTTTAAAGAGGAAGTACCATAACTGCTGCTTTTTCTACTGTCATGACATGACACACAAAGACATGATAATGACATGGAAAAAAATGAGAAGCAATGAATGTACTGCTCTCAGTACTTACTGTTTTTCATTTATCTGGATTACAAAGGCATCAGATATCTGGTTTTTAATAGGTTTTTAGTAAACAGCAAGTTTATGCAGTCAGAAAAGCAGCTTTCCACAGTGACCAGATTCAACAGTCCTGATTCTCTGCTGTGTTCCTGGTGTCAGGCAAAACTGATACCCTGAAAAATGGGACCTCTGTCAATGTTTAGGTTATTTAATCCTCAGTGTTGATTCCCAGTTGTAGTGGATTCTGTTAGCGGTTTGTTTACTTTGAGTATCCTGCTTGTCAACTGAATCTCTCCTGTAGCCAGAGCACATCTGCCTGGCCCATGTGAACACTCAGTTTCCCCAAGTCATCCAAAATAATGGGTGATAGACACCTTCTTTGAAATATGTGTTTGGTTTTCCAGCCATTTCATCAGTTCTAATGATGTAGAAAATGGCAAAAGGTGTCAGGGTGACCCAAAGCAGATTGAAATGAGGAAATTTATTTGAATGACACAGAGGCTGATCGTAAAATAATACTGTATGAAAATTACACATTTCTTGTTTCAGTGGAGTCCTAAGTAGTAGCCTGATTATTCCCTCTGCAGTTCAGTTCAGTTTCAACTCTGTGTTGAATACATAATGGCACTTTCCCCTAACATTTTGCTTTTGTGCCTGTGTTTGTGCAGTGCTCTCACTGTCAAAATGTCTGACGGCAATATGGAAGTTCGTGTCTTGGTGTGAAAGTAATATTTATTATTCATTGTCTTTACACTGAAATGTCTCTATATTTGTTGATGCACAAAGCATGTCAAACAGCTGATAATTTTTCAAAAATCGCACTTTAAATAGTGCTTGTTACCTTAAACTGAAGGCTGATTATGGCTTTCAGTTTTCTATCAGTGGAACCACCATGAACCACCCTTCTAATTAATGCCATTTCAAGCTGTTGTACAGTTTCACTCATAGAATTTGGCAATTTTTTCAAAGTCTTCTTCAGAGGACTTTGGATTGTTAACAGACTGAGGCATTTTAAAGAAATGTTACCAGTTGTCACCATCTAAAACTGTCACTATATACAGCTGAGTTTTCCCATATGTATTTTCATTGTTTTCCTATCTATTTGGAAATCAGTTTTGCAAGAATCAAGGGATCCTGGGGGGAGGTAGGGGGAAATCTTTTAAGTGGCTCTCTCCAGGAGTTTCTCCTGCAGATTTCATTGATGGTTTAAGATATTTCTGGTTTGTCCTTAACTCTCCCTTTTCTTCCTAATTTACACTAGAGATTGAAGATTGTTACAGACTACATGAGTAGTAATTCCTACATATACCAGTATTGACTCAAGTGGTGAAATAATCCATAATCAGATTTTCTCCAGTGACGGTAACTTTTCTGTTAAAAGCAGGAATATTCTCTGTAGAAAATAGAATAAACCTGTGCTGTGATTTAACATACTGTAAATAAGCAGAGAAAAGAGGAAAAAGAGAGAGAGGAAGAAAAGGTTACCACACCAGCAATTCTTTGATAGTTATGGGATTATTAACATTTTAAATTCAAGTTAAGCTTTGACTGCTATTGATTAGCCATCAAACTGGTAACTTTTGCCTGCCTTGTAGCACTCCTTCATGTTTTTCCACACAACTGCATATGCTTCCCTTATCATAGACTGAGCTCTGAAAATTTATCTGCTCTCCACTGAATTTCAATTTTTGTAATGTAACCTTCTGGGAGATGATTTTTTACTTGATTTCAATGATTTCTCCGAAACCTGGAAGAAAGACATTGAATTACAACAGTAGCGACTTTTGTGGAGTGAGGATGAGATCACCTGGAGTGAAATGTGCACATAAAACTTGTGTGAACATGAAAATGTCGTTAAGGACTGTGCTTATTTACTGCTCTTATTATGGGCAAAAATGCTAGAATAGGTATAGGTATAGAATAAAGGTGGTGTTTTGCTGATGCTGCTTGTTTCACTCAAGGAATCAGTGTAAGCTATAAAGTAGCAAGATCACTTTTTCTTTGCTGATACAAACTGTATTTACAATAGGTACAAATATCAAACCTTTTGAGTATGATTGTGCTGGCAGAATATCTGTTTAAGTGGTTGCAAAAAATGGAAGAGTCAGTTAACTGGAAGTTTACTAAATCTCTTAGTGCTTATCTGAACTTTCCAACCTCTTCACTAACGCTGTGTTCTGGATAATGCTCTGTTGCTATACTGCACATTCAGACTGGGATTGTATGCTTAGTTAGTCAGTGTAGTTAGCATGAAAATTTATGGATAGCTTACAAGGTTTGTTAAAGTGTATGCTCTAACAAATTTATTTCCAAAAACTGTCTCCCGAATATTTTTTCAAAACATCTCTCTGAAAGAGTTCTCTTCCCCATAGCATCATTTTTCTTTGTCATGAATCATCGATGAATAACAGTAAACCTGTCTAGTCCAACAAATTCTGTAGGAAGAAAAAAAAGGCTGGCTTTTAAAACTGCTAATCAGTTGAATTACTCCAAAATGTTATTCAGTCACTCAGGAGCATTTTCTTAGCATTATGGAAATACGTAAATAAGTCCTTACTCCTTGAGAGTTTTTTAGGATCAGTCTGGTGCAGACCTGCCTGTGGTTCATAGATTTCAGTCCAGAAGGACTTGATCCCATCCTGAGTTTTAGTATGAGTTTCAGATTCAAAGAACTATCAAAGAATTTATGAGGTTAATTTAAGTGAGTTTGACTTTACCGATAGCAACATGTTCCATATTCACAGAATTTGCAGTTGCCCAAAACTTTTGACCAAAATCCATCCCAACCACTCTTGTTCTTTCAGCAACTTCAGCTATGTTTCCTTTGATAATTTCCTGAAGAATCAGTTTAGCCTGGTTTCAGTATAAAAATACTCAATTCTAGCTTTGAGTGAAAAGTGTTTTTCATGTATTCCCACAGCTGCTTGTTTTGGGGGATTTTTTTTGGCCTTCCATGCAGTGACCTACCCTTTGAAAATAAACTGGGACTTGACAGAGCAAGGCATATTTGAAACTTGAGCAACCCCTGTCTAAACCACATCTGTAAGCTTTTTGTAAATGAATTAAAATGCAGTTACGCCTTTTACACCAGAATTGATGTGCTCCACTTTTTCCATCCAAATGGTCTTTAACTGTGTTTGAAAGATCTGTTCAAAGATAAATATTGCTGCTGTGTTTTTTTTTTCCAGTGTTGATTTGCTTCTGCAGAAATGTAATCATTTAGGATTTTTTCCCATATCTTTTAGGTTTTGACAAATTAACCAGTATTTGGATCAAATGACCATAATATGAGACATCTCTCCGTATTCTGGTAATTTAAATGTGATAATTATTTCTAGCATTTGATAATTGCTTCTCTGGGATATCATGTTTAGCCTCTCTAAATATCTTGTTAATCCAGCAGTAATTGACTGTTGATGCTGCAGTTAAGTGAATCCACCCTGTTACCCAAGGTGGCTGAAATTGTTCCCCATGTGGAACCTGTTTGTAGAGCAGTGCACTTTCCCTACCTGGGGAAGCTTGTGCTGAATTCCGAAGTGTAACCTTTGTCAGTTCTGATCTGTTCCTGTGTTCTGGCAGGGGCCACAATACAGATGACTTTGGTTTTATTGCTGTAGGTAGTTTTTCCATTTGAAAATGAATAATGTTCTCATCCACATGCTGGTTAATTGATATGACAATGTAGAGTAAAAACAAATCATAATTTGATTTGTTTTAATAAATGTAGAATTTAGCTACCCAAAGATAGCGTTTTTTCCCTCTGCAGAAAGATTGTTTATGTCAGCAGGAGAGATGATGTGTGCTCTTTTTGGCTGCATAACTAAAGGTGCTGTTAGTAATCCAATTTTAGAATAAAGACAGCTGAATAAAGAGTTATGACATCCAAAATAAGCAGAATAACTTAAGTCCATGGACACAGGAATAACAAAATCAGATACACAAACTCTGGTAGGCAACACACCTGAATCTGATGTCAGTCTGGGTAAGAGAGAACTCCTTAAGTTAAGGAAAATATTAGTTACGAGTGAAGGGAAAATAAAGTCTAATAACAATATTGAAGTTCAGATGTGCTTTTTGCTTTACAAGCTTGTATTTGACAAGAGTGTTTATGGCTTACTTTGAAAAGTTCAGCTAACAAAACCTATGAAGAATTGATATATAAAGTGATACCAAAATTCTGTCTCAATTTTGAGAACAGGTTTTCAAGATTTCTCTCTTGCTCAGGGAAGGAGCTCACCAATGTTACAGTCACTGTTTGTGTACAGGCAGATGGGCGAATGTGCCTGCCTGACTTCCCCGTATGACAGCTGTACCCATTAGTCTGCATTTGCTATCTCGGTATCTCTGGTGCCATATGTTCTTTTTCTTTAAATAAACAGGTATATAATAGTTAGGACAGATGTGAATAGCAAAATGGCATAAGCAGAGGAATTATTTGGAACAAGGCTCAAATGATTGATCTTGACACCAGTAGTCTTAACCAGTTTATGGCAGAACTGAATTAGCACGTGCTGTACAGTTCCTTTCACTGTCCCTGTCAATGGAAGGGTATCTTTAATCAACTTATAATTTTAGTTTCTATCTGTCAGCTTGTGACTCATTAGTGTTTGTAATTACATCCTTTTTGAGCTTAGCAACTTGTCTGTTGCTTACTAATACACTTGAAGAGTGTTGCAGATTAGTTCTGTAGATGGCCTAGTCAATCTCAACAGCAGAGAGGCTCATGCAACTGTTTTTGTTTTGTTTAATTTAATTTCACAAGTGCAGACTCATTGAGGTAAATACTTTTTTGAAATGCCTTAGAAAACAATAGTATTAAAAGCATCAAATACAAACATGAAGCAATTAGCATTAAATTACAGAGAAATGGCAGCTGGAAATGTAATTGTGTAGACAGCTACTTTATAGCAAGAAATCCAAAAGCAGTTGCATGGTATATTTTTGAGTTACACAGATTTTATTCAAAAAGATACCCAGAGTGTGTCAGTAGATTGGAAGGAGTAGGACATCTCCCTTTTTATTAATGCAGTGGAGAGATGTAGTTTCCCCTATCAAGGAGTTCTTTGATTTTATCCTGAATTCAGAAGTCTAGAAGGCTATTGCTTCTTTAGAGAAGAGCATCTTTGAAAATAGTGCCTACTGTCTTCTTCCTTTTCCTTGTCAGCAATTTACCACATCTAGTTATGAACAAACACAACTCTTAAACATGAATAGGATTCTCATTATTTGCTAACTGCATCTGATTTCTTTCTTCCCTAGCCTTTGTTGTTAATGAGCATTAGTTTACAATAGTTTCCTATTCTCATAATGTGTTTTAGAATAGGCAATCTTAAGATTAAGGAGGATAAACAAGGAACCTTAAAAAAACCTTTTTAGAGTTGCTTATCAGTTTGATTCCCACATTGATAACATAAATTGAGGATTTATGAATCAAACAGAGTTCTGAACTACATTCTCCAATACTGTTTTTAACTTGATTTGATGCTGCTGCCTGTGTATTTACACTTCTTAAGGTATTAGAAGGAAATAATGTATCATAAATAAGACATCAGAAGCCAGTTTAGCCTTAGCAAACCTTAGCAATCTTGGCATCTGTTCCTAGGAAGACAGAAGATAGTTATACTGGCCTGATTCAACACAATTTTGAAAAAGCTGGGAAACTCTAGAGCAAATTTATTATGGGATTCTCTCCTTTATAACCCACTTGGCTTTTTGGGGTGGAGCATGGGAATAAGCTCTGCACTGGTGTGTCTTGATTGATGAGCTGCAGTGGTTTAGAGGCCCACTCAAGTTTTATTGCCCACCATAGCAAGGACACGCATGTGGAACTGGGGTTGAAAGCCTGACACACAGGTCTGCAACTTTTACTGTTCCCAGAAGGAAAGGCTTGTTTTGAGTTGGAGTGGGCAATGTCAACATCCATGGCCCTAGAAAAGTAGCTGGTATTTTTAAGACATAAAATCCTATTCTTGCAGTAGTTGATGTTGGTTTTGCTGTTCTTCTGAGAACACTCAAGACTTCACCAGGGGAGTTCTTTTTCTCCCATTCCCCATCAAAGAGAAACTACTGAATAAATTCTCTGCAATTCATATGCATTTTACTTTTGACATCATAGCTAATGACTCCTGATACATATTTTATAATTCAACCTTTAAGTTTAAAATGCTGGTTCATATGCAAACATGAGCTAAGCAAGACCTGCACATACCTCTTGTCTTTTGGCCATATAATCTCTATGCATCGTCATGTTTCCTGCTTCACATTCTATTAATTTTTTATGAGCTTCATTAGAACTGTAAAGCACAAGCTGTTTTCACATAGATGGTTTTTATGGTGACTAAACATTGAAGAAAAGAAAACAAATAATTGTCCCAATATACATGTTGCTTAGAATGAACAGATTGGTTTAAAATGCACTGCTTCAGTGCTTTGTATAGGCATCAGACTTGTATGATTCAGTTCTTATTTTCTGGCCTTCAGTTTCTAATCCTGATTTTTCCAGCTTGTCTTTTTTTTTTTTTTTTTTTTTATAATCTAAATCTGCTTCCTTTTTAACTAATACATGAAGTTTATGTGTGTTGCTTTCATTGTGGAGGTAAACATTGAATAGAATCATTAGGTAAGAATAATTGCTGAGTCTGTTTTGAAGTTAGTATTCTGCATTTCAGAAAATTACTATTTTTTTCTTTCCACTTTTGATCTTACACATTTGTCACATGTGACATCTGAAACTTCCTATACTTGTAAGAAGAAGAGCTAATGTTTAATGTCCATTTATGTAATTTGAATTTTCCAATGTCAGTAAGCATATGTACATATAAATGCTTAATGTTACTCTTAGTTCCACTCTGTTCTTGGCCTCATAAATACTTTTTAATCAGGATTTCAATGAACTTAACTCTGTGAAGCAGAAAACTAGCAGTAGTAAAAAACATGTGTTCATTTCTGAATACTAGTAATATAATTTTGAAACCTTTCTGTCAAGTATAACTTCTCTGAAGCTTGGTATTTGTTTTATTAATAACACAGTTTTTTACTGTTTACACATTCAAGTGTCTTTGTGTTTCTTCAGTCATGTTTGCAGATCTCTGAATCTTTGAACTATTTACTTAGGTTTTAAGGCAGAAAAAGCAAAACTATATACTATTATTTCACTGAACAGTGAGCCTTTGACTTAAATAACAATAATTAAAGTACTGTTGCCATTTCCTTCTTATCTCGTATCTTTATTATCAGATATTGATGATTTCGTATAGTTTTTACAGTGCTATGCCCTTATCGTGAAATGCTGTATATGTTTAGAACCCATTTATGTTTTAACCTTGTACAAATGGTCATTTTCATCAAAACAAAATGTAGTGAGGCATCCACTTGTACACACACACTTCTTTTTTGTTCCAGATCTTGTCTTTTTCTAACCCAGAAATGTGCCATCTGAAAATTCTGTCATGGTACTTTTAAGCTCATTCTCCAGAGACTGGATGAATGCATTAAACGCCTTTAATTTTTGATATGATTTTGATCCCCCCTCGCATGTTAATAGTTTGTCATATTTAGAGTTGTTGATTCTGTTTGTCTTCCCATTAAGCAGTTCCCAGGGGATAATAGCACAGTTTACCTCAGATCCCATGACTACCAAGTTTCTTGATAGTCTGTTACCAGAAGGTTTGTCCAGGGCTCTTCAAAAGGGCAGCTGAGGTACATGAACAAGCTTTGCTTCAGGCATGTCTTCACTGACACCTTCAAAGAACTGTGCTGGTTTACCACTCTCATATGTTCAGTTTCATGTTTTAAGGTTAAGTGATCTGAAACCCTTTAAACTGGGACTCGGCAACCTCAGGTGTTTCACTGTTAAAGAAAGCAGTGGGATTAAATGGCCAGCTAAACTCTTGTGCACTGTGAAGGAGGGCGGTACTTCTTTCCGTTGCCAATGCTGAGTGCAAGTAATTTATATCCTCTGTAATTGTAAGGCCTGTGGTAAATGAAACTCATGGAGCTCTAGTCTGATGCTGTAACTGCCTATGTGAACAAATGTTAATTGGTACACCTCTCCTTGGACAAGCTTTTCAAATGTCTTGTTCATACGGCTCAAATTTCATGTCAACAATAAAAACCTTGCAGGCAAAGTAAAAGCTGGAGGTTTGCTGACATTCTAGTGCAAGTCAGCTGTCTGCCCCTGTGCTTTGTTTTTATAAATATGGCACAGGGCTTCACAATCAACAAGGTCAGTTTGAGAAAGAAGATAAAGGAGACAGTATTGTCTGCCTGCTGTTTGCGCTGTGCTGGATAGATGGACTCTAGTCATGTTGCTTGTGTGGGATTTCTTTTTTTTTTTTTTTTCTTAATTCATCATGCTCTACTGTAGTCATTTGCACAAAGGATGCTTTTAAACGAGTAATGAGTGCTTTCCTGTTTGGCAGTTGGCTAAACTGAACTTTGTGTCACAGCTCTTTACGATTCACTCATACAAGACCTAAAATATTCAAGACTGGTAGGGGGGCAAAAAGCTCTGTCTGGCTCATGCTGTTTCTAGGAAAAGGGAGTCATGGGTTGCAGAGGGGGAACCCTGCGAAGATCTACAAATTGTGTGGTGTTCTTTCTGTCCATGAATAGTTACTCTTTTGAGTGAGTGAGGCTGTACTTTTGGACTCACAGATAAAGCAACTTTTGCTGCAACTGGCTTTTCTTCAAAGCACACTTTCTGTGCTTATTCCATATATTTTTATTATTTTAAAAATATAATGATAGATAGCCTGAAAGTGATCTGAGGGTTTGAGTCAAACATCCAGTGTCCAGTTAGCCTTGACTGTAATTGTACTGCAGATCATCTTCCTGAGCAGCAAGGCTCTCTTGAGCCTCTCAAGCAGAGAATATCTGTTTCAGCAGAAATTTTCTTCTCCCACTTCTTGTCTTTCTACTGACAACTGCCTTATGCTTGCAAACAAAGTCAAAAGCTGAATTAAGTTCAGATTTCAGACTGTTATTATTTACCTGAAACTGCACCTTGTAAATAACAGTATGAAATTGCAGTTTCATCCTGAATTAAGAGCATCAATGTAATATACATGCTCACCTCTTCTGAGGATATGGGCCTCTGTGACCTCAGAACCTGTTTTGAAAAATCAATTTGAACTATGTTAACTTGAACTTCTGAGGCCAGTGGAGATCAGGTTTAGGGTACCACCTTGCTTGGCTTCAGTTGTGTTTCATCTTACAACTTATTCCAGATACGAATTGATATCTTTGTGGTTTAGCCTACCTGACTTATATGTGAGAATAAACGAATTTTGTTGCAGGTTTTGTGAGAATTCATTAGTTTTGACTTTAAAAACACGTGTGCAGTAAAATCTAATGAGATGACAAAATGTATTGGCCTTTGTAGAAGACTTCTGATGTAATCTGTTTTTAACTACAGGGTGTTAAAAAAAAATGCACTTTACAAGCTTTGCTGATCATTTTTCAAGACATCTGAATTGCAAAGTTCAGTTTTTGTAGTGGTAAAAATGAAAATATGTCTCATGAAAAATTGTAATAGCTTATTAAAAGTGAAAATTGCAGCTCAACGAGTTGAGGCAACTTAAAAAAAATATTAAAATTAAGAAATCCCTCTTGCACTTTGGTTTAAGAATTATGTCTTTGGTTCAAGACGTATCTCTTCAGTGGCATCACTGGCAGAAGAAAATTTCTTGTCAGTGGGGCTGCAGTTATACAGGTCTTGGATGTGGGAGGAGGTGCTGGAGGAGCAAAGTGCTGAAAGGTTGTAAGCTAGCACTGCTATTAAAAGTGCTTGGGAAATTACATTCTTCTTTGAGCAGCTGTAAGTTTAGGATCCCTACTTTCACACTTAATATGGTCCCACCTCTTCTCTGAGTTACTTATCAAGTACTAAGTACTGTCAGTAGCAGACTGACAGTTCTAAAGCTTCACATGCAGATGCTCATTGACTTAGGGCAGCTGTTTGACACCGGCTTTGCAGTGAGACACTGACTTGTTCCCATTGGCAGGGAATGGGGTGTATGGCTTTCAACTTGATGTGCTGTAAAGTCCAGGAACTGTTATCTGTGCCCAGGTAAGGGGATTGGGCTCCAGGGGTTCGGGAGACACTCAAGATCTCTGGCACTGCTTGTTTCTGTGGGCTAGTCTGGTGGAGTAGTGATCACACGAGGCAGGAGAAGCCCATGACGGATAAAATCGATCTGGTTTTGGCATACTGGTGAGGATTGGTGGGAATATTACCAGTATTATAGCTTGTAGGTGCAACTAGAACTTAACCCATCCCGGCCACTACAAACAAAACGCCTTCCAGGAGTTTGTATGAACTGGAGTTATGAGATGCACCATAAATAATGCTTCATTACAGCTGTGAAGAGGAAAAGGGATTTTGAAATCAAGTCCTTGAAAGATTCCCATCCTACAGTAGCTGAGTTTCATTATTTGGTCATTTGTATCCAGGAAAGGTTGGTATTTTGTTGTTTGGTTTGAGTTGAGTTGTTTGTTTGTTTTGTTTCAAATGAAGTGTAGTCAGGAAGTGGCTGAGTTGACCAAGGACAGACCAAAATAAATAGCCAGACAGGAATCTTCATTAACATTTTATACTGTTTATGCTCTAACTAGTGTTGTAGTACCGAAATTGTTTCAGCAGTTACAAAGATAATTTTACCACTCAGTCTTTGTGAATTTAAAGTGGTTGTCAGAGCATTTATTAATTAGTCCTACATCAGCAGGCACATTGGAGCTCAATTTTAGGTATGTTTCTAACAAAGGCAGGATTGTTAGGGCTCATCTTGCCCATCATGAGACTGGTTGTGGGTCCTTACCTTTTTGTTGGGTTTTAACAATTCAGGCTGAAATTTAACAAAGTGGGCATCTAAAGCTGAAGGGAACAA
This sequence comes from Hafferia zeledoni, assembly GCA_035583235.1. Classification (NCBI taxonomy): domain Eukaryota; kingdom Metazoa; phylum Chordata; class Aves; order Passeriformes; family Thamnophilidae; genus Hafferia; species Hafferia zeledoni. The sequence continues at coordinate 11,623,907 of JAWWEV010000169.1, read as the reverse complement.
AAGAAGGGAAGGAAGAAAATACAAGTAAGGAAAGAAGGAATATGAGAGTGTGACTGTATTTGTATAAAACAATATATGTATTCCAAAGAGCAAACTAGGCCATTGTTTATGAAAAAAAAAATATTGACCTTTTCTCTTTAGATAGAGTGTTTCCCATTTGGCAAGGTGGTGGCCTTTGAGTAGCAAAGTCATCAAGATTCTTTTGCCATTAAAAAAAAAAAATCTACACAGAGTTGGCTAAGTTGATATGTGGCTGGATAACTGTGGTTTGCAACTACTCACAAGGGATCTCCTTGGGTTTGGAAGAGAAAATCTCAGAAGACCTCCTCGTGGCTGACTATGTTTGAACTGCTCCCAGCTTTGACTACTAACCAGCATGTTCAGGCGCCGGCTCGACTTAATAGCTGAGCAGGCAATACCCCAGCAGCTCCAGTGAAGCCAGAGCTCTTTGGCAGCTATTACAATTCACACTGAAAACAGAAATTGGTCATAAAATCAGTGTCTAGTCATAAGGCTTTGGATTTCAGATATGTACTGTATCTATCAGAAAAATCACAGCATTTACTCTTGCAGATCCCTTGTCCTATGGTGCCTGTCAGAATATTTGTATGTTCTGCTGTTGAAAGTGTGTGATATTTTCACCTGAAAAAATATGGAAGCTGAGAACTGGCTGAGATGGACCATTTTGAATATGTTACTGTTGATCTGATCTCACTTAAATTGTCTGCAACTTGTTTTTCTGTAACAGTGTGAAATGGAATACTAATTTACAAGTAGTGGAATAGTACCCACACAAAGTGTTCAGTTATATGATTTTTTGTTGTTATTTGTTCTTCATAATTAATTCTTCTAGTATGAGCAAGCTGTAAAACCTGGAACCATACTGTAAGCAATGATGATGTTGGAATTTACTTGAATAACATGAGACAACATCTCAATTTTTCCTTGAAAGATTAAATATTTGTGGTGCCATTTATTCCACCAGTTCCCTATTTGCTCCTTGAGCTGACTAGTTAGAAGCGTGCACACAGAGGGGTTGTGGCTGGTGTTCTTACACAAGCACTAAGCGTTAGCTCAGGGATGTCTGTGTTCTGGCTTGACTTGCAGTTACTGAAGTGTCAGTTAAATGTAAATGTAGTCCATCTGCTTTCTGAACTACAGTAACTTCTTAGAATAAGGGGAAATAAGGCTTGTATCATCAGCTTTTGCCCAAGTATCCAAAGAGGATTTGTGTTTTAGTATATAAATCTTCCCAAGTTCAGTCAACACCAATTAGACTTGAATTTGTTCATAACTGAAAATTTGGATTAATTGTAAATTGTCAAAAAGCCCAATTTAATTACTCTTTGTGGGGAAAAAAGGGCCATAGGTAACTTACGACACATGTAAAAATACCATAGTCTAATTGAAATAAAATCCTAGGAGTTGGACAGTTAATGTTCTGAATTGTTGCTTTCACTCCTGAACTGACCGAATCTTTTCTCCAGCCTACAACCTGCTGCAGGTGTTAGCAGGTTTGGGAATTGAGCATCCTTCTGTGCCAGGGCCTGTTGGGAGCTCATTTCTTTTTGGTCCTTGGTAGACAAGGAGTTCTTAAACTGGAACATGGCAGGTGTGCAGGGGAATAATGGGGCAGATCATAAAACATGAGACTGTTTCACTTCCCACTGCCCACACACTGCCATTTTTCACCCACTTTTTTCCTATTCTCACCTGAGCCCATCTGCAGGTCTGGTCTGTCTTATGTAGTGTTTCCAAACACAAGTTAAACAGTGCCCTCATACTTCTTGTGTCTATTCCTGTCTGGGCTGTTAGTGCATGGGAACCATGCCCTCACTTACTGTATCCATCCATTCTTCTATTCACTCTTATGTTTCTTGCACATTTTTTTGTTAAGCCTTTGGCTTATCTGTTTGTGTTTCCCATGTCTTAAGCAAGGTAACAAGCAGATGGTCTTTTTCTTGTAGCCATTGTCACTGGCTTCTGCCTAGTTATTAGTATACTTGACTATTAATAGCCAAGGCATTCCTTGATATGGAGTTCTAAATTGAACATGCTAAATGCGGAGCTTCTGAGTCCCCATGGTGCAAGTTGTGAGCCAGCACATGATAACATAATACTTTGACATTTTTAATTGTCATTTGGAATGCTATATTATTTCACCAAATTTAGGCACTATCACCCAATATTTCATTGGGCAGTTTTTTGTATGACCCTCATTCTTTCCACCATTACTTTAATGCGAGGTACAGAGGAGCTGTTTTATTGAGGTTAAGGTATTTGCTGTTATTAGGTATTACTATTTGGTTAGTGCTCATATCTAAATCAGAATGCCCATTGTACTAAGCACTGTGCAAACATCTTTGAAGAGACAGTCTCTGCTCCAGAGTGGATCAGATTTATACTTTAGTTCTTTCACCCTACTGCTTAATGCTGCTTTTTTAGCACTTCAATTACACTTATCTAATGGATATCTATGCCACTCATGCTTCTCTCTAGTAATAGTAGTGATAATTAGGTAGCCAGTTTTTATCTGGATCAAATGCAAGTTCCCAAAGAATTAAAATAAATAAATAAATAAATAAAAAATCCAGTATATCATCAAATTGGACAAAGACACTGAAAGACTCCAGTGTCCAATGAGTGGTCCTGCCTAAAAAAGGAATGTTTCCTGTATTTTAAGTGTTTGTTTAGAATTGGGAGTTAATTTTATATATATATAAAAATTATTATCTAATTAACTTGTCTGCACGTGTGTTAGGATTGCGATTGCTGTGTTTTTCTTAGTGGAAAGATTATTATTTGATCTTAAGTTCTGAGCTGATGTTGCCTATCTGAACACTGGAAGGGGCTTCTCTGACCCCTGTAAGGTGCATCTGATTAAATAAGCACATTGGAAATGCTTTTTCCATTGCCTAGGACAGATGAAAATACTCTGGGAACTCAGGAGACCATTTGTTTGATCCACTGTAGTTTCTCATCTTTACTGAAAGAGGTCTTTAGTATATGACTTCCAATCATAGACTGGAACACAGCAGTATCAGTTGCAAGAGATTACAGCGTCTTTATTAATTGCTCTGTTGTCACCTCTCATTAGTGCAGTGCCTTTATTTCTATCTACTTTTCTCCCTCACCTTAGTCCACAGGGGTCCAGGTTGTGGGTTTTGCTAGTTGTTTATTTCAATCAGTATCTATGTACAGAAACTCGTTAGTCAGAAATCTGTCTAATAGGTTGTCATTTGTTGCATCATGATACCTATAGTAATGTTTGCTGTAAATCACATAACATTCTGCCAGTTTTCCCTTATGAAGTCTTTATACCTCTTTTAATCCATCCTTTTTATCTTACAGAGCTGTTCATTTTGACTTATCCATGTTGTGTTCTGCTATCCTTTTTTGATTCCTAGATTTTTACAGGATGAAATACATTTTTGCTTTACAAGGCTTCCTTAAATGTACCTTCCCTATTAGTTTATTCCAGTCTGTAATAGCAGGGGCTTAGTCTGTACTCTATGAAAGCTTTGAGATACTACCTTTTATAAATACTGCAGTGAACTAGACTATTTCACTTTAAAGCTTCGATTGCTTGATCGCAGGTTTCAGCTTTGAACCCTCTTTTCCCTATTTAATGATCTGGCTCGGGTTGCTGGGCTGGAGTTGTCTGTGAACGTTGCTCTGGGTGTCACACAGGCTACAGAGAGTCAAGCATGTTCCCAGCACATTCATGTGCATGGGAGTCCACTTAAAAAGGAAGATTCTTAGCCTTTGCAACTTTGTTGTTGTTTATTCTCTATCATTCAATAGCACGTTTTGGGGGGCAAGAATTTGCAATGAGTTTTTAGAATCCCTGTTTTATTTTTTGCTACATGAATTTATGCTGTTTTTTCAGCTGCCTTGCAGGAACTTCTCCTGTCAGATTAGCATGGTCTAGTGGTCTGCATCCAGGCTAGGAAAAGAGCCTTTAATCCCACATCTGATTTTGAGTGTATTGATCCTCTCCTCTTCAGGGTGCTGGTGCTATGGATGACTGTGAATGTATGTCCTTAATGACTGGCATTATCCTCTTCCAGAGCAGTTCCTCTCTCAAGACCCTGGTCTATAGATGTGAAAATTCCATTTCTGTGTTGATGTCCATATCCATTCTTTCCTTCCTGGTCTTTTTGTCATTATTTACCCTGAAAGTTCACTCAGGGAGTGGGAATAGTCTTGGCAGCAGAAATGTGTTAGAAGGGACAGAAATTTTCACATAGACCTACCAGTCAGTAGCCTCAATGTCCCTCATCCTGGGAGGAACTAGATGCATTTTCACTGTACCTTCAGGCAATAACTACTCTCTCTGGCATTCTAACCTGAGTATTTTCCCTAAAGGATTAGTTCACTACCTTAAATTCCCTCTTTGTGAAGCTGGGATGATGTTCTCTTCACAGGATTAGGTGAGGATTAGCTAGTGTTTATCAGCGACTTGCAGATAAAAGAAGTGCTTTGTTTACATGTATGTCTTTTGGTCTTGATCACTTGGTGCTCAACTCTGCCTTTGATATTCATCTGATTTAGGATACTGTTACAAAATAATTGTTACAGTTATAAGTTGTGCGTATTTTTAGATGTGATTCCTGCCTCTCTAAAACTGAAGCATTTTGCAGTTTGGAAATGTTCTGTCGTATTCTCTTTTTTTGTTATTAATGTTATTGTTGCTATCTTTAAAATGTTTTGTATTAGTGTTAATACAGAGGATTTTTGTGGTCTTTCTGGAAATGACAACAATATTTCTGGCCTAATGACTCTAAGGGCTGTATAAATTTATTCTCTGAGGGAAACAATGCCATCTTTCAAGAGTTATCTTGTGAGACAGACAGACAATGTCTGCTGTTACCTTTCCACACCAAGTATCTCTAGTTCATGAGTTACAGTACCTGGAACCTGAAATTCACAGTATTTTTTCTTCATCTTTTATAATTTCTGAAAATAAAGGTTTTGCTGCAGCTGGAATCAGCTAACAGTCTTGTGGAAAATACATCTTGTTCTTCCCTAGTGATATTGGCTCTGTGGGGCTTTCTTAGTAAGATGAACAGATATGACTCAGAAGACAGAGGGAGAACAACTATATTGTGTAGGAAGTTAAAAAATGGTTTTTTTACCATTTTCTTTTGGCCACCACCACAGTCAAGCTGCACTGCCTGCCTTTTTCTTTCTTTTTTTTTTTTTTTCTTTTCCTTCTTGACAGCCAGTAAAACTGGAGCTGGTGTCCTGAATTGATCTTAACAGTCAACACAAAATTCAAGAGAGAATAAATGAGATGTTCTCAACAGCATGTGAAATTTTGAAAGGCTGTGATTTCTAGTTTTCATAGCACCAAACTCAGGTTGCTAATGCAGATTGTTTTATGTTGCAATAGACAAGACTAGATGGGGTATGGCATAAAGAGATTTGAATTTGGCCAAATTTGGACAATTTGGTTTTGGGGACCTTTCTTGCTCGAAGAGGCTCTAATCAGGAAGAAGGTGTAGTGTAAACTTGTTCTCAGAGTAAAATACAGGACCAAAAGTATGAGCGGGGAGGTGTGAGTACGTGATAAAATCCCACCTTCTTGGAGCCCAGGTAATTACCCCTTCTCCCTTCTCATTAAACACACAGCACTTTCAGGTCTGTTCCCAGTTCCCTTTGTCCTTGTTCCCTGGGTTTCTGTTGCTCTTGAGAGGTCTCCTCATCTCTTCCTCCACCCTCATGTTTTCAAAATTACCACAGTCTATTCCCCTTAGAGAAAATTTCCTAACTGCAAACTTGTTCTTTCTTTCGAGCCCTTCAAGTAACCAGCTCCTTCCAGAAAACATTCCTGTGTTAATTTCCCTGAGAAATTTTTGCCCATGCCATCTTGGTTTTGAACTTTTATTGCACTTCTTTCAAGTTTCGTATGGGAAGGAGCCAGTTCTTATGTGTTTGTGAAAGGCCATTTATATAGTCCCCAGACAGTAAGTAGCCAGGCACAGTCTGTTTGCAATAAATACATCTCTGCAGCCTTTCAGAAATCTTATCTTTGACATATTATCTAATCTTTTACTATAATTTCTCTTTGGTTTTGGTCCTAGCCTAACGTGAAAGTGCTTTTCAATGTATAGAGGAGAAGTTATATTTTGTAATGTACACTTAAAATGGTGTATTAAAAAAGGAAAGATGATATTGGTCGAGGTTGTGTAAGAGATTGAGCCTCCCTACCACTAAAATTGTTTACAGTATTTTCAATCAACTTCAGTAGGAACAGGAGCTAATCCAAAATGGTTCTGACTAAAAATGGAGAATTTTGTTTTCCATCAGCTTGGATAGCCTCTTACGATGTGTTTTACAGTCATATTTGATGTTCTGATGTCCATTTTGATTCTTCTTATGCAGATGTTCTGGGAACATGAAAGAAACAGACATGTTTCCTATTTAGATAGGATGTTTGCTCAGTGCTTTTTTGTAAGCTGCTGCTTTCTGCAGGCAGTGAAACAGAGTCCCTGTCCCTGTGAAACACTCTGCAGAATTAATGGGGCTTGAAGTCTTGGGAAATCCTCTGGGTCCCTTGCTGCCCTCCCTCTTCCTTTCTTCTCTCCCACTTGGTGCACACTCTCTTCAGTTTTAGCTTCCAAAGATGAAAATCTTACCCCTGATAATGTTTTTGTGGGTATTACAGTCTGGGATAAACTGTAGGCTCTGTTGGTCACATCAGGTTGTATTCTAGTCATTTTCCCAGAAAATGCCCCGAGGAGTTGCATACAACTCATTTGAAATGGTTTCCTGTTTGTGTTTGTTCCTAATGCTGTGAGATTGTTTAAGCATCCAAATTATCCATTTTTTTTTCAATTTTTGAATCATCCTTTTGCACTGCTATGACAGATTTGCTGTAGAAAATTGGTGCTAAAATCTGGTTCCGTGTGTCATTAGGACTGTATTACTTCCTCTGCCGCCCCAGTCCTCCGCCTGATATATTCCCAGGAGGCTGAGAAGCCTCATGCTGCAGTTCGGCGCAAGATCGGAAAACTGTTCCAGCGTGTGGCATCCTCCATGCTGTGCTGTCTGTCTGGTGTTCTCACCCGCCCACTGCTCCCTCGCCGCCTCGCCCGGGCCCATTCGCCTTTTCAGTGGCTGAGATAAGATGTCAATGAGAGGGGCGGGAGGGTTAGCAAAGCTGCCTGAGGAATTGATTCTTGTCTGCCTCTCTGAGCAGTTTGTCTGCGCAGCAGCACATGATACGGTTGTGCACAATACCCCACTAATGCCCTAGTCAGCAGCTTCCAAGGGAAGAACAGTATGGGGAAAAAAAAATAATAGCGGTTCCTTGCGATCTGCAGTGAGTGAATGGAGTAGAGCTAAATTTGGAAAGCTAAAGCTTATTTCATGCAAGATTATTAGAATTATTTGGGTTTCCAAAGGCATGCTCGCACACATGTACATGTCGCTGGCCAGCTTTTCCACGTGACTCAGCTAGATCCAAATGCAGTTATTTATAGATGGCAAGAGCAGGGATGGCATTATCTTGTAGCACTCCAGCCCTGAAATTAAAAGGAGAGGGGTCCTGATGCCCTCTGTGAGAATTTAGGCAAATGTCCATAAGATGAGGTATTCACAAACAACCCTTTTCCTCTTGCCAAATTTCTATTTTCAGACAGAGAAAAGAAAGGTATTGAAAAATCAGTCTGGGCTGTGAGTACTACTGGCTTCTTCCCTAGATGCTTGTAAAAAGCAATTAGCCACGTTCATTTTTATACCTCTCCCCTATTCCATAGATAACCTATTTCTACCTATGTAAAATGATAAACATTCCCCTGAAGGCAAGGAAACATCAATTTCTAATCTGTCTAAAACTAATGTTCATAGTTAGGTTTTTAAATGAGAGTCTCTTGTTCCAAGCCTCCGTGTACCTGTGCAAAGGAACAGCTGCCTGATTTCTGCCTCTGCAGAGTGCCATAGCCTTGGTGCTGGGGGCAGACTCCGAGGGGATTTCATCCAGCTGAGGGGAAATCACAAAACCAAATGCGTGTTGGGGGGGAAGATTAAAAAAGGAAGGGGGAAAAAAAAAAAGATTAAAAAAGGAAGGAAAAAAAAAAGGAAAAACCTGGTCAGGTTTACAGGATGGTCCTACAAAGAAATATTTTAGCACAGCTGGGAGCATGCGAGCTGCATCCGTGCATGGGCACAGACAGCAGAAGACAAGGCTACCTGAAGGCAGTGCTGCTGCTGAACACTTTGTATCCTGAAACTACAGTTAAAATAATCTGAAGATCATAGTAGGGTTATTTAGATGTTTCTTAGTTTACACCAACTTGAGTTTTCTATGTGGCCTTAATTTTAACGCAGCATAGATGCTTTGCTTTATTGGTAATAAATAAAATAAACGTAGTGTATGTGGAATGTTAAAGGGTATCAGAATGCCTTAACAGGAGCATCCATGGCTCTTGAAGTTCTTCTGTAATACAACCATGTTTGAGGTGAGAAACGTGTGGACACAGCTAGAAGAAATGGAATTTTCAGGGCACAGAAGCCCTTCTGTTGTTCAGATCAGGTACCAAGTTCCCAGTGCAGCTTGGGAACAATTATTTGGCATTTGACTTTGGTATATTAATTGAATGTTAATTAGGCAGTTCTCAGGAAAAGGTGATCAGTACCAGAGGAACAGAACAGGCTGATAGTAAAGTAAGATGACAAGGTTTGTGGGGTTGGTGGGACACAGAGGGGAAAAAGAGAAATAATGACTCTGTTAAAAAGAATTCATTAAGTAGGTAGTGAGATGGGAAACATCACTGCCTTGAAACTGCAGTGCATGCACACATCTGTCTGTCCTGTATTGTTTGAACAGAAATCAGGTAAGTTAAAAACTGGTGTGGGTTGTTTCTTTTTACTGATGTCTTTAATTGTTTTCATGTTCAGCACATAGGGATTATTTTATGTATTTGTCATTTTTTTTTCCAGAATGAAGAATGAGATGGAATGATAGGGCTACAGGGTTTTCAGCTTAGTTCTGTTCAAATACAAAGTTTGCATGATCCTGAAACCCCCTACTTTGAAAAAGAACTTTTTTTCCTTCAGCAGTTGTAAAGAATTTGGCAAAGTTTGTATTACACTAATCATACAAAAAAAAAAAAAAACCCACACAATTCTGAGGACACCTGATAAAACATTATTTTCCTATAAAAATACAAAATAATATAAAATTAAAGCAAAGAGCAAGACTGCAGAACCAAGGAGCAAAAGTCCCTAAAATAGCTTTTGGTCCTGAGTTCTGGCTGTGCAATGTTAACTTTGGAAACACGTTTCTGCTATAAATTTTGGTTGTGTGGTTTTTGTAATTTTTTGTTCCCTCCTTGAAAGCCTCTCCAGATGTTTTACAGTTGTTGTTTGAAAATGTTCCATGGCAGGCACAGAGACTGCAGGCACAGAGCAGTAACCCCTTGATGTGGTGGTTGTGGTTTTTCCTTGCAAAGAGAGGAAGGTGTATGATCCTCTCTGTTCTGGGACTCGTTCTGTCACAAATGGTGTGACCTTCAGCACATCACCTGCACTCAGTTTCTTTCATCTTTAAAACTGAGCCAGCAAGCCATGTAGTTGGATGGCAGCTTTAGAACTCTCTGCAGGAGCTCCCCACACTGTGGCTGGAATGTTTTGGGGGGTTTTTTGAATAATTATGAATACAAGCTAGATTTAAATACTTTTCCAATGCAGACTGTTTGAAATTGCTCTGGTCACAATCACAGATTTTATTTGATTGTAAAAGACTTCAAGAAGTCATCTGTGCCCCCTTGCTTGAAGAATCAGTTCTCCCTGTATCTTTATCTGACCTTTTCTCTGCATCCCAATTCATGGAAATTCCTCAACTTCACGCTTAAAGTATTTAGGAGCATTAGGATGCTCCTAATAGCTAATCTTTGTCTTTTTTATCTCGTTATATTTTGGTGTTTCTGCTGTGGATATGGTTAATGCTTTGTTACTCAGTAAATCTGAATACTGCTCTCAGTCAAACAGCAAACCCATCAGAAAACCCTAATCCTTTTCCTACAGGTTATATTGGTAGCTTTTTTATTCTAATCATTCTGATGACTTTTCTCCTCCTGTGGTTGTATGTTGTGGTGGGGTAGAGAGGAAGGAGAACTCTGCATCTTTCAGCCCTGGCTTCCACTCGCGCATCTGAGGCCAGTTGAGTGTACTTCAGCAGCACAGCACAGTTCCACTTCTGAGAATTCCTCAGAGATAGTTCTCAGCCAGTTGTTGGAAAGATGGGCTGTGTCGTACTTTGTACTTGTCCCTGTGGAACGTCATTTCAGATCATTTTTCCAGCTTTTCAAGATGATTTCAGCAACAAATTTCTGCAGTGAACTGACGCTTCTTTCCAGCTTGTGCCATCTGTAAATTGACCTAGGACATGTTCCAGCCCTTCATCCATCTGCATTGTGAATATCCACAAATGAATCATTTGGTGGTTTCAGCCCCAGAGCAAACTCCTGCAAAACCCCATCTGATAATGCTTGTTTCTCGTAGTAACTGTTGGTTTAATAGTTTGGTAAGCTTAAGTTTCCAGCTGTTTTGTGTTGTGTTTAGCTAGACCTTATTTCCCTTGTTTATTTGTAAGAATGTCACATAAAGCCTCACTAAAATCAAGGTAATCTATGCTCAAAGTGTCTTGTCTGCTAATTTAAAGAAAGTACAAAAGTGTGGCATGATTTGTTCCTGACAAATTGATTTCCATTGTTACTAATTTTTCACTTTCCTCTTGATCCTTTTGAATAATTTGGGTTAGTTTTCCATGATAGGAAGCTGAACCTCCCATTGTACATTTATTCCTTTCTTCTTTAATGATAGACACTAAATTTTCCCTTTTCCAGCCTTCCATTGTTGTACTGATTGTGCATGGCTTCCCTGTGTTGAAACCCTTGTTAAATTCATCTCTTGGATTTCTTCCTAGCACTAGGATGTTAGTGGGGGTGTTAGCTCAGGAGCTGTTTACAGTAGTGTGTGGAGGCCTAAGGTTGGATTAAGTGAAACTGAGCTTCTCATCTATAGGTCACTGGTTTGACTGTAGCCAAAGATATGAGTTCAAGTGTGTCAGTTCCATTTTTCAGATGCCTCTGTTTATGTGAAATCTGTTGATGACTAGAACTGGCATTACAAAATAAAAGCTTACCGCAGCAATGAAAGACGCTGTTGTTTGAAATCTAAGCAGTGAAACCAATAATTGGATGAGTAAGAAAACAAGCAGTCTAATGCTATTGGAGTGCATTTCCTTTGGAAAGCCTTATTCAAGATTCACTTGCTGGTGGCCTTTCACCAGCTTTGTCTTTTCTGTGTATAATGGGCCATGTTTTCAGATGCAGCAACTTGGCTAGAGCTAACCCTAAATGAGATGCTTACATATTTTATCTGGATCTGTGCAGAATGTTTTGTGCTTGCCAAATTGAGCCATTGTTGCTATGTTTTGTAATGTATTACTTCAAAGTTAATGTAGTGAATCTGGTAAGATGCTCTGCCAAGTTTTGGCAAGTGTAGAAGGAAATTAGGGAATCCCAGTTCCACTGAAGTCATGGGGTAAGGATAGCAGTATTCAAATCTGTCTCCAGCATGTACTATTCCAGTTGGCAAGAGCTTTTGGGGAAGCCCATATATATATATGTGTGTGTGTCCTAAAAGGTGTTTGTGAAGAGCTGAAGACATGCCAAGGTGGGCTGAATGCATATTAAAGACAGACTCTGTGGATGCTGTCACTCTCATGCAGCAGTTTTGAAAAGACATGCTAGATAACTCTCAGGTTTGTAGTAAGGGCTTTATTGAATAAAACCTCTGTTAATTAATGTGATATTACATTCCGTTTAATTAGGCATTCCCCATGTTATCTGTTTTCCTACAAACCTGCCTGGTTTTTTGTGTTTTAATGGTAATACATAATTGCATGATAGACCCTACTGGGACAAAGCTGGCTATTTCTGCAGGACAGAGCTGTAAATACTGTAATGAAGGAGGCATTAGTGATAAAGGACATTACGTGGTTATTAGAGGTAGAAACGTGTGACATACTCTGTTTCCTTTTCAGATAAAATCAGTCCATTTAATCCAACTTGTTTACTTGGACTGTTTAAGCTAACATCACTGATTTTGCCTGACTGAGAACAGCAATTACAGTCCTCAGCTGGTCCAAAAAAGCAGCCAGCTGGGGTGTAAACCTCCCAGGATGAGGTGGGAGCAAACACCTGGGAATAAGCACTGGCTCTGTGCCGTGAGCCCCTGTGTGCAAAGTGGGCATGTGCTGGCAGCTGGAGAGGGGGACTCCCTGGGAACTGCTGTGAGTCCATGTTGTACAGCTAGACTGATGAGGAATTAATAGTTCTGTTTTGTAATTAGCTATATATATATATATATTTACTCCTTTTGTGCTCTCAGCATTGAGGCAGACACAGCAGCAGCTGCATAATGACAGGGGTGGGGCTCATCTGTTGCAGGGTTAGGGCAGATAGCGGTACCTCGAAAGGACTGAAGAGGAAGGACAAACACATGTACTCTGAATCTCTCCTAATGGATAGTTACATCCTGCTTTCTTTGTGGCCTTGCTTTCATGCCCTGACCAACTGTCTGACAGGTTAGCTAGCCATTGCCAGGCTCTGCTGGAGTGTGTGAGGAGGAGAGCTGCAGGAAAATCAATCCTTGAAATAGTTTGGGATGACTGGTTTCTCCCTCTCTTTCCATTCCCTAGCTCCTTAAAAGCAAGATGGCTTTTAAAACATAAGGAAAACATCTGATTTTCACTTTCCTAAAATTGTGAGCAAAGATTCCATCCTTTTAATGCAATTAACATTATTTTTCTAATACTATTAGCACACTGAGCACTAGGTAGTTAAGATTTTCAATGTATTTTTCCAAACATGATATAGTCTCCATTTTTCTGTATAAAAGAGTAACTCTCCTAAATAACCAAGACAATAGTTATTTCCTCTTCTCTCCATCTCTTCTCGTTGCTGCTTCCCTTCCCTCCCCACTAAATTACCTCACTGTGTTTTATAAAAACTGTATTTAGATTGCATTCTGTACAGAATAGAGTAGCTCTGTACTCTACTTACAAAGAATTCTCCTTGTAAAAAAGTATGAATTTATTTCTAAAAGCAATATAAAGATAATGGATGTGATTGATGAAAAATTATGTATTTTATTACTTATACTGTAAATATCTTTTCAGCCAAATGCATTTCCTTATGAGACATGAAACCAAACTAGCAAGACAGTGCTGAACAGATAGTCCTCCAAATCAGACTCCTCCTTTTTTCCTAGTATTTTCATTGCAGTGAATAAGAAATACGGGTCTGCCAGTCTGCCTATTGAACTATCTACTGCAGCTTAACTGCAGCAAGGAAGCGGTAATCCTATTGTGCTCTTCCAGCAGTCTCCCGGGAAGCAGAAGGCATTGAAATTACTGAGCTGTTGTCCTATCCCCTCCTCACCTATCTTTGTGGCTGTAAATATAGTGTCTGCCTGTAAATAACAGTTTGCTGCACCCTTAAGCAGTTCCCTAACAAGAGACAGCGATTTACTGAGGTGATAAGCTGTAACTGATACTAGGGTATCATAATAGGTAAATAGATTAGCACTATGCTTCTCTGTATTTTGCCTTCTAGGGAGCCAAGTGGCTCATGCACTCAGAGGTGCTCACTGTGGCACTGTGCACCATGCTGAGTGAAACCAGTCAGGTATAGGGTTGCAGCTCTCAGAGCTGGTGTGGATGCAGCTAATGAAATACAGTAGTGAATCTATGGGGTAGCATTGACCATGTACCCTGTTTTCTTTCCCCTTTCTGGTCCCTGTAATGGGTTGTACCAATATCCAGTGCCATGGCTATGAAATGTCCTTTGAGCTGCATCATCAGCATCCACCATGTAATATTTGCAGGTATGGCAGCATCATTTGTTGTCAAGAAATAATAAGTAACACAAGCAGCCTGAGTATGATCCATGGCCTCCTCCAGCTCAAGCTCCTTGGTTTTCCTAAGGAAGGGCCCAGCACTTACAAAGCACTTGTGATGCTACTGCTCTGTGATGGGCAGTCATTACTATGAGGGATGGGAAGGTGCCACTGAGTGGGCAGGGTAGGCCTTTGTTTTCTGTACTGCCTGGCAGGTTCTCGGCACAAAAGGGCCCTTACAGGAAAGGAACAGTACCGGGGGATGTGGCCGGTCCTAATAATTGTGTCGCAAATCTTGTGATATTTGGCATGTTCTTAAAGTCTTGGCTCCTAGAGACAGGGGATTAAATAACAATTGCTTCCTTTCTCTTTCAAGCAAGGCTTAGCTCTGTGGTTGCAGAGAAATGCTTGAAATGTGACTCGGGCTGAAGGGGGAAAAAAAAAATCTTTGCTTTCAGCCTTCTTTCCCCTCCTTTTCCCCAGGATCCCAGAGTAGACACATTGCAATGTGTTATGATTTTTTCAAGGAAAGCATTTAAAACTATTGGAGGCATCCAGAAGGACATAAAGAATGGTCAACTCTGGGTGTGTGGGAGTATTTATGAGTATTTTAAAGAGAGGTCAGTCACATTCTGTGCTGAGACATGCTCTTGCCATGTCTGGTCCTCCTCAGAGAATGGAGAAACAAAAATGGGGCTGGATAGCAAGCTGAATATCTCTGAATGGATTTTTTTTCTCCTACATCCTTAGGGAAAACCGTTGGGCTAGTTGTAATTGAAATGTCTCTTATTTTTAAATTTGTGTTTCTCCTTTTCACAAATGTGAATGCAGAGGCTACTTATTTCTGTATTTGTTTCTTAACACAGTCGTCATTAGCAAATCAGTATTGATTTATTCTTATGAAAATAGACCAGTGCTAAAAGTAAAATGCAATCCCATTAAGAATGATGCAGGTTTTGCAAATGGAGAAAAGTAGGTCAAATATTGCACCAATCATCCCAGTATGCATCCCTTTAAGCCAAATAAATGTGTGAATACACTTAAACTGTCAGTACATCATTGGATTGCCATTATTATGCATCTTTTGGCATGAACTGGTGGAGCCCTCTGTGACTGAACAGGAGCTGAAAATGTCGATTTTGATGTGTTAACCAGGTTGTATTTTACACCTGGGCTGCATACAGGAGTGTGTGTGGGTGGTTATGCATGTTCAAGGATTCTTTCTTTGCGCTCATTGGAACAGTTGAGTTCAACTTAAGCAGGAAAGCCACATCATTGTATGCAGGGGACATTGTAGCAATGCAGCAGAGGAACACGATTTAAATCTGATCATTAAACTGCTGCAGCAAGAGGCTGCGAGAGACGGTGTGGATGGTCCATCTGCAAAATCTGTGCTCCTGTTGTACAAGGAGGAGGGGCAGAGGGGGAGAAAAAGCAGCTGCTTGGCTGTGCTATGAGAGGGTGAGACTGACTGTTGGCACCATCTGTAGCTGTCCTTTGTGCTTCCTGCTTTATCTGTTCATTATAGTATGATACTGAATTTCTCGTGCTTTGAGTGTAAATGAGTTGAGATACGCCTAATACTGTCAGCATAAAAAGCAGTAACTAAGTACACTAAAGATGAATAGTGTAATCTGTAAATTCATTTTGAGTTTGTTTCATCTTGCTTGAATAGCCCAGGAAGTGATGTTCTCCAGAAGCCAGCTGTACCAGATGTGTGTTGGCGGGGTATATATTCATCTTAGCAAGCAGAGAGTGGAGCAGTGGAGGTGGATAGAGCAGGAGAGAAGGGAGGCCACCCTCTGTTTTCCAGCAGGGGAAAGCAGACTCCTTTAAGAGGGTTCTTGCTTCTACTGAGCAGGATAGAGGAGTATTCGTAACTCCTAAGGTGGCTACTAGTAGCTTTGTTTTCATTCTGTGCACAAGCACCAACACAGGGAAGAGAGTGATTATTATACATGGTACATGAGTTGAAATGTCTCAGGGGAAGAAAGGTTGAACCTCTCCATAATGAGTGCTATGATAGGGATGAGTAAATTTGCTAGGATTTTTACCTGCAGTCTCTTAGTTTCTAAAAACATGAGTCCTCTCTAGTTAACGGACAGAATGAAACTGTCCAGCTTATCTTGAGGACCTATTTGTTATTTGACAGTTTACATTTCACCTTTATAAATGTGCGTACTGGATATTTGTAATAGCAACTCATTAAGATGTTTTCTTATCTTCAGCTCACCAAAGCAATGCTGTTTCATTGGCATATTCCTTTTCTGGGAGTTACTCTGCTTTTTTTCCAAGCAGATTTGGCTTTTGTTTGCAGATTCATGTCCTAAGATCCATTGGGTTGTTGCTTTTTATCTTACTTGTCAAGTGCACATAGGTGTGCAGGAGGAGCAACTCCCTTCTCCCATCATAGCCTCGTCTAAGATGGATGATTCTGTAGTAATTACACTCGGCTGTGAAAGTGCTCAGCATCCACTAGTACTCTGCGACGGCTGCCTTAAGTGTTCGGCAGAACACTTTGTTCCTGTTTCTTGGAGCTCAAGTGGCTGTGGTGCAAGGGGAGAAACCCTGTGAGGCAGGAATTTGTATCTCCAGGCGGCTGGAAAAGGGGAAGGGGGGCTTTTGTCACTGGCACATTAGTAATGATATGCCAGGGATAAAAGGTGAGTATAATTTGATCAAATGCTTGTTGACAGATTCCTTGGCTAATAGAGAAGCAGCTTAGACTGACACTCGTTGCTGGAACATTTCACAGAGCTCGGGGGAATGTTTTTTGTAGGCTACATGTGAGGCTGACAATTTTCGAGTGACCATTTTTAGTTACATAAAGAAATAGTGTCCCCTTTTTGTTACAGAAGAGCTCTAAAACGCCTCCCTAAACACTGCTCTTGACCTTCTGCTTGATACATGCAATAAAGTTACTACCTTTTCTTTGTCCAAATGTGTGATTAATTCACAGGAATGGCCCAGGCTCTAAGTATTTTTCTTGTGTGGCCATTTTAACCTGAGAAAATCCAATTGTTTCTTGTACTGAAAAATCATATTTGTGGGTGTTACTAGTCAAGCTCTTTTTTCTCCCCTATGAATGTAACTTTATGATTAATGTCTTTGGAATTTGTTCTAAGTATGTGTGAACAGTACCTGTGAGTAGCTACTAGAAAAGGTGATGTACCCTGCAATGATAGTTTGCTACTGCTTATGATTATGTTATTTGGTGAAAATACAACTATTAGAAAATTAAGAAATCAAAATAGAAGCCTCGGTTTTAGAGAATTCTGCACTCATCTCTTTTAAACAAGCAAACCTAAAATTACATCTAGAGCTCTTCTACACTAAACCACTGTGGCAGCTTGAGTTTTGAGTAGTCTTCTGGTTCTCACCTACTTGTGCAATCTGTTGATTTGTGTTCAGTTCATAACACCTCAGGAAGGCACTTAGTTAAAAAATTAAACATGAAGCATTTTCTTCTTCTGAGGGTTTTGTAAAGCATCCTTTAAAGAAGAAAAAACCCCAAGCACTTCCACTTGAGAACATTTCCTTCAACTGCAGGATTTTTCAAGTAGTCTGCACTTTGTTCCAGTGAAACGCCTGACTCTGTCATCATACCTGGCTGACTTTTTACTGGAGCCACTTCTTATGCTGGAATTAAATAGGCAGCTTTGAGGCTCAGTCAGGTGTTGCTGGAAGCATCAGTGGGGTATCTTGGCTGGGTGCACTCATGGGAGCCAGGTTTCACCCACAGTCACTGTCTGGGGCTCTGCTTACTAGCAGGGTGGATGGTTTCTGTAACAAGACCTGGTCTTTTCTGAGTGTGGGTACATAAGAGAGAGGCCATGTTTTCAGGGATAATGACCCCTTTCATGTCTTCAGAAGGAGCTGCAAGCTTTTCTTCCCTCTAAGAAATCTCTGCGTCTTCATAGTTCATAAGCGTGATTTTCCTGTAAGCACAGAATTACCCTCATTGACTACAAGATTAGGCACATAATGGAAATACACATTTAAGGGTTGTGCTGGGTCAAATATAGATTTAAGTGCCTTACTTTGTATCCATGCATCATTCTCCTGTTTATCTATTCAAGACTGTAGCTCATAGCAGTTTTGGAAATTAATTCCTGCACATGGGTTTCTCTCCAATTAATCTTTTGCAAAAAAACAGCCAAACAGAAAAGAGGTGGTCTTTTTCTTTTCTTCCCTCTGTAAATGATGTTTTGTCTATGTTTTTGTTATGTTTCTATTAGTGTGAAATGAATTCTTCAGCTTCTTTTTTCACTTGTAACAGCAATCCCATGTTCTTGTGCCTCATCCATTCTTCATCTCTGTGCTGCTCAGCTCAGACAAGTTCTCTTGTGCCTCCTGGGCCATGCAGAATGTTTGTAACTTGTGTAAAAACATTATTATGATAGTGTAGGGCAATTACAAACTGTTTGATAGGATAATAATGTGAGTGGTGGTTCGTGGACAAGCTGTTCACTCCTGGGGTTTGTCTGTTCGGATTGTGACTCTCTTACAGTGCCTTGCCCCTGTACTCGTCTGCGCTGGTCCTTCAGATATGTGCTCACTGTCATTTTCTTCTGTTTGCACAGCACTGCTTTCATCGTGGTGTGAGGAGCTGGGACGGCTCTTGCTGCTTCGCCACCAGAAAAGCCGGCAGAACGATCCTCCAGGGAAGCTACCCATGCAACCCCCCATGAACTCTATGAGCTCCATGAAACCCACCCTCTCTCATAGGTGAGTCTGGGCCCAGTCCACAGCTGTGGCGGTTTGTACACATGCATTGCATGACAGATCTGTTAATTGAAATGTTTGTTACCATTGACAGAGGTAGCTACACTGTTTCATGCACTGCTGGGTATCTGTAATTACAGAAAGTGCTAAATAAACTCAGATTTTGTCTTTACTGTTGCCTGGTGCATAGTGAAGTGACATGTCCATCTTAAATCTGTGCTCCATTCAAGTGGGCTTGCTTTCAGACTTCAGGTTGTGCTCTGGAGATAAACTTCTACATCATGTCTCTCATCAGACACTTGCCTGATGTGTATTGAAATATAACTGACTTTTCTTAATGTTGAAAATGTTTCATCAGTGTTCTGTGTTTTAATCACTGTTGGAATGTATTGCATACAAAGCAGTTGTACAGTAGGTGTATCCATAGACTGGAGAATGTCCTGTACAATCTTACATCAGGTGAGGATCACAAAACGCTTGTGTTCATTTAGAGAAAATGTGAACATTAAAGTATGAGAAGCTGAAGATGGGAAGCCTTTGATTGCCAAATTAGGAAGAGGAGGACTATTTGTATTTCTTGTCTGCAGAGCCTAGGTCAAGGCAAAAGCTATGGATTAGGTGTAGACAGGGATAAGCATTAATTTTATGCTGTATGTTTCTGGGCGTTTTTTCCAAGGTTCTTTTTCCCTCATCATCACATTAAAGAAATCACAGATAGTGTAAATTTGGTTTAGTGTAGAGTATTTTTGTTAGTAAAGGATTATTAGAGTGTGGATGAGGCTAAGTTCCTTGTACCTCAATGCCATGGTAGCATGACTAACTTGAACTTCTGTGTTAGAATGGAGCTTAGGAACATTTTTGTACCAGTGCGTTTGCATGTATGAATTTGTCTGAAAACCACTTTTGTTTTTTGAGTTGGATTCTTTTTCATTATTTTTCTGGCATTTATGGGAAGACCATGCAATCACTATGCTATTTATTTTAGCCCTTGAGAACAGAGTCCTTTTTTATAGCAGTTAATATATTATCACTGACTTTTCAGAGTACCTGGATTGCTTCTTTTTTCTGTTGCTTATGTAATGACAAATCGTAAACACACTTAACAAAAACAAACAGAAAGTTCGATGTCTTAAAATAACATAGTTTTACACTTGGGAGAAGCTTTTCAGAACACAGTGAAATTAGTAGTCAGTCTGCAGAGAAAGTGAGGATCAGGTGTAATTTTCAGATGCCCGATTCTCATTCAACATTTTAGCCTCTGTTTCCCTAAAGTGAGACTGTCTCACAGGGACTAGATAAGGTAGGCACAACTCACTTCTTTCATGGCAGTTTTCCACTGAAACTGTCACATGTCACAAAATAAATACTTTCTCCTGCTAAACCTAAATACCAACATTCCCAGCAATATCAGGTTGCCCAATATCCTGCCCAGTTTCAAGCTGTTCCTACGGAATTTCTCTTGAGTATTGCCCTTGAAATGCTTTTACTGGGGAAGACACTGGGAGTAATTTCTTAATTACTGCTCTTTACTTATGAGATGCCCCTCTAGAAACAGAATTTCTGTGGCATAACTTCTCTACAATAGCTTAGCAGCATCTTAGGGATTTGAAGTACCAGCATTGGTGCTTTAGTGTGTGCTGTTGTCTTGTCTGTAATTTAGCCATAACCATGACTGCCAAAATCTTTCAGGTGATACATTAGAATGAGACATCCTATGGCTCTCCAACTTCTTTATCCACCTGTGACTGTTTATTTTCATGGATGTTTTATCATCAGTCTATAAGACAATAAAGTGAAGTATGGGGTGAAGAAGAATTGACTTTTTTATTTGTTTTAATTAAACAAAGAATGAAAAGTCATTAAATACAATCCCAGTGATGAAGCTGTTGATGAAGCATCATTTGTATTTGCATTAGATTACATTTTAGTCAAAAGCTTAGTGTTAAAATTCTCAGTATCTCTAATTTGCAAGGCTTTTCTGTTAATTCAAAAAAAAAACAAACCTATGCTTTCTATTTCCTACAAAAAATTAATGTAGCCCAGCTACTTCAAGTTTTGTAAAATAACTAGATGCTCAGTTAGAACAACCAAGAGCATATTCAAGAACCTTACTTAACAGAGTCAATGTAGGATATATGCCAACTGTTGAATATCAGTAGACACAAATCCCCCTGTCATCAGACAATCTCGGGTACTTCACACAGAGCTTTTTCTGCTGTTGCTTTTACTTGCAACAAAATTGCCCAGAATTCTAGGCAGGGACTAGAATCCTGATGTACCTGGCACTACAGAAATACAGCTGCTTAGTCTCAAAGTTGAAACAGTGCTCGGCTATTTAAAATAAATTCTGTTTCAGTAATGTATCACAAGAATCTAAATCTGAGGATTCATATTTAATAAACTATGGGTACTTACACTAGAGGGAATTCATGTCTGGCCTATTTTTAAGGACAATCTTTGATTTTTAAAATGTTAATTGAGTTATGCGAGACAACTGAAGTGTACTGATCAAGGAAGGCTTTGATAGTGTTACTATTGGTCAAATGCAGAGAGCAGAATGGAAGCCATACAAGGATGTGCATACATGCAACAAATGCTTTCAGAGTAGGGACTGTATTGTGCTAATTTCTTTCTAAATTTAATTTTTCATTAACAGAATGATCAAGTGTTGCATATAGAGCAAAAAAAAATCACCTAAATACCTGCTGTTTAATGTAGGGCAGTTGGCTGCACATTCCTGTGTTTTATGAACAGAATGAGCACTGGATTCTCTAAAAGAACCCCCCAATCTTTTAAAGTCTGTGCAGCGTAATAGTTAGCTCAAGTTCAAATGTGAGATTTTTATTTACGTTAGTTTTAGACTTTTTTACTGATTCATGTGGGTGAACTTCACTCTTATATTGAAGGACCAGTGTAAGATCTATCTATCTCCTTAATCCTGTATAACTTCTAATTAAAGCCCTGCTTAATGAATTTATGGGGAACTTAAGGAGAGCCATTAGTCTTTGGGCTCGCTAGCCCTTCTGCACAGGAGTGGTACTTCATGCTTTCTAGCTTGCAGGGGGTAATGTAACCTACAACTTGTGTTGTAGTTTTCCAATCTGACATCATGTCTGTAATAAGAGATACTGGTCAAGGTGGCTGATTTTTTTGCTTTTCAATGAATTTAAAGTCTTTGGCAAATGTTATGTAAGTTCAAATTATTGTCATTACACACCTTTCTTTGATTTGATGAAGTTCCTACTTAACACTTTATTGCATTAAGTTGTGGACCTTTAGATGCGGATCAAATTCAGTCTTGGTTGAAATGGGTACAGTTTCAATCAATCCCAGCTGGAATTGCACCCTAGTTCATTTTCAGGTCCATCTGACCCAGGCAAGCCCTTGGGGCCTTCTCATTCCTTGCACAGCTTGTAGTAAAGCTTACTTTGTTAACAAAGCCACCTGCAGATAGACAGTTGTTACTTCCAGTTTGATATGTTGTCATGAGCATCTGTAGGGTTCTTAAGGTCTTCACTCTTCCTCCAAATTTTGGTCTTCTGTATTAATTGCCAGCTGTCTTGCAATTAGCGACCGAAGGGTGGTAATATCTGTATAGGGCAGTCAAAATTATTGATGAAATATAGGAAGATAAAATTATTTTTATCACAAATTACTCAGTGCCAGAGGTTTAGAGAAAATTGAACAGTAGATTAAATTAAGTAGTAATTCAATATTACAGTAGGTGCTTTCTTCATTATCATTACTGCTTCATGATCAGGCAATTGTCATAAATACCTTTTATTGGTAAGACCTGCTTTACAAGGGTGCTTGGTTTTAGTATTTGTTTTGTCCATTTTTTCTTCCAATTTAAATTTTACTAAGAGCTGAACTTTCAAATGTTGGTGGGAGCTCTTGGAAAAGAATGCTTAAAATTCACTCTGTGAATTTTTACCGGGAGGTTGAGACTGGCTCTGCATTGTTAGGAATCAGGACTGAACTGGTTATAACACACCAGTAGAAACATTGTCAGAATTTCTGTAAAGGCAGTTGCCTTTTCAATTTTGCCATCATAGGTGCTTTTGACCCAACAGTGATAGTCACTTTAAAAATATCTGGATGAGAAAAATGGTTAAAGTGAAAGGTCAGGTGCAGCATATACACACTTCTATGAAAACAAGCACAGTGTGCATGTTTTATACATCAGTTTGAAGCATTATGTCACATGGCTGTGCCATACAGGGACAATGTTTGCAAAAGAACTTGTAACTCTTTAGGTGAAAGGTTTGTTTCAAAGTCTTTTCATATTTCTGATTGTGAAGTTGTGAAATAAATATAATTAGGGACTGAACAGATGGTAAATCCTAATATAAGAGAATATTCCCAGCAAAGGAACCTGGTTTACTTCTAATTCTGCAAGAGCAGCTTCACTGTTTCTTCTGGCTTCCTTTCTGTCAAGAAATGTTAAAATTCACCATCAGGAGAAAATAAAAGTTGAGAATCAAGAAATTTTTTCCTTTGCATGCTGTATATACTAGACAAAGTTTTACAGTTTTGGTTTGTGATTTATTTTAATTAGGTATTTTTATAAATCCTGACAAAAACTAAGCAGACACTATGAAGGCAAGATCTGATCTTCTCAGGGTTTTTGGTGCCTATGTTAGTGTTTAAAATATGATAAGTAACAGCTTTGAATAGACAGCTATAATTTCCATGTTTGGGCCATATTGAACATACAATTCTTGAAAATGTCTGGTTGATTGTGATTTACAGTTTCATGATAATCACAATGGTATCATGCTCTTTTGCATGAGGTCTGCTCTCAAAAGCAGATGATTTGTGCTGAGTCTGTGTGATTGTCCTCTGCGCATATTGGGAAGGTTCCCTCTGTCACTTGTTTTCCATGAAACCAACCCATTTCTGGTGGCACTGGAGTTAAAAATCAATCAGCTGTGGCAGCATCCCTGGTTTTTAACCATTTTGTGTGTCAGCAGGATAACTGCATGGTGACACTGAAAGCTATACTTTGCCTAGCTCTTTGTTGCAAAACTCATTAAAATCATTGGGAGTCTTTGTACCTTTGGATAGGGAACATCAGAACTAGGTCAGTGCCCTTCAACCCCTGCAGCATCAGGTCCACATGTGAGGTTTAGCAGTCCCTTCCATGCACAGAAGGGCTGGGGGAGGGACCGCCCGTGGTTCAGCCCAGGGTGAGTTCAGTGAGTAGCTGTTTTGTGGGTACCCACGCTGTTAGCATCGCACTCCAGCCTGCCTGCCGGGAGGTGACATGGCTTCTAAGCAGGGAGGGAGCTTACAGTCTGGCAACGTTTTCGGTTTTCAGAGGAGTGGAAAAAAAATTTGTTGACATAAATTATGGCAAATATCTTGTCTTTTTAAAATATTTTTGATCTTTTGGGATAATTTGGCAACAAGATCACAGATGTATATTTTGTCTAAAACCTGATATTTTTCTTGGTGCCTTTTCTTTATATATATATCTGTTATTCATTCACTTAGATGAAAATGTCACTCTCCACAAGATTTCTCTTTAAATAGATTAGAAAAGGAGTGAATTCCCTATACTAAATTTTGTCAGTTTTTATATTCCTGATGGTCCCATGCGCTTGGGTTCTCAAGTCTCTCAGAATCACAATAGGAAGAAAAGGAAATAGCTGTTACTATTTGCAGCGATGGAGGGCTTTTCTAATGGTTTCCCTAAAATGAAATGGGTTTGCAATTCATGCTAAGAGACTCCTCACTGGTTTTCGCTAGAGATGACAACAAAGCCTGCTCCACAGACAGACCACATCAGCAACCTGGGTGGATGGGTCGGTGACATTAATTAGATACTGGCAGTGCCTTTAGCAGGAATCGTGGTTTCTTTCCATGAAATGGGCTGTTCCAGGGATGAGGAACAGCGCGCCAGCCGGTGCACCTTCTTTGAATGTCCTCATCTCCACCAAGCTGGGAATGCGCGGAAGGTACCACAGCCTGTTCGTGCTCTCGATTCCCACTTACCGCGTCAGGGGAGATGCGATGTGACGGTTTGTTTGCCCGTGTCACTGTGTCACCGACAGCATTTCCAAACTGCTCTGACAGGCAGAGTGCGGAGACAGCTCGGGGAGACGTTTCTCAGACCTGCCCTGTGTGTGCGGATCGCAGCCGTCCCTCACCGCCCGGGTCACTGCCCGGCCCTGCCTTGCCCTGCCCTGCCCGGCCGCTCCGCTCCGCGGCTCCACAGGGCGCGGGGCTGCCCGGCTGCCCCCCGACTTCGGCTCCCCGGGCCGTCCCGCCGCTCCAGCCCCGCCAGCGCTGCGGGAGCTGCTGCCGCCCTTGGCCCGGGCGCTGCCCCCGGCAGGGCTGTCCCCGCTCCCGCTCCTCGTCCAGCCCCGGAGCCCCCAGCCCGGCTCGCTTCCCGTAAGTTGCGGCGGTGCTGTGCTGCCCCCTCCTCCCTCTCTCCCTCCTTTCCCGCCGTGCCTCTCGAAGAAAGCGGGTTTTTTTCTGTTGTCGGGGAGCGTAAATCAGCTTCATCTAAAATCTGGAAAGTGCAAGTCCATCACATCTTCCTCCGAGCCGCCTGCTACACCTTGCGTGAGTCAGACTGCAGAGCTCCCGGTGCCCTTCT
The DNA here is from genome assembly GCA_035583235.1 of Hafferia zeledoni. Taxonomy (NCBI): domain Eukaryota; kingdom Metazoa; phylum Chordata; class Aves; order Passeriformes; family Thamnophilidae; genus Hafferia; species Hafferia zeledoni. The sequence goes on along the minus strand of JAWWEV010000169.1, from coordinate 11,598,667 downwards.
CGCTGTGCGGGGCTGCTCGTGTTTCCCCCTGTCTCAGAGGCAAAAGCAGAAGTGGAATCTGCTCACGCTCTCAGCGGTTCCTTCCCCGGTTGTTGTAGCAGTCGCTGACCTCCAGGCACTATGAATAAACAGCAAAGCTGGGAACAAAAGGAGTCTTCTGGCTGCCATTATCTCACATTAACATAGCAGACGCGCTGCGGTGTGAACAATGCGAGTCTCATTCGCCGATAATCAGCGAGTACCCAGGCATTTGGATTACCAAGGCAACAGGCAATGGTAGAATTCTGGGTGGGTGTGTTTTTTATTGTAAAGGAGCAGTCGGATATGGAAACCCAGGTATATTGATAAAGCAGAGCAGAAGGCATGCCTGGTGGCAGGGGGGGACTAAGGGCTCGGGGTTGCATTCCGACACACATGAGATAAATAAGACATGGATGAAGCAGGTCTGTGCTGTGAGATGCAATAAAGATTAAACTGCAATTGTCAAGCTGAAAACGATCATAAGATAATTTCAGCATTTTGAAAAAGGTAACAGGTGGCATGTTAATAACAGGGCTGTTACCGGTGGATTTTGTAACTGGAATCTGGGCTGTAGTAATGCATTGCATGGTCTACTTGTGTGACAATAGAACTGGGTGTGATGCTTTAATATTTTTTCTTTTGATCAGATGGATGCTGTAGTCCCCATGTCAGACAATGTAACCCCTTCTGCTTCTTCTGAGGCAGCATTTGGTCTCAGTAGCGTTTTTATTTCTTACCTACGAAGCTGTGATCATTTATTCCACATGTGCAGAAATAAGTTGTGTTATCTCTGTGTCTTTGCATGCACACATGTGTGTGCATAGACATACATGAAATCTGTATAGTGTAGAAGGACTGTGTGTGCATGCAGGGGAGATGTGGATGTTTGCAGGTTCAAAAACTTAAGAATTAATCTAATTATTTGGCCTGATGCATTTTTGTAATTTTAGTAGTTTAATTCAGATGCTTCAGCTTGCTGAGCAGTGTGATACTTGCAGGCATGGCTCTAACTGATGACACCGTGTGTAGAGTAAGGCACCAAGAAGCACAGCAGCAAGCATGTCACAGACTGATCTGTAGCAACCCCGTGTGAAATGGAAGGCAGTGTTCCCGCCTTGTGCAGTCATAAGTCATCCAGGCCTCACAGGCCTTGTCAGAACTATAAAGAAAAAGTTAAGGGCGTTCAGCTTCCAGAGGTCCTTTGTATCACCTGGGAACTGCCAGCTCGATTTTACAGTCTCAGTGTCCGTGCAAGCGGCTGTATTGTGCATGTGTGTGGCTAGATGAATGGTTATTATAAATGTGTATGTGTATATTTCAAAGAGCAGAGACAGGGGGTGATAGCCACCTGCCAGCTGCAGGTGCCATCCAAACCACTGAGCTGTTAAATGGCTTGCTGATTTCACCTTTTGATTTCACCTGAATCTCTTCACCTTAAATGGGTTCAGAATGCTTCTGTGTTCTAAAAGGGTTTGCCAGAAAACAGCCTCCTTCTTTTTACAGTGAATTATGCAATTTCTAACTGCTTTCAGTCTTCCTCTTCACAATACAGGCAACATCCAATACCGAAACAGCACTTGAGGTAATTCTTTCTTGATAGGTAAAGACTAGGTATGGACCAACTGTGCGTTCGGACTTGTGAAAATCAAAGCTTTCCGGAGGGTTAGAGAACATGTTCATCTAGTTGTAGAGAGTGGACGGAAGCAACAGACTTGAGAAATTGTTATGAGATATATTTTGGAACTGTACATTTTCTCTGTATGATCTAAATATTTATAGTCATGCCATTAAGAAGTAGAGGGAAACAACGTCTTGCAGAGTGCTTCCAGACTGGCTTTTTTCACTTAAACGTTACACAAAAATACCCAGTGATTTGGATGGGATTGCATTTTAGGTGGGGGTTTTTTTGTGAAATACAGGCTGGAGTTCTTAATTTATGCCAATACAATTTAAACTCCTTCAAATAGTAATGCTAAATAGAGGAATGTATTTGAGGAGGGTATGAATCACATAGCATCAGTCAAAAGTTAATTCCTGCTAGCCATTCAAAGTCAGTATTAGTATACAGACTAACCACCACTCTCTTGTTTTCCTTATCCTGAGCATAAACAGCATAGGATACCTGTGCACAATATCAGCTTTTAGTTTGCTTCATGTCAGTATGTGATATACAGAGGTACTTACTCTTTGTTTCCTTTACAATATATCCTCATATTTCCTTGCTGACTGTAAGTGGTCCTCATGTCCTTTCTATGTGGGTGTCTCCTTGCTGTGCCATATTCCTCTCTGAACAGAGAACGAATTGCACAGAGTGATTTACACACTCTACGGAAAACACGGGGCAAAAGGTCAAGGGACAACTTGGTCAAATTTTGTAGGTGTTTTTTTAATAGTAATGTGTTTAATAGTAATCTGTCAACTAGACTAAAAACTAATTTTAAGTGTTCAAGTTGAAACACTTAAACACTGTAGGCATATGAAAATGGTGCATGTATCTCAGATGGGGAGGTGTTGGCTTTGCTCCCTTGAAAAAAAAAACTCAATAAAAATTGAGAAGTCAGTTGTTTCCTTCTAAGTTCTGGGTTTGTTTTTGTAAGAAAACAAAAGCAGATCTCCAAAATGTTTTTGATTGCCAGTAAGTGGAAACAAATTTTGGTTTTCAGTTGTCACAGTGGGTTTTTTTTCAATTAATAGTCAAGGCCAAGAATATTTGCACTTAACCTTTGAACAAAAATTAAAAAAAAAATCCATTTGATCTGTTATTTAAGAATTTGTTGTGGGGGATTCCTGGCCTATCAAATTGCTAGGTTTGCATGGTGCAGTGCAAATGCTGAATTTGAACTGCCTTTTGGTATGAAACACTACAGTGCTCCAGAAAGGACTTAAACTAATTTTTCCCCCCCAATTTCTAGTGTTAGGTTCATGGTGATGCCCTAATCAAGAAGATTGCAAACGGAATCCATACTAATCATTAAAGCCATGTGAGTGATGTTCACTAAGAAATCCAATAAAACAAAAACTAAACCTGAGTGAAAGAAGCTAAGCTGCCTAACTTGTGAGACAGTATGGGCAAGGAACACATGTATTGGTGTTGCAGTTAACCCTGTTTGTATTGCCTGTCCTGACTGTAAGATTTGTGATATTTTTCTGCTGTGGATGCATGAGGTTTTAGGGGGAAAAGAGGGGAGCAAGAAGCCTTGTTTGAAAATGGTTATGGTTTCGTTTGTATTAAAGTAGTGTCACCTAGAGGCTCCAACCAAGAATACAGCCAAGGGGTGCTGAGCACCCTGAGCACACACACGCCCAGAGGGAGAGGAAGGTGCAGACACAGAGATGGTGATGGGCAGGAATGGATCAGGACCTCAACGTTTGGGCTGTATTTTGACTGTTCTAATTTTTGGCTATGTGTAATTGCAAAGGAATGTTTGACCTGTGTAGATCTTTGACACCTCACTCCTTATGGTGAGGTGCTGTCCTCTCTAGGTGTCCATGGGTGACAAAAGACAACATGGTAGAAATGTCAGTCAGTGTTACAGTGGCAATTACCTATCAAGCTGTGATAGAGTCGGTAGATTTAAAGGATTGTGTGAACTCTGTGTGTCAGCAATCTATCAGGTGGGATGGCTGTGCTTCAGAAACATTAAAGACCCCTGCAAAACTGTAAAGCTGTCTTGAAGGGTAAGCAACAGAAACTAGCCACTGAAAGCCCAGTTGTGGCAAACTTGATGCCAGTGCTTTGAGTGAAAACATTTTCTGAGAAAGTCAACATCTGGTGCTTTTCTGCAGTAGCTGGTAGATTTTCAGCATTTAGAACAGAGATAGATGCTTTATAAAGACACCTGGCCTTCCCAACAAGCAATGTGGAAAATCACCAGGAAAGTGTAATTCCAGTTTTCACCCTCTTCTACAACATCTAAAGTATCAATCCTCTAGGGATGCGTACTTCACTAAACTATCTGAATCTCTCCTTCCTCAAGCAATGAAGACATGTAAACAGAGTATTAGATACATGTGCAGTCACTTTAATTATGACATAAACCTATTTAAAATACAGCAAATAATGCCACAAATATTGTATAATCTACAGTAATTCACTAGTATTAATTTACAGAGGTCACTTGTTATTAAGCAACTTTTATTAGAATTAGCTATCAGTCTGTGTCTGACATGAAGTCTGTAAATATTCCTAAGAGTCTGGGTTTTTGCCTGGTTCTGTTTCTCTTACACTGGGATTAAGAGAAGCTGCTTAGACCAATGTACCTCTCCAACATGAGTATTGTTTTGCTGAGGCTTTCAGCACATTTGCCAGCAGCTAAGAATCTTTCCTCGCTGTTTGATTACAGTTTCACTACATCATAGTTTGAGAAGCTATTTCCCTCCATCTCTTCCTCTTTGCTCTATGGCTTCCTCTGCTGTTTGGCCTCTAATGCTGACCAGTAGTATGTATAGGTTCATTAGCACTATTATAAATTTAGTCAATACTCTTTTAGTGGACTCCAGCTGAGCCCACACTGACTCACTGCTCTCCAGGGTGCAGTGAGAGACTTAATTACCCTTGTACCGTTCAAGAGGAACAGTGTCATGGGCAGCATTTCGCTTTGGCTGAAGAGGTTGAAGCTTCTTTCTCTGTTGGCTGCCATTTTCAAGTTTAAAGAAAGGGATTTCAGGATAATTCACAGCTCTGTATAATAACAGTGGAAAACCACTGCTCTTTTGCAAATGAGAATTGGATTGGTCACGTTTCATTATGGTGCTTACATGGATTTTCCTTTGATGGTGAGAGTATTCCTTTGGGTTGTTTTAAGCACAGAAACACAAGTTGCAAGAGCGAAGTGGAGGGACAAGTAATCCTCTAGTTAAGTGGCACGTGTTTCAGCATCTCCTACTTCTTGAAAGCAAAGAAGCTGTCACGTGATGGAGGAAGGCCGAGTATTGTATGCAGTGAGGCAAAAGTCATGCTCTGACATGGATGTAATTGGTGATGGGCTAGAGTATCATCCTGAGGAATGCAAACCATGAGATTGCCATATATTTCTCATGGGGTGACTAAGGTGAAGTTAGAGGGATGAGGTCTAGGACAGTAAGTGTATATTAGGGTCTATATGTTCATGTTCTGTAAGGCATATCTATCACTATTTCAATGTTGCTATAATTTCTGATACTAATAATGTCTGCAATTTAAAGCTGAGTTCTGTGTTGGATAATGTGAGAATCATGTTATTCAATGTGCACAATGATTATTTCTCAACAAATCTGTACCTGGTCTCTTTTTGTGGCTTTTTTGTGTGTGTCAACAGTATGGTTTCTTGAGCTGTCACCCATTTTAACTGAAGCGATTGTATAGTCTTTGAGAGCCCCATGTAGCCTTCCATTGAACCAATGCTCTGACTCTGCCACTGAAAAGTATGGATGAATGATACATGAAATCTCTTCTACAAGCTGTAAAGGAGAGAAAGGAATGAGAGAAACATGCTTTTGAGGCGAAGAAAGTGAAGTAATGGTTAGAACTTGTTAACAGCAAGCTAAAGCGTTGCTATCTCAAAGTTTGGGTATGTTTACAAACTGTATGGCATATTTGCATTAGAAGAATCTTCAGTGACTCTGTGGTTTGATTCCTGCCTGTCATTACCCTTCTTATTTATTCATACACTTGCAAAATATTTGCCTTGTTCCTCAGATTTTATTACCTGTCCACAGTACATCAGTGGGGAATAGAGTGGAATGTCTGCAGTGAGTCCTTTCACTGCTTATGTCATGGAGAGAGCTTCTTTGTAGTCATTCAAGTATAGGAATACTCAGATGTGCCATAAATATCCAAACAAATCACAGAGCAGACATCATCAGAAACAGTCAGAGAAGGAAGTAAAGTAGGAGGCATCATTCAAAGCAGGATAAAAGAGGAAGGCTTAATAGCAGTCACAAATTCTGGGTTAGTCATAGTTTGTCTCCATGCTGATGGAGGGGACTCACTGAAGGATTGCATCACTTGCAAATGTTAGTCACTGAAGCCATTGTTTCAGGCTCTGAATGAGAGGGGCAAGATTTTCAGCCTTCTAAGAGAAAATAGTGTAAAGATACAGGGGCTTGTATGGCTTAGTGATTGCAATGTGTTCAATATGCCCTTATTCACATACCAGTTTCTATAGATGCTGTTGATGTAAACGTTACAAGTCAGGCATCTCATAGAGAATTACTATTTGCCATTAGTTTTCTGTAATTATTTATTAGAGGCAATTGTTCTTATCCCTAATTTAGTATTTTTGTGTGATGATATTGCTTAATTGAATTAGGGTATTTTGAAACAAATAGGTCAGTTCAAATTCACTGTTATGTTCTGATACAGTGGTGTTGTGCTGGCACAGCACTGTGGAATTTGTTTAAAATTTCCTAGTTGTTTGTGAAATGTATTCACTGTTTCATTTTGCCTTACACAGTTGCTGTTACTATTGTTAGATTATTTGTTATTTGGGACAGAGGCAGTTTTTATCACATACACGTGCGCTCTTTGTGCAATGCAATTCCTATTCTTAAATGATTTACACTACGTGTTATAAACAGGCTAAAGGTAGTCCTTTATTTTGGCCCACAGCATAAGGGAAGGAGAAGTGATCCAAGCCTGGAGTACTGTCTGGGGATGTGGGAAAGTCAGGAGGCTTTCAAGCACATTGATAAAGCACATTTAAAATCTGTATGGATTCTTTAGGCAAGTTAGCCCTGGATAGAATTTCTGTACTAGCTGGTAGTCCAGACAAAAATGCAGTTCTTGATATAAAACAGAAGCCAGTGGTGTTTGAAAATTAAAGAGCAATGTGTGTCTATTAAATGGTGTGTGTGTGTGTATATATATATATATATATCTAGATGAGGAAAGATCACCTGTGTAAGTATATATATGCAAATAGAAATCTGATTTACAAGTTGATAGTGTAAGAATGAGCAAATTTCAAGTGGAATATATTTTACAGTTATAGGATTAATAGTTACTTTTGCTGGATTTAACGTATTTCATTAATTACACTAGATGTGTACTTACCCTGTGTTCATTTTGAAACCACCAATGCTTTTGTATTAAAAGAACTGTAAGAAATGTTTGCTTGTATCTGTGGACAAAGCTAATGGAAAAACCCAATCCTCTCATCCACATATTTATCTGAAAGATGTGTTGTATATCTGCAGTTGATTTTCTAGAATGCTGATTAGCTAATACTGTTTTTGGCATGCAGCTTATCCATCGTGTGGGAGAACACTATCTGAATTTCAATTTACTTTTCAAAATGATGTTCAACTGCTATTGCTTTAAAGGCTTTTCTGGCCATTTGAGGACCGACTGCAGACAGTGGAGCTGGAGTCTGGTCTCAAAATCTAATTGAATTGATATAAGGCAGTGATTGTTGAAGGGTTCAAGATGAATTGCAAAAAATACGTGCTTCTGAGCATCTTAGTGTCTTTGTTTGAAACTCTGCTCCTGAGTTTATTTCTACTTTCGCTGCTAACAGACCTTTTTATGGTAAAAGCCCTGTACTTCAATATAGTTAAGGAATTCATTAGTTCTGTGTGATTTGATATGATCATATTACTATCAAAGGAACTTCATGCCTCTGAGAGTGCTAGGCTAATAATGGAAGGAAGAACGGAGAGTTAAGGTAATGTCAGGTGTTAATGCTTTGTCACCATCAGCAACTTGCCACTGTTGAAACTTCCAAAATCTCACCCTCCTGAATTTTTGTTTTTGCAGTGATGGGTCTTTCCCTTACGATTCTGTTCCCTGGCAACAAAATACCAACCAGCCTCCAGGCTCTTTATCAGTGGTCACCACAGTATGGGGTGTGACTAACACCTCTCAAAGCCAGGTAAGCTTCACTGTTATGCGTCCTCCCGTCTAACTACACATTTTTGCTAATGTTTGTAGAACGGAAAGCATTTTGGAAAATACTGTTGAGAATAATAACAGTGTCTGTGTTCTTTGTTGTGTACATGGTGCATTTTTCTCCCAGTCATGTCCTCTTTGGTGGCATCAGAAAGGAGGTGTCTCAGAGCTTGAATCAGTCACTCCTTTTAGCTGCATGCAAATGTGAGGCTTGGGTTGAGCTCGTATTTTGCACTGTGTGGTTTCAACACTGAGAGCATGGCTTTGGAGTAATCGTAAACGTCTTGGGAATTTCAAATTGAAATTGAAGAGTTGTTTATTTAATAAATAAAAAAATTTAGCTAGATTGACCAAAGGACAGTTGTTGATTTTTTACCTCGTGCTGTGTTGTACTTGTGGGCTGGTGAAATTTAGTACCAAGTGTACCCATACACTGAGTTGCTAACTACCAGTGTTAGGCTGCATCTTTCCAGTCTTTCCTGTTAATGTTGCCCAACTTGGAAAAAATATTTCATTATGCATTGGAGCAAAAGCATGAGCTCCTGGCTTCCAGGTGAGAGTCATGCTTCCTGGTTTTTCATTTGGTTCTCTCTGCTCTTAACTCTCTTTTTCTTCTGTGTTGTATATTGAATTATACTATACAAAAAGAAGGAGCTTTTATGTAGAAGTTGCCAGTTGTTTATGGTAGTGTGCCCTCCAAGGGTTGTGGCACAAATTAAACTCTCAGACAGTCTGGCCTTTTCTTACACCATAGATGAAGTGCTCAAAGTGGAATACCATCTTTAATGAGTGTAAATGGTACATAACTCTAGTCTGTCTTTTCTACCTTTTTCAAACCAAGTGACATTAGGTCCCATACAAAATTTTGCAATGATTTTTTTTGGTATTATTTTTATTTTGGTAAGCAATTTGAAAACAGAATTGTTGTGGAATGAGCTGTTTGAAAAAGAAATTATTCAGAGGCCGAGTCATATAGATATTCACATGGCAGTTTTGTAAGCAAGCACTGGCTGTGGCATAATCTTTCTTCCAAAAAATAACAAGAGGAAACAGTTACAAGATCTATAATATGATTTATTATTGTTGATTTCTTTTAACACATTAAAAGGAAAGATATCCCATCTGGGAGAGAAACACCTGAGTAAACACGTTGGTCTATATATTGGCCAGAAAATGAAAATATAGTTTCTTGTGGAAATCTTTCACACTTAAGAAGGGGAAAGGAAAGGATAAAAACAAAAATTACTCAGAGTTTTATTCTATCGTAAGAACACTGTAATATTACTTGAACTCTTCATGTTACTTCAGAGGAATGTTCAATAGAAGGAAGAAAGTGTTTTGGCACAAAGAAAGAAAATGCTTCTTCAGTCATTGCAAGGGAGCAGTGAAACTCTGGAATGTGACTCTTGGTTGTAGCTATTCAGAGCAGATTGAAATGAATGTCAGAGTTTCCTGTAAGTCTTCATTCTCTTCAAGGGAAAGGAGTGAGTTGGGCTCACCAATTTCTTTTCACAAATGCCTGAAGCTGATAACACAGTCTTGTGTAAAAATCAAGACCACTAAGTTTCTTCTCAAGTAGGAGCCAGATTTCTGTGCAAGTGATCCGTGAACAGTCATATCTCAGTGAAAATCAGCAATTTGGAAAAGAAATCTTTCAAACAAGCAAAACAAGTCCTTTTAAAAAACTGAACAGAGGACTCTCTTATAAAATACAATAAAAACAGCCAATAGACTTCTGTACACTTTAGAGAGAGTTAGATTCAAGGTTCTTTGACAGTTTTCACATCTGTAGTAGCCTTTGCAATATGCTAGTGAGACTGAATACTTCCAAGTTATTTCATAGGCCTGCATCAAACAAACAAACACAAAACAAAACAAAAAAACCCCCAAAAACACACTCCTGAAAAAAAAAGTAATGTACTTTCTCATAGTCAGATGAGTGGTCAGAGCATAGTTCTAGCAGATCTTTCTCATAAACTTTTTTCATAAGCCTATTAGTTTGGGTTCCATCTAGTTGAAAATCTCCTGTTTGTTTGGAAATGGCAAAGGGAGAAATCACCAGGAGTGTGCACCTGGACATCAGTGAGGTCTACGCTGATAGGAGTTCAGAGCGCAGGGTGGTTATGTTTTAATTTAATGACCACAGTGAATTAACTTAATTTGCTTGAAGTAGTTCAAAGTACAGCCCCTTATTCTCATGTTTCTTCTCACAGGTGCTGGGAAATCCAATGGCAAATGCTAACAACCCTATGAACCCAGCAGGAAATCCTATGGCTTCTGGGATGACAACTAGCAACCCTGGAATCAACTCCCCTCAGTTTGCTGGACAGCAGCAACAATTTTCAGCCAAGGCAGGCTCCACTCAGCCATACATACAGCAGGGCATGTATGGGCGACCCAATTATCCTGGGAGTGGAGGCTTTGGTGGCAGGTAAGATTTATTTGTGCAAGATGGAAAGTGGATGTAAATAATTGATGAACCTTGTTTTAGTGACCTGGCAGAAGTGTCATGGGCTTATTTTAATTATGTAAAGTCTCAGTAGCTGTTTTGTGCTAGTTAACTGAAGTACATACTGCTCTTACAACTTTGGAAATCAGCTACCCGAGTCACAAAGAAATTCATCACAGTAAATGGAAATGGCTTAGGTCAATCAATTAGCTCTAATAAACCCCCAAAATAAAGTTTTAATTAAGAGAGATTGTTAAACAGACTACAGGCTTAGGAATGATTAACATTTAATAAGACCAGGATGTGAAAGGTATTGATGGTATAATTTCTATGGAGGAGTAAGCTTGAGCATTGGGCAAGAGTAGGTTCCTATGCCATGGAATATTTCTGCCCAAAGACTTACTCCACAGCAAGAATTTGAGAAGAATTGGGAATAAAGATGTTCATTAAGAAAGTTGGTTGTACTGTGTATTTATTTTGGGGAAATACATGCTGCATTAGTTAAATAAACCAAAATTAATAGCCTAGAGTTAGTTATATTTTGACTTTCTGTGTCTATAGTTTGTAAATAAGGGCACTTAACTGAAACCACTATTTATGGTACTACTACAAAGCCTGCTGAAAAGAATGCTGCTATTTGCATAGTCAGTCTAGTGTGAAGAGTATAAGCCTGGGACTCAGGGAACGTAGCTCTTCTTTCATCTCTGCCACTGATCTATTGAGTGACCTTGAACAAGTCAGAAAGTTTCTTTAGCTCTGTATTCACATCTCTAAATTAGGCACAGTATACTGGCCCATATATTTGATATCTTGGAGTGGGAAAGGCATGGCTTAGTTTAGTTTATCTTATGATCAATAGAGGAGATGGATAGGAATTGCAAAATATATTGTGTGAGATCCAGCAGAGTCGATTGCATTGGATCTCTCATGGCCTTTCTGCTAAGGTTCAGGGAGAAATGCTTTTACAATATCGAGAACACTTGCCATAATTCACCACTGAGGCAGATTAACATGCTGTAGTGGAGGAAGCTCTCTGTTCATGCTGCTGTGCAGTCTGCCTCTACACTACTGGGAAATGGAGCATTAACTTTCAGAAGTTCAGTTCTACTTCACAGTAAGCTACAGAGCTGTGAAGCAGTTCACTACCCCTGAAACAATTGATGGCAATGTCTTGCAATTCCAGTGGAAGTCTAAGATTGTTGCACCTGGGCAACACTTGTGTCTCCTGTACCCACCTAATTACCTCTCCTGCTGGCTTTCATTAATCATTGATAGGAGGTTTTGGAACAGTTCCAGGTGAGGATCACACCACCATTCAGAATAAAATCCAGTAGGCACATCTTAATTGTCTCTTTTTTTTTTTTTCTTTTTTGCTTTTCTTCCTTGTTAGTTACCCTGGAGGCCCAAATACCCCTGCAGGAATGGGCATCCCCCCACACACGAGGCCACCAGCTGATTTTACCCAGCCAGCTGCAGCTGCTGCCGCTGCTGCAGTTGCAGCAGCAGCTGCTACAGCAACAGCTACAGCTACAGCCACTGTGGCAGCTCTTCAGGAGACACAGAATAAGGACATGAACCAGTATGGACCGGTAAGAGAGTAACCCTTATGTCTTCATACCTGCCTGATCTGGACCACTACAGGGAATTGGCCTGTCTTCCCTACTGTCGTGTTTGTTAGGGTGCCTACTCTATTTTTATTTTTTTGTGCATGAGCATGGTTATAAATGCTTATGAGAAACTGCTAGAATGTGTGTATGTCAGTATGAGTCAGTCTCCCACGTTTTTCTGATAAATCTTGCCTAACTGTATTTTGTAGTTTAGGGTTGCCCCTTAAAAAAAATAAATTGTAGATTACCTAAAATTACAGTGGCAGCTGACATGTTATCACTGTCTTTGCCAGCCCTCTAAGTTTGAGTACCTAGTGAAATGTTCCAGAATCTTGCAATAGGTTTTGTAGTACTTGGATAAGTGTTTGTTTTGCTTAGTACAGTTGTTTGTTTGTTTGTTTTTCCTTCAAACAAGAAAACAACAGTAGAAGAGAGGTTTGGTTTTTAATAATCTTGTTTATAAGAGCAGCTATGTGAGACATGTTTCTGGTGATCCATAATTTCTAGCATGTCATGACTTCATGTAAACATTTTTTTTTTCCTAAAATAAACAAGGGCTTCATCAATTCAGATTTTTTCCTCCTTATCTTTTTTACCTGAGTCCTGAAGTATATGGGTGCATATGCCAGGTGATGTGAAGCACAGTGTCTTAGATACTGTAGTGTTGTGCTGTATGTACACAGCCAGCTTCCTACCTTACACTACTAGACAAACAAATTGAAACAATTTAATTTCTCACCTAAGACTTATATCTGTCTTCTGCAATTTTTATTGAAAATAACATCACCGCCCATCAAATGCTGAGGAACGTTAAAGGAAAATGCGACATAAATCCTTGCCTTCTTCCCTTCCCCAAAAGCATGTTCAGTTCCCTCTTCCCATTTTATAAATGCATGTCGCATTTTATTCTTTTTTTTTTTTCTTCTTCTTCCGTTGAAGGTTTGTTCCTCTTTCCAGATGGGGCCAACTCAGGCTTACAACAACCAGTTTATGAATCAGCCTGGTCCTCGTGGTCCTGCTTCTATGCCAGGCAACATGAACCCAGCAAGCATGGGAGCGGGAATGACACCTTCCAGCATGAGCGGGCCACCCATGGGCATGAACCAGCCTCGGCCTCCTGGAATGAGTCCCTTCAGCACCCATGGGCAGAGGATGCCTCAGCAAGCCTACCCAGGCCCACGCCCCCAGTCTTTGCCTATACAGGGCATAAAGAGACCGTACCCAGGAGAGGTAATAAAATAAAATATATTTTATGTACACTATTATTTTGACTGGAATCACAACAAACTGGGTAATGGGTGGTACGCATCCCTTTAAGATAGGTGCATCTTTTTTCCAGCCTTGGTGGGAGTGCAGCCATTGAAATGTAAGCAGCAGCAGCTCTTCCTTTTTAGCTTCTAAAGTACTCTGGTCAGCCCTTGCTATCTTAGTAAAGATGACAGTCTTGACTGTTTGGGGCCCAAGAAAGTCTCCAAACCAGCTGAGCCCTCAAAATGTCGCTATAAGATTCTCATGGTGCCTTCTTAGACCTTAAGCAGACTTCCATCACAGGAGTGGATTTGTTTAATGTGACAACTTAAAAGAAACACTGAAGGTGAACTACTTCATTTGAGCCCAATACATTTGTGATCTATGTTTTCTTGGATGGTTTTATTTTTCTAAAGAAACACAGGGCAGACATTGTATAAGCACCAAAGCACCAATAGTAATAACATTTATTTTAAAGACCAGTTGCTTTCTAAACTTCTTGAGTGGTGATTTTCATAGTCACTGAGATGAATACAAATAACATTGAACTCAAATCCCCCTTTGTCAGCAGTTATCTAATGGAAGTTTATTTGGAGTGTGATAAGTTCCCATGCTTTTATAGGAGATATAATTACCTCTGTAGCCAAAATTATATTGCCATTGGCTTATATTATGACCTTGAGGTCAAAATTTTAAAGAAATTGAGACAACCAAAGATGTAGACAAACAAGCTTTTGAAACTAAAAAACACCAATGTGTTTTACTCTTCAGATCTGTGTGAATTGAGCAGTAGATGCATTTGAGAATCACAGCAGCTCTCAGCATCTGTGTATGCCTAAATGGTTTTATATATCTAGCCACTACTTAGTAGCTTCAGAGATCATTTCCTGTGAAATTCGTATTCAACTGAGACTTCAACAACAGGTGTAGGGCTTTGAATATTACAATATTGCCCTGATGATAGTTATGGTAGTAAGAGTTTATAGAAAATACCACAGCAAAGAGTACCATGGCATACAGAAAATAAAGCAAACACTCGTTACTGAGCTACATTTCTTTCCTGACCTGAGAACTACTTTTTTCTATATAAAATTTAATCAGAAATAAAAAAGGCATGTGCTTTTGCAGGAGTTGCATCTCTGGGAAGGCTTTTCATTCTCTAAATACTGCTACTTATTCACACTTAAGAAAACACAGGATGTGGCTTGTTCAGATAAATTTTGTCTTCAGATTTCCTATTTTAAGGATGACTTTAAATCTCTTTTTGCTGCTTCAGAAGCAGGTTTTTCATTGTAAGGGAATATGATCATGTTTCCAACAAGTCAGTTCTGAACCCTGCCATAAATGTTACGTGCTTGCTGGTCTGGAATTTTGCAGTTGATATTTTCCTATTGTTTTTTGAAAGCTTCATTTATGGAAGCTTCAATAAGTTAATTTTTCAAATTGACATTTTATTACCTTTAAAGTTCCAATTTTCATGACTTTGATTCCAAACCCACAGCACACTCCTAGCTAGCGCTAGCAAAGTGAATATGAGTAGTAAAAACTTAAGTTGTTAAGGTACTGCTAAATATTCTAGCACATGGCCAGTATAGCAGTTGGGTTGAAAAGACAGATGTGGACAACACAGCTTCTATTCTCTTGCTTGTTCCAGGATTCGTTTGTTACTTTTTCTTGCTTCTATTCTCTAGCCTGTTCCAGGATTCTTTTTTTTTCTTGTTGCGTTTTCTTTTTGTGCTTCCACACTACATCTGGAAAAGGAGCCCATGCCTTGGGGGTGGTAGCACTAGTAAAAACACAGAAATTCTGTGAACACTGCATCTGGTTGTAATTCTGGTTTTTCAGACACAGTGCCCTTCAGCAGCACTGCAAGGGCTGACTGTGTGTGGGGATGTGTGTGTTAAGGTACTTGGTTGTTCTTACCCCGCTTTGGTTTGCAAGTTTTTTATGTTTTTGAGGAGTATTCTACTGAAGGGGCTTTTGTTTGTTTTGATTTCACTACTGAATATATGCTAATAATCAAAACAAGAAAGCTCCTTGCATAAAACATATCTTTGTCTTTTATCCCTGTCATGAAATAGCCAAATTATGGAAACCAGCAGTATGGACCAAATAGCCAGTTTCCAAACCAGCCTGGTCAGTACCCCACTCCCAACCCTCCAAGACCCCTTACATCTCCCAGCTATCCTGGACAGAGAATGCCAAGCCAGCAAAACACAGGGCAGTACCCTCCTCCAACAGTCAACATGGGACAGTATTACAAGGTAAGAATTCTTACATTACCTTGTTGCATTCCGGTGGCTATTTATGAATGAAATCACATTAATGACTAACGTAATTAAAGAGGAAAGGAACACACTGTTTTTACTAATGTTTTGGCTATCACAGAATCAAGTCAATCAGCCAAGTTGCATTGCAACTTCAGAGCAGTTCATAAAGAAAATTGGATGTTGCTGCAGCTCATTAGAGGCTTTTACAAGAAAATGTTGGTTTTGCTTCAAAAATGGCTTGTAACAAAAAAGGTACCTAATGGGATTCAGGTGTAATATTTTCAACTCTTCGTGGTACCCTGCAAGAATACAACTTTGAAAATTTGTAATAAACATGCATCACGTTGCAGCATTCCAGTTTTGGACGTGGTCACTGTTGGATTAAGTGGGGCCAAACTTAAAAGCTGTTCTAGCTGTAGATTTTATCTTTGAACTGAAGTTTCCATGACTTTCTCCAACCTCTTCCTCCTTTTTTTTTCTCAGTCTTTTCCCTCTGTGCTGCTTGTTTTGGGCAAGAAATAGAATTCTTAAAGTGTTGCCTGAAACCTGTTTGTGGATACATCTTGAGCACTTTGTATTCTCCAAACTAAGGTTGTACTGAGGGCCTGCTGAGGTTTGCTGCCTTTGAAATGCACACAGAAGTGATATATTGCACACAGGTACTCCAGTGAGTAGAAAAGTGGGGAGAACCATCAGTGTTCTGACATGCTTAAAGCATTAGCTGTTGAAGTATCCAGACTACATTCTGATTTTGAATGTAAGCTGAAAGAATCTAAGTTGCGCATTGGTGTTGAATCGGAATTATATGGTGTCATTCACACAGAAAACATCATTGCAAAAAGGGGGAAGCAAAACCCTTTTCTAGAGAGCATCTGTTCTGTGTGCAACCACACTGTCCACTGTGGCACCCAGAGGAATGCCTATTGTATCATGGCAGCTTTAGCAGTACACTGCCAGGAAGAACACGGGGAGGAGACAGATCCTCTGTACTATAATTCCAGTGTAGTCACGCTAAAATAACACCAGAAGATCTCTATGAAGTTTTTAAGTGACAGATTTTTAAATGCATTTTACATGTGTTTATTTTAGATGGGGTTTTAGTTTTTCATTTCCAGGATAGTTCTAACAGGAAATCTGTTGTCTTTCCAATGTATCCCCTATTTTGTATTCAAATATTGACCACTCTGGAAACAGTTAGGGAAAAAAGAGGTCTTGTTAAGAAAGGAGATTATCCTGGTCAGGGGGGAAAATTCTAGCTTGCCACAGACAGAACCTGAACCTTTGAATTGTAGTGATTGCAGAGATAGTAACTGTATGTGTTAAAGAAAAAAAAAACAAAACAACCAAAGATGGCTGGAAATTTAAATGCTTAAGATTTTAGAAGGCACCTTTCTTCTCAAGTACTTTTAAGTATCCTAGGCTAGCAAAGCAGCACTTAGATACAGTCACATTTGAAGTCAAGGTGCTTTGGCTGTCTCTAAAGATTTTCATCTTCTGACACTTACATGAGCCATTACAGGAGAGCACCATGCAGTTACAGTTTTGTTTCATGTCAGGTTCCATCGCATCGGAGTTATTGGCTTATTCTGTTAACTGCAACCACCCCCTTAATTACAAGAAACAAAACCAACAGTGTTTTAATACGTAGCTAATATTTATACTTCATGGTCCTTTTTCTATTAGTTTGTCTTATCTAGCAGGAATCTAGGAACAGAATCAAATTGTAGGTACATAAAATAAAAGGCATCCCCTGACCCTCAGAGGTATGATTCGGAATAGATGAGTTGGACAGGGGTGGAAGAAAGGATAGATGGAAGTAAAAGGGACACAGACTATCTAATTGCTTGTCTTTGGATTTTCTTTTTCATGTAGGCTTCTGTGCCCAAGGGCTATTTTGGGAGGAAGGCAAAGAGATACAAGGGGCTGGGTGGGCTGTGGTGGTGTGGAAAAACTGAAGTAAATGGCTAGCTGGTTTTGGAGAAAGCATTCAGAGGAACAGAGTAAGGCTTTTGGCAGTCTTGCTTGTATGTGGTCATTGCCTGAGTTAAGGTGGCTGGTCTGCTGGTTTCAGTTCCTGCTTAGCTCTCCGAATGTGCCTCTTCCCTGAAGGCCTCATGGAACATCCTGTGGTTCCTTGTCCAGAAACAGAGGGGTGTCCCTCCCTTCTTTGTAGTCTTTGGTGTTTGATAACAGTGCTGTTCACAAGGCATATTGTTCTTACTGTAAGACTGCAGTAACAATATGATGCTGTTTATTTTCTAGCCGTCAAGGCCTGTACCTGTGGCAAATTACCCTCATTCGCCTGTTCCAGGAAACCCCACGCCACCTATGACACCAGGGAGCAATATTCCTCCATACCTGTCACCTAACCAGGATGTCAAACCACCATTCCCACCTGACATTAAACCAAATATCAATGCTTTACCACCGCCTCCAAGTGAGTAGCAAGCAGAATGCCCCCACAGTCATTTATTGTTCCTCTGTTCTCTGCCACATACATTTCAGAGTCTGGAAACTGGCTCTGATTGCTGCTGTAGGAGAGACTCGAATTGTTAAGTTGTAATAGGTGCTATGTAGGCTCACCAGAGCCAGTAGACAGAAAAGAGAAAGATTGCTATCCCCTCCTAAAACAGAATATCAAGAAAGTTCTTTCAGGTTAAATTTGTAAGGATCTTACTCTTAAATTCCTCCTTTGATACACTTCCTGAGGGTAAAACACTTGATTTCAGGTTGTGTTATGTGTGCTTTGTAGGCTTGTTTATTGTATCAACTTTCATTGTGTTCTGTTTTGTTCAAGGGCAAAGCCATTCATTGAACAACACTGCAGAATAGTGTAAAATGTGAATATTTATGGCGGTGTCTCTATTGTAATCCATGCAGGCTTCTTAAGAATATTCAATAGTATGCCAAAAATTGATATATGTTCCTTTCAAAGCCACTCAACGTCACAGCTACATTTGGCTGGGAACAGGGCAGGAATAACAAGATCTCTCTGACTGGATACTAGCACGAGATGTTTCAGCTTTGAAGTGACTGATGAACAACAGGAGATATCATTTACTAGGGAGCTGTGAGAACCTTTATGTTTTCTATAAAATAACTGCTGCTGTGTTAGCACTTTGGAACTCCGTTTGGAGTTCAGGATAGCTGCAAAATCAAGTAGAAGGAGGAGGCCTGCAGTATTATCTGGGCAAGAACACAGCATTTAAAGCCATTTGGACTTCATAGGTCAGCTGTAAGTTACCACAAAGCCTCACTTATGGGCTCAGGTAGTAGTTGAATACCAATGTCTTTGGTCAACAGATAGTTTCAGCTGATGAAACTGTTGAAACTCATTGGGTAATGTTGATCCCAGTTCAAAGCAGGGAAAACAAGCATTATCACAGATTGACATAATTAAGAGATTTGTTGTCAGTCTTCTGCCAACAGGGTAAACCTGGACCCAGAACCTATCCTGTAATAAAAAACAAGAATTCTTGCCATGCCTGGTTTCTGTTTGTGGCTGGAATGCAACGGTCCTAATGTTACCAGTTTGAGCCTTGTCACTTGCATCAGCCAGATGATATAGTTACTTTTGATTTTCTTTTTTGTGTGTGAGGACCTGCTAAGTTAGACCCAGTAGCAGATCACTGTGCAATTTGTTACTATTCTGTATAAATATACACATTATTATTGCACTGCAGATGCTAAAGGGAAAGTTCACACTTTCTCTCCCTCTTCGATCCCAGCCAACCACAATGATGAGTTGCGTCTGACATTTCCCGTGAGAGATGGGGTCGTCCTGGAGCCCTTCCGGCTGGAACACAACCTGGCAGTCAGTAACCATGTCTTTCACTTGCGGCCAACTGTCCATCAGACGCTGATGTGGAGGTGAGCTCAGCCTTGCTGCAAAGAAGTCTTGCATCCCATGATGGAGGAGTGGCAGGGCAGATGAACTTCATTTAGGTTTGCCATGAATATCCCTTCAAAAGTTGTAGACTGGATAGGAAAAATGTCCTTTTAACCCACCAGTACTCTAAGCTGTCATTTTCCAGAGACAACACATTCTAAAATGCTTCACAATAGGTATTTTATCTCCTTGCTGATAGCACATAACATGCAGTGTCCAAAAAAATCACTGCAACTGTTCCATCCTTTCTGATCTGGGTGCAACGGGAGTAGAATGTGTGCAACCCACACCAGTACAAACTCCCATTTCGGAGTCTCTGAAGTCCTAGGTGCTTTGTGGCCTCTGAAATGTTAGTTGCAGGAGTAGCTATGCAGGGCTCTTACAGTTTATGCTTAAATTAAATGCTGCAAAGTATCTGATAATGAAAAAGAACCCACTAATGTAGGACCTGATCTAGAGACTCAGTAAAATCATTTGGAAAGACAAATGCTTAAGTACTCCAAACTTCAGAAACTAACTTCTTAAATCCTCCCTATTTTCTTACTCCACAAGTAAGAGCAGCTCAGAAATATCAGAACATAGCTTTCCACATACAAAGGCTTCTGTTTTTCACTTACAGTTAGTTCTTAATTTCCATCACAGAGGAATAGTTTTCCTTGGTGGTACTTTCCTGCATTTAATGTAGATCTGTGTGAGTGATTGCAGCTTGTGTTTTGATTTCTCCATGCTCACGGGAAGTGCAAATTACAGTCAGAGCCTTAATTTAAAAAAAAAAAAAAATCTATATTTTTTTCAAATATTACAGAATAATTTTGTCTTCTTGTTCTGTTTTTCTCAGAAAGTAGCTCAGTGTTTATCCTGGGTGCCAGTTACATTGTTTGAGCCTTTCTCTGTGCACTGAGGCTGGTTAGTTGCTTGGGATCATGCATGGAGGTTGTTTCCCTTTGAGGATCTTCTTCCTACTGACTGGAATCCACTTGAGACTTGTGTTTTCATGGTGTGGAGGGCAGAGAGGCACGCTTACTTCCCCTGGCTCTAAAGCTGAGGCTTGATGCAGGGTGCAGGAGTCCTTGTGCCACAGTGCCTCCTCTGCCCTGAGATAGCCCGGGGGTTGGGAGGAAGGGAGATTGTAGGCAGACCACATCCAATAATTAACACCTAAGTTTGAGGTCAGTTATTGCTTACTTGCATTTCATTATCGTGGAGTACTCGCAGCAGAGGGAGTTTTGGCAGTTATTTGCCAGTTCTTATTAATAAGTAATCACTACTGGGGATTGTGCTGGCTCATTCAGTAGATTTATAGTGCTGCACTGAGGCATGAGGCTGTTTCTTAATATCTGTTCTTTCTTCCTTTGCTTACCAAACACATAGCCTTTATTTAAACTTATTTTAATGAAGAGTCATAGGTAAACTGTACTTAGGTCTGCTGTTTTGAAAAGCTTGTTAATAGTGGGGAGTATGGATGGTCCTGCAATGAAGTCATTTCACATTTAACTTGGGGCTGGATGAATGCCAAAAAAATGAATTAGTCACACGTGTGGATGGATTTTGGTTTTTATAGAGAATGATGGAATCAAGCCAATTCTCTGTATTTTTCTGCCAGTTAAAATATTCAGCAAAACCTCTCACGTGTACACACATAATGAATAGCAATGCAACTATTTTTCTCCCCGCTGGGAACTTTTCATGGTTACAAGAAACAGAAAGGTTGAAGGCAGGGAAAATGTCTCCTTGAAGCTGGTTCAGTCTTCACACTGCACAGTTATGAATAATGTCCCACAGTGGAGACACTGTGTGCTAAGAACATGGGGGTCTCCTGAGCTCTGTCACCACTCTGTGACATTCAGCAGGCCTGCTCACCTAATCTGCTTGGGGTTTATATCAGAGGTACCAAGCCTTGCTTCCCTCCAAGTTTGGATGGCTGTGGTGTGTTCTGGTGAGGTGAAAATCTTGAGTGGAACTTGCAGAGAGAGCTTTCAAAAAATTGTTAATAAAATATTGAAAAAAGCCTGAAAAGACTTGAAATAGATGGGTTATGCTGAAAGGTCGGGTAATTTGTATTCTGTAACTTTCTTTTTAAAAAACAACACATTCATGCCCAGTGTTAAATCTTGATGTTTTTAAATCCCAAAAAGATTATGTTATGTGAGACTGAAATCTTAATAAGGAAAATGGCAGTTAAGGTGACGATCTCCTGAATGAACTTTTCCTCTGGATCTTACAAAGATATCTTCTCTCAGGCAACATGAAGAAATAAGTGCACAGATTTTCAAGTATAAATGATAAATTTTCTGCTGACTTTTGCTGTCATAAACAGCAGAATCCTGACATTTCAGTTCAGTTCAGTTTTCCATGTTCTTTTAAATTTCTTCTTCAAATTACTCATCCCTAACACAAGGTTAACATCCATTTATGAAACTGAAGTCATAGTCTCTGCCCACTTAATTTGTGATTAATTTAATCTCAGCCTCTTCCTTTTTTGGAGGTGTTACAGAACTAATTTCTGAGAAGCTAAATAGCGTGTGGAAGTTATTATTGGAGAGGTGGGAGGAATTCATGCCCTGAAAGAAGGTCTAAATAGGGTAGATTTAATCCACAGCTGTGTTAATTTGGAATCACAGAAACTGCAATTGCAGTGGGGAGGTGAGATATAGGGGTCATTTTAGCTTAGTTGATTTACCTGTTCTACGTCACAATTAGCTGTACTTGTATTTTGTCTGTCATGCATTCATTCAAATGCTCTTTACAAGGCTGAGGTAGTGGAGTCTAGTCTTCCAGCACAACCCACTGCTTCATACTGTTTTGTTCTTATCACACAAAGGACCTACCTGATGTTGACATGCTTCTTTCTGCCGGATCACTCCATGGTCTAGGTTTTTAAAGAGGTTCAAGATGTTTCCTTGAAAGTCCTTTATAAGTGTAAAATATGAACAATTTTGGGACATGCTTGCATCGTTAATTCATCATGACTTGCTTCTGTTAAGGGCTTTTATGAAGAAAGTATGTTATCTCCTTATTGGCAATAATTCTAGCAAAATAATCTTACTGATAAAGAAAGAACATTCCTAGCATCAAAACAACCTCCCTCTGCAATGTGAAAGCAAAGTTAAAGGAAGATTTATTGGTTGTTGTACAGGTCTGACTTGGAATTGCAGTTCAAGTGCTATCACCATGAAGACAGACAAATGAACACAAACTGGCCAGCTTCAGTCCAGGTCAGCGTTAATGCAACCCCACTTACCATCGAGCGTGGTGACAACAAGACATCTCATAAACCTCTGCACTTAAAGCATGTCTGCCAGCCAGGAAGAAACACGATTCAAATTACAGTCACAGCATGTTGTTGCGTAAGTACACTGAGCTCACGGCTGCAGCTGCTGATGCTGGGTTTGTTATTTAGAACAGTTTGCAAATGTTGCCTTAGCTGAAAGAGCCTTACTCTCATTTTATTCTATGCCTTTTTTTGGTAAGGTTCTTATTTAATGATGTTAACACACTCAGAGTGCTAATATGGAAATTTTTGCTGCTTCATTATTGCAGAATGTAGTGATGTCATTCCAGTGTCTCTGACAAGGTTCATGGTCTAGGGGAGTAAGGGAGTTTGATCTACCACCTATCGTGTGTCTGTGTAACAGGGTGGCTGAAATGTGTTAGCGTAGATTGTTGGGATGAAGACTGTTGATGGTACTAATTTAATTTACTTAGGTTATTAAACTGTGTTTGGTTTGTCATGAAAAGATGAGCATCGTAATTGTTGATGCTGATGATAATTTTTCAAATACCTTTTCAGATGAAAAGCTTTTATTCCATGATGCACTCTAGACCATTCACCTTTCCCCCTTTCTCCTTTTCCATAGGTTAGTTACCCTCGGGGATGAGTACTGTATTTTTAACGTAGACTGCTCTGCATATCCAGTCTGAGCTTTTGACTGTTCTCATGTCACTGACAATAAAGCAAGCTGCTAGTTCTCCCAGGGTCACAGTGTGAGGCACTTTGACAAGAAGCTATCCACCCATTTTGCTTTACTTCACACTTATGTTTCCCTGCATAATATCATTTATCTGATGGCTAAGAGCAGGGGCAGCATCCTGTGAATCCACAACGAGCTCAGCTCTCTGTTGGGGGAGAAGATTCAGTTGATTCCAGGCACATCAGTCGCAAATTGTTTTCTCAAGGTCCAACGTAGTCTGAGGGCAGACAGGTAGGCTAGGCTGTGTCAAACAGTCCAGGGTTTTAAAAATAAACCCTGATGACAGGACTAATATGTCAGCCCTTTGTATTCTGAATATTAAAGAGGGAGAAAATGCAGAAAATCTTTGCTTTTTTAAAGCTCTTGTACATGCTATGCATGGAGCAACATACAGCCTAGTGTGCAGAATATCCATAACGGAGCTTGTGTGTGCAGAGGAGCAGAAACAGCTTTCATATTTATGTCTCAGGCTCTCACAGAAGGCAGGTGTCCAAGGGAGAGTGCAGCTCTGTTCACAACTATATTTAACATGTGAGTTTGGTTCTCTTCCTAACAAAACGTGTTTTCTTGCAGTCACACTTGTTCGTGTTGCAGTTAGTACACCGGCCATCAGTTCGCTCTGTACTTCAAGGTCTACTAAAGAAACGCCTCCTCCCAGCAGAACATTGCATCACTAAGAGTGAGTTTGCATTTTGTGTGGGTGATGACTTACCAGAATGCCCATGTTCAGTTGTGATAAGCTGTCTCTACACAAGGTTTACTTGTTTATTGATAAGCTTAAACTGTACTTATCAAGAATCTCCAAAACATCATATGGGTAGGTGAAATCCTTGGTCTCCTCCAATGTTAAGGGCTATTTGGGTGGGGCTAACAAAGTTCCAAGAGCATACACTTAGTTGCTAAAGAGAACTCTCCTATTCCAGAAGAATCTCTCTGACTTTTCACACTTTTTTTTTTTTTTTACTTACCTAAAAAAAAGGTTTATTCTGTATTTATTTAGGGCTGCTCTTAGTGCTGGTATGGCACTTTGTTTGAGACTGTAGCTGATATGCATGTGTCTGATGGTTTGTCTGTTCAGGAGAATCTTCTAAATTACTCTGAAGGTGGCTATGTGGATAAATTCACTAAATTGTCCCTTAAACATTGAAATGTTGCTTTTTCAGATGTCTGTGTTAGAATTTAGAGCATGCTTGTGCTTTCTCACACATAAACATACCTTCTTCTTAAACAGTAAAGAGGAACTTCAGTAGCGTAGCAGCTTCCTCTGGCAATGCAACACTAAACGGGGAAGATGGAGTAGAGCAAACTGCCATTAAAGTGTCTCTGAAGTGTCCAATCACATTCCGGCGGATTCAGCTCCCAGCAAGGGGTCACGACTGCAAGCATGTACAAGTGAGTAGATGCCAGTGGCCTGGCAGGATTCCCTCAGCCACGTGTTCTTACAGTACTTTTAGCTTGGTTATCATATAAGAACACCCAATGAAAAGGCATTTTTGTCTATCAGCCTAAATAATTAACAATATTGATATATTTAATGTAGAGGGAGAAAATAAGCTATTTGGTTTAGGTTTCTGTGCTAGTAGGCTCTTTTCATGTCAGTTTTAATTTTGTCTAACTGATTCATTTAATACAGTATTCTCCCTTTATTTCCTTTTGGTTTGTTTTGTTTGTTTTTCTCCTTGTTTCTGATACCTAGTGCTTTGATCTGGAATCTTACTTGCAACTGAACTGTGAAAGAGGAACTTGGAGGTGTCCAGTATGCAAGTAAGTGCAACCATACTTCATGAAATGCAGTTGTACACAATTTGACCAAATTCAGAACATATTTAAGGTCATGAAAGGGTGAAGAAGGAAGTGCTAGGAAATAAGATGTATATGTCACACTTACTTAAGAGCATGAAGTCCAATGAGAATTCTTGCAATATTTCACCACCCTGGATTATTAGAAATTTAAAAACAGATAATAAGAGATTTTCTCACAAAATACATAAACTGCAAGCTCTCATTACAGGCTGTCAGTGGGTTGTGCAGAGTTCAAAAGGGGCTCAAATATTTACATTGATAAAGCAGATATCTACATAAACAAATGAACTGGGAGTTTGTCTTCCCCTAGATTATGAAGTATAAACAACTGTTAGACAACAACGTGCCATGGCAAAAGAAGAGTTAGTCTATTCTAGAGTTATTTTTGTATAATTTTCATTTGTAATCCCCAAGTTATTGAACTTCACATATGTAGATAGTACCATGTTCAACATCCAGTTAAACATTCAGTAAGGATAACTGTCTCAGGTGCTGAGCTTTGAGTCATAATAGATATGCAGTAAATGGCAGCCTTCAAGGAGAGGGGGTATTTTGGAGCCTGCAACAGTTCCCAGTAATTAGTTAAGAAATTAATTTGTATCCTCCAAGGTAAAAGTCAACATCAAGTGGAAATTAAAGTGAGAGCAGAAAGCAGGAAGGATTCTATTTCAGAATGAGGCTAATTTTAAAAAAGGTAAAAAATTTCCAAGGACCAGAAGTTTGGAGATGTTGCTTAAAGGAAAAGAGGGATAGATACCTTAGCATAATTTCAACCTTATGATTTGACCAGAGAGCTAGTATACTGCAGAGGAAATGGAACAAAAAGCTTTGAAGCGGTTACAAGCTGTCTGTCCTTGTGTTTAACTGGGCAGAAAGAAGTGCAGAATGTATTTGGAGGCCAGTTCAGTGTCTGTGACCTACTGAGACCAGTGCACAGGGTTATGTGTGTTCCAGCCTCAGCTGAGAAGCCAGGGCTCTTTAGCTCAAGCAGCTGTAGCAGCTTGTACTTGGTCTCCACAAGTCTCCAGATTAGTCTCTGCTGAGCCAGCCAACATTAGGTATAAGCAACAGTGGAGGTTGTCCTTTCTGTGGACATGGCAGGCTGGAGACAAGCTTGTTTCGATGACTATCCACGATGGATACATATCCTAAGATACAGGTGCTTTCTCTGAATTACTCAAACCTTTTCCATCTTCTAAGTTTGGCTAAAAATATCACAAGAATTGGATGTCTTGCTTTCTTAATTCATGTGTTCATACATCCAGGCTAAATTTTTGTCCTGTTTCTCTGAGCATGAGCACCTACATTCAGATCTAAGTGCCTACATAAATAAATCATTTCTGGTTTTGTTTTGTTCTGTCCCCATCTGTGCCAATCTTAAGTAAAATAGCTCTAATACATACTTACTGTGAAGCCATAGTACTGTGTAGCTCAAAAAAAGAGAAAGATCTAATTAAAAAAATAGTGCTAAGTGATGTTCACAGGAGAGATGTGCTATGTTTGAAAAGACTTTAAATTTGCAATGTATTTCACTAACAAAAATTACAGAATATGAACAGCTTGTGGACCCACACAAGTAGATGTATCCTTATCTCATCTGTTTCATGTAAACACTGTTATCCTGGTCATGCAGATGTAGAACTACAACTTGTTTGCCCAATATCATTCTTAGATTATATATTACATAATCAGCCTGCTAATTTCATCACTAATCTTTCCTGCTTCCCTCCCTGGCCATGTTCTAACCTGAGGTTTGGGTGTTTTTTTCCTTTCTAGTAAAACTGCTCTTTTGGAGGGCTTGGAGGTTGACCAGTATATGTGGGGTATTCTGAACGCTATACAAAAGTAAGTGAAGTTACTAATTTCTGATATCCAAGACTAAGCAACTAGGAGATATGTTAATGAATACTGAGATAGTCACACCAAAATAGATCTTGATGATTGAACTTGGGTATTCTATTGCATGGCTCCTTGGTGGAGCTATTGATAAAGTGAATGAGATTCCATCTACTTCATAGATCTTGTTTGGGTTGTCTCTTGATGGCAGCCTCACCAATGAAGCAGAGGGAAGAGTAAGAATGAAAGATTAACTGCTTTCTTGTATTTACAAGCAGTCCCTCTGATTCACGGGTGGCAGACCACATCAATATGTTTGGATTTCATTGTGTGGATAAACACAGAAATGTGCTCTCACAGTTGCCTTTTTTATAACTTGCTTTCAGCACACGCTTGAGGAATAAAAGATCTTAAGGTTGTATTATACCAGAGCATTTCAGAACCCTGGTTACCATGCAGATTCTTATGGAAACTTCAGCAGAATTGATTTTAAAAAATTCAATTGATGTGCTAAATTTTTCATGTTATTTTACAGCTCTGAGTTTGAAGAAGTTACCATTGATCCAACTTGCAGTTGGAGGCCGGTCCCTATAAAGTCAGATATTCACATCAAAGATGACCCAGATGGCATTCCCTCAAAAAGATTTAAGACCATGAGTCCAAGCCAGATGATCATGCCAAATGTAATGGAGATGATTGCAGCTTTGGGTCCTGGCCCATCACCCTACCCATCCCTACCCCCTCCTCCAGGAGGCAACAACTCCGCTGAATATGGTAACCAAGGTTAGTTTTACAGATTTATGCACCCAGGTGGTCACTCTAGAGGTCGGAGATTAATTAAGCCGTGTGATTTGGGCATGTCAGTGCATCTTCTTGGAGAGATGCATGAGAAAAAATTATGGTAGCAATTCTGAACTTCTGCATTAGTCTTTTCAACTAAAATTTGTCTGTTTCAAAGAAAATACATTTGAGTAAGTATTGTATTTTAATAATATAGTATTTAGTTATTTTATATTTAAAGCATCTGATATTTGTTATATTTATATCTGGGGAGCCCACCCTGAATCAGCATTTTGTGTTACCTTATATATTCATAGCCTGCCAAAATATACATATTTCTGCATTTTTTCTGTGCATTTTCTTTCTGTTCCACTCTCAAGTGAAGGCTCCTAGTACTACATAAGTTACAAAGTAGAGAACCTGACCCATTAGCCCTGCTATTGGGCTACTAAGGTTAACTTGTGGCCTGGTGGGTGACATCCAGTAGGCCACCCAGAAAACTGATGACTTTTAAAGGGCTTTTAGCAGCTTTGCAAACATCTTTGCATTAGAAAATTACTTTTGAGTTCCTCTGCCCATGTGCTGCCAGAGTGAGAAACAGGGAACTAAACACAGGCAGGGGAGACAAGTTTTCAAATTACTGGTATGTTGTGAATAACTCAATTATAGTGACAATTCTGAAAATATGAAACCAGAGGCTGTTTCTTTTGCAAGTAATATGATATGACTCAGTTCAGCTCTGGGAAAAAACCAACTGTTCACATCATCAGAATCCCCAAATTGATTACAAGGTGATACATGTGCTTTTTCCAGGCATTGAAGAAAAATATTGATTGCATGCAAAATATGGTTAATTTGCTCCAATAACTGCAAAACTGACAACAGATGATAAAATTTCTAAGGTTTTCAAACAGATGAATGATTACTCTAACAAAGCCAAGAACACTGAATCACAAATTTTTCACTTGTTTAGTAGCAGTGAAGTGCAGTCAGAGCATGAGAACAGAGCCGTCTATTCTTCATCATATTTCTGGCTCATATTCAGGAGTGGACAGGGTAGTCATGTACAGTGTGGAGTTTAGGGTTTGTGTAATGATTGCTGCCTAGGCTGCTGCCTGTGGATCCTGTAGCAGAGGCAGTCATTGCTTCTTGGAGCCCTGAGTCATCAATGGCAGGTGAAACCCATGGTCTTCTATTTCTGCTGCAATACACGTGACAATTCAGCACGCCAACTTATCCTAAAGGTCTTAGAGGTCTCTCCCTCAGCCTGTGGCACAACTCTTGTGGCAGAGAAGGGCATGCTGCTGCATGGCTGGAGCTCCCTGGGCATGCTGCCTTGCATCTTCATTCTCCATCAATACATGCACTGAAACCCAGTGATTGCAGTTAGATAATGTCTTCTGATTAGCAGTTTTTTTAGAGCAATATAGTAGTAGTACTACTACTGTGGTTTATGTTTGTTTATTTGGGTTTGACAGAAAGCATACTGAAGTTTAATTTGCAAATATAACAAATATTGAGTAATAAAAGACCATATTCCAGCTGTCTGCTAATTAATTATTCCTGATGCAAGGCAAGACCAGCTATATTCTGTGAGACTCATCCAGTTTTCAGATTAACAAAATGAGAATTAGTAAGGCTCTGCAGTATTTACATGATAGATCAAAGTCCTGATGTCTTTGAGGAGTACTCTTACATGGCTAATGACTTCTGTTCCTCCAAGATTAAACTTCTGCTTGTGAAGCTGTGCTAAAGAGCAAATGATGCAGCTACTTCAGTTTGTCAAAGCTCCCTTCTGGAGCTGAATATTTAAAACTGCTGTACTTCAGCTGACAAACTGCAGGCTTTCTGTGCAAGCTCCAAAATCATTCTTTTATTTCAGAGTTCAGTATCATCCAGTTGAGTTGCTTATATGAAATAGCTGAGTGGTTTTGCTCAGTTTTTTACAGTTCATAGCAAATAAGTCACTAGAGGTGGTATCTGAGTTGGAGGTGTTAAGAGAGCGATCTTGACAGCAAAATATGGAGAGTAAAATCCCTGTATTGGGATACATTCTTGCTTTAGAATTCAAATGGAGATCACTGGGCTGAGGAGGTATGGATCCAAACATATAGGCAATGGTCATGCAGTCCTGTATGCAGAGCAGCAAGGGACTCCAGGCTTGTTTCAGGATGGATGGGGGTATGTGTGTGTAAATGCAGACGGTCAAGTGAATCTCATTAGGTTTTGTGGGAACAAGGTGAATTATGTCACAAGCTCCAATTAGATGTGAAGGTCTTTTCTGTGCTGTCTTAATGGAAGCTGCCTGTTTATGCCAAAGAAGAAGAGGTAAAATAGATGCTGTGCTATGAACTGGTACTGTGGCATCTTACAGATTCACTTGTAAATTCGTTTCATCAGAAACTGAAGCAATGCTGAAGCCTTACTGAGGGTGTAGAAGCATAGACATTAATAACACAGATGTCCTGAAAATAATCTGGGATTTGGGCAGTCAGTCTCAGTTACAGTGAGATGCTTCCAGATGCAAATATCCCATAGAATTTAATATCCTGTTTATTTCTCAGCATGGTTAAGTTTATGTGGTGACTTGACTATAGTTTTTCAAAATGTCAGCAGTTTTTAATTAGTTACAACACGTACATGGATTATTACAGCAGCCAGTATTTGAAAGCTGAGTGCCCTTTCTCCTCCCTGTTCCCCAGCTCTCTCAGCTGTGGGGAGCACAGCGTGGTCACGTTCAGCATCGCAGTTGCCCTGTGCTGTGCAGGGAGGACGTCACACCATGTAGCTTTTACAGGATGCTCTGAGAGATCAATGTTGGGAAACAATCACATCTGCTTCTCTTCCAGGCAACAGTTACCAAGGTCATGGCAATTTTGACTTCCCACACGGGAATCCTGGTGGCACATCTATGAATGACTTCATGCATGGGCCACAGCTGTCACATCCTCCCGACATGCCAAGCAGCATGGCAGCTCTCGACAAGCCTCTCAGTCACCCCATGCAGGAATCTGTAAGTAATGGTGCTGTGAATGTAGATTTTCCTTTGTAGGGGTAAGGAACTCTTACCCAGCTAATGGACTTGCCTTATGAACTGCTTTTACTTTTTGTGGATTGCTTACCTTGGAAGTTTGTGAAGTAGAATAGTCCTGGGAAATGCCACTTTTTTCTTTTCTGGCCATTTTGAAGTTTTGGAGAAACATTTCTGCACTTTTTGAATTGTCATTTACACTTGTTTATCTGATAGAAAGAACCTGGGTCGGTGTGTTGTATTAATCATTGTGCTTTGCTCTAACACATGAAGAAAGGTACACTTAATTCCCTGGGCCAGCAGGTCTGTGAATGTCCATCTCCAGGAGACAACTTGTTAAAGCAAGACATTGGCTGACTTCAAAGCAGGGATAATATCTTTCCTTGCATTTTCCCTGAGGGCAAAATTTGCATCAAAGCATTTTGAGGGGCAATTCTTCCCAAGTGGCATGAAAGGCACCATTACGCTGCTGGGAATAGGACAAACCTGTAGATTTCAGGGAGAGATGCTGCCCCTAGTCTGCAAGTATCAATGGAAGAGACTGAAAAATAGAGGTTCCTCAGGTCTCAGAGGGTGAGGCAGAACTGTGCATTGGAAAAGCAGCTTGCTCGGAGCACTGTGTTTTCTGTACAGAACTTTATATATCTCCAGAATATGCAGTACTGCAGCATCTAGGTGATGGAAAAGCTACCAGCAGTATTTAGCTCTTAGGCATGGCTAGTCATCTATTTTAACTCTGTGTGGGGGGTGTGTATACATCCTTTTATGTTCATTTAAGTTACAGGGCAGGGGCTTTAAAGTGTGCTGTTACTGCACAGGAAGGATGTTTAACTTGACAAGTCATCTGTGCTGTGTCTTTAGTGAATCCTAGAAAGTACAATTTCAGAATGTAATGAGGAAATGTGGTAGCAGATGCTCAGCAAAAGCCTACTCAGTCAATGTCTCCTCTAGCTGGTTTTCCAAAGAGGATGGTGAGAAATGGGAGAGGCGAGAGAGTTCTTAGTATAGTTTGGAGACAGCCCAAGTATCAAGACTATCTGCAGAGGAAGAGCCCAGAAACTGTATTGACTTCACCACTTTAGAGGATAATAAAGCAGAACAAACATGCTGTAAACTTAATTTCACATTTGCAAATTCCACATACACAGCTTAAAGAACAGTCTGAATTCTCTGCATCAGAACCAATATACAGTATTAGAATATAGTAGTTAGAAGAAATGCTACCAACCTGAACCACTCACTGCTGCTTTCCTTCCATAGGGAATTATTCTTTGCTTCCCATTACCTAACACCTCTCTCTCAATTTCATCAGTTACCTGTTGTATACCTTTGCTATGGTAGTTGTCCTGGTGAAATTTCTGAAGTGGTAGGATATGAAGTGGTTGAATATGGAAGTGAAGAATCTGTGGCTTTCTGGCAATCGGACTGCTTACAGATGATAGAAGAGGTGGATGTTTCTCAATGCTGTGCATGTTCCAG
Organism: Hafferia zeledoni; assembly: GCA_035583235.1. Classification (NCBI taxonomy): domain Eukaryota; kingdom Metazoa; phylum Chordata; class Aves; order Passeriformes; family Thamnophilidae; genus Hafferia; species Hafferia zeledoni. The sequence goes on along the minus strand of JAWWEV010000169.1, from coordinate 11,566,416 downwards.
AGCTTTGGGAGTGTATTTGGGCAAATGTTAGTAAAATTTTGGTTCTGTGTTTCTGCAGCAAATCTACTTGGTTATGATAGCTAATAATTAAAGTAAACCCTTGTCCCACTTCTTCATCTGTCATGATACTCAAGCTATACTGTTTGGGAACAGGAAGCAGTCCTAAAGCAGATTCCACCTAGATTATGTCAATGGCTGATTTTCTGTAATGAGGATCAGGTTTCAGGCCTTTTAGCACAGGATAATTAGATTGTCACTGTGGCCATGCAGTCTTTAGTCCATATTTGAGGACTCTTAGTGCTCCCACACAGCCTTTTCAGTATATAAAATCTCTGCTTTCCTCTTTCTCTCTTATTCTCTTTCTTTCATTCTTCTGTCTCTAAAATGAATTGTTTGTCTGTAGCAGACAGTCAGGATAGGCATCCTTAAAATCACTTCTTTTAGAGAATTGCACTCCATTAATGCATTCCTGAATTTTGTAGCTACATATCTTTGGACAGACATCTTCATAGAAAAATAACTATAAACACATTGTGTAATTGAACCAAGGTTTTAAGATATGTGCTTGTGTCTTTCCTTTTTACACATTTAATAGGTTTTAGTAGTTTGCATGTACTATGACTTTGACCATTACATGTTTACAAGATGAGTCGGAATCAGGTATTTGGTCCTTTTAGACCTGAGGTCTGTCTTAGCAGAGCTGAATGCTGCTGAGGAAGTTCCTAATTTTCCTATTATGAAGATCTATGTGGTGGTCCTTACCTAATGGTAGGCAGAGAAAGTTGATCCCTTCAAACATATTCCATAGGTCACACCAGGAAATGCAGATGTTTTTCTAGTGTAGGTAGGGCTGGGTAACCAGGGCTGAATTAATCAGAACTTCCTTTTCTCAACACTGCTGTTCGACTCCTGTGGAAGAAGCAAAAAAATCAAGACCTGAAGTGACTAGAAGTAATACCAGCGTAGAGTGTTATGAGAGCTATAGACTAGATGGTACATTTCAACAGTGCTGGGCAGAATAGCTGCCACAATCGCATCATGTTTGTTTTCAAAAATGGTAAGCAAGTTTCAGACAAAGAAGTCAGAATTAGCTCTAGTTTAGTGTTTATTGCAGACAGTTAAGAAGTGGTACATAACTGAGCAATGGATGGTCATGCCATAGTTTCATGTACTCAGTGAGGTGATGTGAGCCGGTGCCACTGTAAAAAGTCATTGCTCTGTTTCTAAGTTTCCTCCCTCTCACACCAGCACAAGTGTTACTGTAGCCATGAAGTGATCTGGACCCAGGTACTGATGTGATGGAGAACTAATTCAGGGGCGGAGTGGTGAAGTTTAGTGCATGTCTCCAAGGATGCACCTTGCAGACATGACAAAGACATGGATGGGAAAAGCACCCAAGAGCATCAGAGCAGGCAGGGTGGCCCCTTTCAGTGGTTTTGCGGACTAATGCAGCAAAAGAATTGATAAAGCTATTGTCTTGGTAATGAAAAGACATACCATCAACTTAACCTGGTGATTTTTTTTTTCCCCCTCTATCTATTTTCTCCAGAGACAAAGAATACTGAGCAGCTGGCAGGCCCTGTTGCTCTAAGCTGTACTCGTCTGCACACTCCTAGAGGTCACTGTTGGGCTGTAGTTGTGTTGTTCTGTGTTACTAAGCTGAAGATCTAGTTGTCTGCTATAAGCTTTTCTTTTATAGATTGTAAATGATTTAAGAGTGCCAAAGTTAATGCCTCTAAAAATAACCCTGGAATTAACCTTGCTGTGTAAGCAGAGGCAACTTCGTTAGACTCTGCATCTGCAGTGTGGGTTAGTGTTTTCAAAACAAAATGATGGGAGTTGCAGGTGCAAGCTGAACATACACAAAGTGTATTGCTTGAAATGTGTTTGCACCATGGAAAACTTATCATTAGTTAATGAATGCAATTAGAAAAATGTTGTAGCCCTGAACATTTTGCTGGTGGCCTATACGACTGGTATGTAAGAGCCCAAGTGACTGCCTTATTGACTGACTATTTACATATCTATATCTATATCTATCTATCTACATATATATATCCCCCTACATATATATGAAATCCTTTCTTGTGTAAAGTAGAATTTCTAACCTCCTTATTTGTTTTGAAATTTGTCTAAGAACATATTAATGCCTCCTGTTATAAATAATTATTGCCAATATGACTCTTCCTTTGTGCATTTAGGGATAAATTTAAGAGACTATTCAGTATAATTCAATATAATCCTGTTTTGCTTTGGTTTAATTTTTGTTTTTTTTTCCAAAAAGTGGTGTCATACTTTAACAACACTGTCTTAAATTGCTTTTTACTCTTTATTATTATTAAGCTTTCTTATTTTCCACACTTTCTGTTGCACATGTCCTCAGTGAGTGAGGAAGGAAACAGTACCATTTAGATAGACGTCTACTTGCACTTGGATTTCTGCAGTTTTTAGGCTGCAAATTCACTTACATTCAAGTAGTCAAGCTGTGACACTAATGGAGAGATGTGTATCAGTACTTTTTAACAGTTACTTTAAAGTCTCATATGGAAAGAGGCCCAAATGCCGTGTTGCAGATAGAATCCTGCTCTTTTCACAAACTGTCATAGTATCAGAAGTATTGAAAAGGCCCTCCATGAAGCTGTGTATGACTGTCCCAGAGGATCAGTATTCAGGATTCATTTTTTCTAAGACTGGTGAAATGTATTGTTTTAATTGCTAATTTGGGTAAATTTTTTTGTGGGAACATTTTAATTAGGTTTTGTAATAATCTCCCTTTGCTTTCCAAAACTGAAGACTGAGGTTAAGATAACCTTGCAGTTTACTGTGATACGAAAGGGTGAATACAGAGATAGTATTTTGCTGGTTTCTGTTGGCTCGGCTGGATGAGTTTCATGCTGTTGTTTTATGTATTTGTTCCTTTATTTCAGCTCCACTTTGTGGCAATATGTAGCATTCCTCAAAAAATGCTTACATTTTTTGTTTCTCCATATACCCAATTAATATGGGATATCTGATTGTGAAGCATTCAGACACTTCTTTCTCATGGCACCAAAGTCAAGCCTCAGAGAATCCACTGGCATTAAATGTGACATGCAGCAGAAGGAAAAATTGAGTTTGTGCATTTTTAGTGCTTCTCTGTCATGTGAGAAAGACTTTTTCCCCCATTCTTCAATAATAGCATTTGGAAGATGCATGTGCTTTGGTCATTTTTTAATCCACAGAAAATAAAAAAAATACTAAGCTTTTGCTGGAGAACTCATCCACAGCATGAATACAAAAGAGCAGTGTGATCATTAGCCCAGTTTAAGCTAAGGCAGTGTGCTTGGCAGTCAGCAGGTGTGCAGCCACCCCCAGCAGCTTGGCTGATGGTGCAGAGTGTGCTGCCTGAGCCAGCTTGGGTTTGTCAGCCATCTGAACCCATGAATATCAGCGAGGAAAACCTTCAGCCATCAACAGGGGTATTGCATTCTGAAAAGAAAAGGAGGGGAGGAGTGGGGAAGGACTGATGTTTGCAAGATGTTTGTAATGAGCTGAAATAGGAATAGGATGTGGTGTCGGGAAGCTGCCAAATACGGGAACTGAGCAGAAATGATGCATTTTCTTGGTTAGTGAGTTTTTCGGCATAGGAATCATTATTCAACAAATTCTCCATGCATTCCTAGAGTGTTTTAAGGTAAAAGCATCTGCCTTGCTAATGCTGAACAGCACCCATAAGCCTCCTTCCCTCCTGTGTGGGGTTCATTGTTTTGCATCTTTAGGCACAGTTTTCCACATTACAAGGAAGCAAACCAACAGCACAAATCCAATGTATTTTTTCCCCTTGCAGACAACCTGGAAAAAGCTGAAACACTTCCTCCAGCATTGGGATATGGAGTTTTCCAATTGTGCTTTTTCATTTCTTTTTTTGTTTTTCTTTTTTGGTTTGTTGGTTTTGTTGGGTTTTTTCGTTGTGTGTGTTGTTTTTTAATTCATTTATTTTTATAACATGCAGTTACAGAGTCAGGCACGCGAGCAGTGTACCTTGTGGCCTCACTTTCTTTTCCTGCTTTTTTCCTCCTCCGCAGATCCCTCATCCCGGCAGCACTGATCAGTCCCATACTTCCATGCAGCAAGGTTTGCACGTCCCTCACCCCAGCAGCCAGTCAGGGCAGCCATTACATCACAGCGGGCCTCCTACCCAGCAGTCCCGGCAGCCACCCCCGGCCGCTTCTAGCAACCATCCACACAGTGACCTGACCTTTAATCCCTCCTCAGCCTTAGAGGGTCAGGCTGGTGGACAGGGAGCACCCGACATGCCGGAGCCCTCGCTGGATGTAAGTCTGTGTCATACTCTCATCTGCCTGCCATAGCGTGTGCTTCGCATTGCGGTGGGAGGGCAGGGAGGGCGTGGGAACGGGGAGCCGCTTCCACAGCACATGCCATCCCTTCATGCTTTGGTACATGGGCGCAGGTGCCACAGCCAAGGTGACAGGGCACTCCTGGCTTGCTGGGAGAATGGTTCTGGTTGGAGCAACTGCGTGGTGTGCGAGCCATAAACCTCTTCATAGTGCCAAGGCAGAAATCTTTTCAGGTGGCAGCTCAGGCACCAGGCTGGGAGCCATGTCCTCCTTTCCTCCTCATCGCTGGCTGGGCTGTGCTCATCCAGCCCCTGAAGCTGTCACAGTGCCCGACTAAGAGGAAGGACACAGCTGTGTGTGGCTCTGACTGTGGCGTTGCTGTGCCAGGCGAGCTGCACACTGAGCCCTGTGGTGTGCCCTGGCCAGCAGGGGAGGGGGCTCTGCTGGCCCCCCCTGTGGCACTGTCCCTGCTCCCTGCAGCCAGTAACAGTCTGTGCCCATCCATACACACTCCTGCAGGTGGCTCAGCAGCACAAGTTCTTCCTCCCAATAGGCCACACAGGAAAGTAAACAAGGATGTCTTCTGCCTCCTAGGACACTATGGGAGAAAACTCATAACTAAACAAAGATAAGTCTAGTTTCAAGGCCAAAAGTAGCTTCCATCTCTTAACCATCCATTCAGTGGAGCTGGAAGTGAATTATCTGAGGTCTCTCTCTGGATAACCATCTACCTCCCAAAATATAAATTCCTTAGCACTAGGATTGGATTTTTGTTTGAGTCATGCATTCCTGTATGTGTATCTTCTGTCTGTTCTAAAGTCTGCTGCTGCACAGTGAATTTTCTTAGAGTAATGTTCGCTTCTGTGCCTCGGATTTATATCTGTATTTGTTGTTGCTGTATGCTTACATCTTCCCAGTCACACAGGGGCAGTGGGCTGGCAGGCAGCTTCACAAAGGGGAGGGAAGCAGTTAGGGGGCAGTTAGAGGCTCCTGGATGCTAAAGGAACAGTGATCAGTGCTGTTTTACACAAAATGGTCACATGAACATCCCTTGGGAACAACAGTTCATGTGGCAGTTCTGAACCCTTAAGGACCCTATACGAGCAATACTAATAGGTGAAGTAAAAACATCTTCTGTTTTTTTTTTCCTTCAAATATTTAAGAAATATAAAGTTTGCTGTTAGGGGACAGGCACCCATTCCTCGTTGAAAAGCAAAGTACAAGGTACAAAAACCTGCACACTTAACCTGTACTGGTGGAGGATTGCTGGTTTCTTAAGGGAGGCAAGTGCTGTAAGTCTATGTAATGTACTTCGTGAAAATTCCTGTGAGCTCGATAATGATCAGGTAGATTATTTTAACGGGTATAACTCACAGAGGCTGTGTTTGGAACATGCAGCAAAGCAAACGGGTCTGTACTGTGGGCAACTTGGTCAACTCCCTACTGACACAGTCACGTTAATTCTGTAGGAATTCAGTGTGGTACCGTCTAAGGTTTAACTTGGGTTAAAGGATCTAGCTTGTATAGATACAGATACAGTCAGAGGAGATCTGCACTTGTACTTCAGACAGCAATCTCAAGGCTCAAATCACTCGTCAAACCTCTTGAATTTGCACTTCAGGAGCACTGGGTACACCTCTCCAAATTCCAGCTCTAAGTCTAGCACATTCCTGTGGCTTCTGCCCCCACCTCTCTCTCCCAGCCCGTGGTGCTCCTCTGTCCTTTATCCCTGCTCCAGCACAGCATTCTAAGCTCCCAGCAAGTCCCTTCTAAGGTCTCTGGTTTTTGCACCAGCTGGACAGGAGGCAGGCTGTGCCACCTGGCCCCTCTGATGTGAGGAAAGCTGAGGTCACCCTCAAAACTTAGACTTCATCTTCACAGATACTGAGTATATTGTTTAAAACTGTTGCCTTTCTTAAAAAAAAAAACTTTAAAAAAAACCCCGTGTATGCAAGAATGAATCTCAGAGACATTACATTAAATTTTTAAGAATTTCATTGTAAAATTGTAGGACAAATTCAGTAATTTTTGGTTTTCACCACATTTGATGGGGCTGCAGTTTCTTTTTGGACTTCTGTACTTGGACTTCTCACAAAATACGATGATAGAAGGTGAAGTACATTTAAAAGCCTTACATCTTTAGTCTAGTACTATGACAATAGCATTTTTACCATGAATAAAAGGAGGCAATGTTTTAAGAAAAACATTCCTTCTGGGAGGTTCTGTTCTTGTAAACTTGACATTGCATTTTCTTAAAAATGCTTAAAAAGCAGTGAACTTCCTTCTGCATTTCATGTTTAGCTTGTTGAAAAATGTGTTTATCCATATAATGTTAGAAGATGAAGCCGCATTTGCACAAGAGTATGCACAAGAGTAATAGAAAGATATAAATACAATATTTATATGGTAAATGTGAAGCATTCAAGCTTTTGGTTTTATAGTATTTGAAAACATAAAACAAGTTAAAATTAATATCTCTTACCTATTGTTAAGTTTGTTAAAGCAGTCCATATTTTTCTGCCTTCAACACAGCACAGTGTATAAAGGGGTTTATTGCAAACTCTTCGCTGCCATTTTTTATGTATGGCACTTTTACTTTTGACTGGCAAGACGCATTATAAAGCAGAAAACATTGATGCACAACCCAGAAGTTACGATGTGCTTGTCATCTGTCAGATCCAAAATAATTTGTGTGTTGGTTGGAAAAACAAAATTTTCTACTTGAAATACAGTATTAATAAAAATACAAATTGAAGTCCCACAACTGTACCTTTTAATACTTTAAAGAATTGTGTAGATTACTGCATCTTCTGTTGGACAGAGTATTATGCCTGTGACCCTTTAGAATGCCTGGAATTGCATGTAATGGTGTAGTCAAATGAGCACTTCAACCACTGTAAACTCCTTGGCACAGAAAGGAGAAGGACTCACCCAGCTGCCTTGCCATTCCTCTCCCCATAGTCCTCCTCAGTTTGTTGGGGTTTCTTTCCTGCTCTCCTTGGTTTGTTGGTTGTTTGGGTTTTTTTTTTCCCCTGGGCTAATTTGAACCCTGGGTGAGTTCCTTGCTCCAGTTCAGTGCCCCAGAACTTACATCAGTGTGCCAAGGAGCCTGGAGGGTGGCTGAGGTGAGGAAAGGACAGGGCTGGCTCCTTCTGCAGAGATTCATGCTTTGGGTGGTCATCACACTAATGTGTGAGAATCGGACCAGCTGATCTACCTTAAAGCTCCAATACGTCTTACTCAAACAGCACATTTCAAGTTTTTATTCAGTGTTTTTATAAAACATACATAATCAGCATTTATCCAGTAGTTTTGTCAGCATGGTTAGCCAGGAAATACATGTTAATGATGAACTTTGTGATGGGAAGGTTGATTGAGAAATCCTAACTGAGATGATAATATAACTCACTGGCGAAAACTGAGTCATACTGACTTTCACAAACAAGTGGATACTGCATCATCTTAGGGTCTTAGGTTTGTGACACTGCCTTCTGATTTATTTGTTATGATATATTGTTATGAAAACCAGTTTCCAGGAATGTGTGGTGTTTGATCCCTTTTTTTTTCCCCAGTTGTGTTTCTGTTATCTGTAATTTTCCTTTTATCTCTGTATTTTATAGCTGCTTCCAGAACTCACAAATCCAGATGAGCTGCTTTCATACCTGGATCCTCCTGATTTGCCAAGCAATAGCAATGATGACCTTCTGTCTCTCTTTGAGAACAACTGAAACCACATGTAATCTCCCACCCCTTTCACTTGTTCACATGTGTGTGGCTGCACAGCGAGGAATCTTAACACTCCTTTTCCACAAAAGAAGAAAAAAAACCTCACAACTTGATCCAATGGTGCACTCCCTGCTTTCTTCATCTCAGAACTGCTTTTGTTAGCTTCAAAGACTGCGAAAGTGATGGGAGAAAATAATACAAAAATTAAATGAATGCAGTAATCTCCGAGTTTGCCATGCTACGTGTGACAAAGAAGCATAGACAGTTGTGCAGCTATTGGAAACCCCATTTGGTGTTCATCCTCTAGAGAGAGAGTTCTGTGATAAACATAGTGTGAAGTATCTTGGCAAAACTGAATCTTGGCAAGGGAAGAAAAGGCAACAAAATGGAACTGTCTTTAATTGACCAGTCTCAGAGTGTCCTTACAATGCTTTGTTCTTCCATTTTTTTGAAACTTTATCTCCCTCTACCCCACCTCTCCTCTGCCCCCCTCCAGCCACAGGTTTGCATTGGAGTGATTGTCCTGGCCACACACAATAAGGAAAAAAAACACGTACAAACCTCAAAAAAGCACAAATCCTACAGTCAAGTGGCAAAGATAGGGAAGACATACAGGCCTGTTAGAGGGAGACAGCGGTTTAGTTAGTGTGACTTCAGTAGTGGAGTCCTGAGAATCTTCAGGCTGCAGCTGCGGGTGTCAGTATTCCTGAAAGCGCAGGGATCTTAACCACCTCTTTGCAGAGGATTCATCTGGCCAAGCACACAGATTGGAAACACTCCAAAAAAAATTAAATAAGAGTTTGCGATGTGTAGGGATTTTTTTGTGTTTTTGGTTTCAAATCAGTGCCGTTTCTGGCTGCATTAACATCCAGCTGTAGAGATTTCTGTAATAGATCTTTCTGCCATGTATGCCATCTGTAACAGAACAGAGAGGGTGGGGGGATGTAAACCAAACTGTTCCTGATTATTACCTACAGCCTTCGGTGCCCCAAGAGTTTGTGTCACTGTCTGTATTGCACAATGCATAGTAAGACAAGCTGGGTTGAAGGCAGCAAGGAAATCATTGCAGGATGGAGGGAGAGTAACATCACTGTCTGCATAATTATTTTTAATAATTGGCTTGAGAAGGGGCATTGACATTGGACAGCCATTTTGCAGCTTCATTTTGTTTTGCTTTGTGTTCTGTTTTCGTGACTGTTACAGATGCTTCAGCCTTTTCCTTTTCTCCTCCTTCAGTTTTCTTTTTTTTAAACTTTGGCTGCTGGAATGAGCTCTTTCTTCTGAAGGACTGGGCGTGGGGAGAATAAGTAATTGTCAGTAGATTGCTACTGCCCTCAAGAGACCCTGCTGCCACAATCACTGTCTTGCCCCTGTGATCTGTGCTTCTCGTGTGGTTGCTGCTCCTGCATGAGCTTCATATTGCTTCTGTGCCCATTTCTGTGCTCTTTGTCTCTCTCTCTTATAAATGATGTACAGTAGCTGTGTAAGAAGTGCATGTGTGCCAACTTTGCCCTCGTGGTGCAACATTTCAGTTTTTGCCCACTGTACAGTTATTGGTTTTATTTCTTTTTGTTACTAAAGCAAATTTGACCCTGCTCCTTTTCCTCTTCCCAAATCCAGTCAAACACCTTTTGTTTGCTCACCACAATATATTTTAAACTGAAGTGCCAGGCAAAATTTTGTTTGTTCCTGTCCGTTTGACTAGATAGCTTCCTAGCCCTCTGTGTTTAGTTTGCAACGCTGTAAATGGCATGCTCTGTGCTTACAACTCTGGATTTGCTTTCCTCACCAAAGTCATATTTGTAAATTCTTTGTGTTTTTTGTTTTATTTTGCTCTTTTTGTTAATGTTTCCCACTACTGCTGTACATGCGTCGTGATATATATATGCTAGTCAGCAGCACCTTGCTGTAGATATTAAAGGAAATGGCAGTTTAGTTCTTTTATTTTCCAGTAGGAGTATTGAATCTGTCAAACGTATTATGTAGAGATGGTCCCACACTTATATTTTTCCTCTTTCAAGTTTTTTTAAGAAAGGCGCTGTTCATTATGCAAAATCAATTATTTTAAGAATTGCTATTGTAAATATCTTTGTGAATATTTTAGTATCGTCTTTGATAATATTCAGCATTTTCATGATCTGGTTATACTTTTGCTGGTGTTTTTAAATACCTTGTCTGAAGAAAAATATGGGTCCTTTTTTAAAAAAGAAAGTTGAGGGTTCTTTAACAGAATAAGGGAGATGGGTTTTTGTTTTGGGGGTTTTTTCTTTTTTTTTTCCCCCCCCCCACTGTTTTCTTTTGGTAAGTTAGCCTAAATTTCATATCCATTTATGTGGTGAACAAATTGGTGCATCCGGCAGTACCTGGATAATCAGGGCCCAGCTCTGTCATGGAAACATAGTAAGTGATTGCCTTGGGAAAAAGAAACCCCAACTAACCGACCGGTGTTCACTGGCTGTGAGTGAACGTGAGCTGGTAATGGCAGAGATTTTGTTCGTTTGCCCAAGCGAGCAGAACACCTTGGACCACCTGTCTGACAGGTAAAGATGCACTAAGGCAAGCAGCAAATCTGTAAGGTACCATATTTATATCGCTGTACTGCTGCTCTGGTCTCTGAAACTGGGGCACAGTAACACTTTGGGATGTTGGTGGGTGGGGGAGGGAAACAGTATAGTATATTTTATTCTGCTTAGAAGTGTCTTTTTTCTTATGTAGGCTTGACAACCTGTAGCGGATCTCTGCAGAATATTAAAGATACCTTGGTGTAATACATGGTAATATGGTTGTGGTGTGGTACTGCTATCACACAATTCCTAGGAAAGACCGTTCTTCAGTTACGGATACAGATGTGTTTTGTAGCCATTTTACTGTAGTAGTTTCCTCCTGGTTTTTTCTGCATTTTTTATATAGGTATTGAAGTCATTTGCAGGGGTGGCTAATGGTAAACTGACTTTATGCCCTTAGAGTTTGGGGGGGTTGTTTTGGGGTAAGTTTCTTAAGCCATAGGTTTGGGAATAAAGAAGACTTTCACTACTAGTTGGAACTGGTTGCTCAGATTTTTTAATTGATTCTGTTTAATGTTCCATTCTCCACTGATTCCTGAGCACCTAAGTTAGTCTCCTGAAATTAATTTTCTCTTAAATACAACATTAGTATTTTAAATCAGATATGTTAAGGATTGACCTTTTGCTAACCGGTAGTACTTAAAATGTGTCATTTAAAAGTACCTGTTGGAAAGCGTAAAGGGGAAAAAAACCCCATAGATACTACCAATATGCTTGGAGCAGTGTTGGCATCTGCTTTGTACAGTAACAGATAATTAAAGTGGACGGTTGAAATTTTTAAACTTACAGAAACATTTGGTTTCTAAGCAGAACTTCAGAGAAAATCCAATTTTTACCCATCACCCACATGCTGGACATTTGAGACAGTTTTAAAACCTGTCTGTCAGCTAAAATCAGGTACTGTATAGTGAAGTCAGTATGAAAAAGCTTCTAAATGAAATTTAGTTATTTTTTTATCTGTTCACTGCCATGTTAAAGTTTAGAGAAAAAAATCTAGCAAATAGGATAATCAGTCATTTCTTTTAAAGCTTAATTATTATATGAGATTCCAGTAGTATTTTTATTCTTCCTTTTTTGTTTTTTTACTTTTTTTAATCGTTTCCCTATGGAAGTTCATCTGGGAAAGAACCCACAGAGATCTACAGTTCTGCTGCCAAGACATTATTAATAGGACTGACAGATACACGCCAGTGTCTGCAGCGGAGACTCAAGGGACAGCTGTACATATGTAAATGACAAATAGAGACATGTTAACAGAAATGCATTCATTTTCCTTGGAATGTGCATTGTTTTTATTTCGCAGGAAAAAAAAAGCTTGAAGCTCCATCTTGTGTGGAAAATGAATCCTGTTTGTTAGCGTTTGTGGAGTCTCAGCATTTGTTTCACTTTCACTTCTGTAATATACTCTGATCCTTTGTTTTGTTTTGTTTTATCTACATGTAATATTTAGCTTACGTGTACTAGTCTATCACCTGTGTATTTTTAGGGTGCTACAGAAATAATGAAGAAAAATACGGGGATTAAAAAAAATTGTAACCAAATTCATACTTTGTACAATTTTTGATATCACGATCAGAGGGAGAATTAAAAAAAAAAAAAGTACAATCTGAGGTAACATGCAAAAATGGCCATTGTCTTTGTTTGTACATTGTATGTACAGTACAATGCAATCATTTCATACTTTAAACTGGTCAGAAAAATAATTGTGATTTTTAGTCTTGCAAAACTGTATGTAGTTAGATGATGTGACAACCTAATATTTATCTAATAAATATGTATTCAGATGAAACCTGTATATTAGGTGTTCATGTGGTTATTTTGTATTTAAAGATCAAATTATTGCTAGACATTTATATACTCTGTTGTAACACTGAAGTATTCTCATTTGCTCATGTTAATTTTTTTTTCCTAAATAAATTTGCAAAATTAAGGTCTGGCTAATTGGCAACTGCTTTGTAAATTTTCAGTTTCTTTTTGAAACCACAAACTTCCCCTCTGCTCTCCCTGGTTTGTGTTAATGTGGAAGTCAGTTGTGCAGGGCGTACCTTTTTTGGAGAGCAAGACTTGCTGCAGGAAGGGAAAGGTGTGAACCACTGTGGAAGAGACAGAGAATAAAATAAAAGATTATGAATGCAAATTTGCTGATAAGCATGGGATCACACAGCAGAAAGTCCCTGCTGAGCAAGGTGTTGGTGACTCGCTCTTCAGTATGCAGGGCACTGCCTATCTCCTAAACAAGCAGTAATTACTTTGAAATGAAATCTTTATGTGATATGAATAACAGGGAAGGAGGACTTCTCTCTGGTACTGGCACACGTGGAGGGGTTAAACATCCAACGCTTTTGTTTTAAATTCTTACCAGTTTGATACTTTTGCTTGAAACCTATTAAAATGAAATCAGTGACCTTGGAAGATGACTAAAAAAAGACCATTTTTTTCTTAATGCATCTTCATCTTAAACTTGAAGCTTTTGGTTTCTAAATGCAGCCTTTGAGTTACAAAGTCAGCTTAATTGATCTACCTGTTCAACTGCAGGCAGACTAAATGGTGGCACAAGGAATCACACAGGGTCACATCAACAACAGCCATGGCATGCACAGCTCCTGGTCTGGAGTTCTACACTGTATGTAGCCACAGCCGCCATTCCCTTTGCATTTGAGAACTTCCTTTAACAGAGTAAACTTGTTTTTACTGAGTATCTCAGCAGTTTTATATGGCATTTTTGGAAGTGTTTAGTCTGAACCCACCTTTGAAATGCATTCGAATATGTGGGAAAAACCTAACCATTTCAGAATATGAGTATCTATGCAGGCACCTATCCCAATTATTCCACACTTCCACAAGGACACACGTCCTTATTATTAATTGAGATACACACAAATATATGTATATATAAATCTAGATTAGGGATTTATTTTCTTAAAATTGGGAAAAGCCTATGTTTCTGGTTCTCAGCTTCCGTCTTCTTGCTGGCACTGTCCATTCTAATGGACTTTTTGGATAACATAATAAAACTGAGTTAGAGTAACAAAACAGAAAAAATACATATCCATTCCAGCCAATAATTAATAAATATTTTGGGTTTGGTATTCTGTTTTCCTGGAAGCTCCCTAGAAGTCTCAGTGAGACATAGCACAGCCTCACTGTGGCGCTGTACAGATGGAGGAAAGTACAAAGAGCTCAAGTGATGTCCCTTAACAATACATTTTCCAAGCTTATTTTGAAGTCTGAGAAGGCTACAACAATTCTAAAAGTGGGCTTTCTCCCAGATGTCACCAGAGGAGCCCAGGAGATAGGCACAGTGTGTGTACCCAGTTGTTGCTGCTGTCTCCTGTCCCATGTCCTGGCAGTGTGCTCTGTGTGTCATGCACTCTGCATGTGCTTCCAGACAGCCACCTACATGAGTATCTGTCTATGACGTCTCTGTTTATTCATGTGCTAATTAATTGTTGAATAACTTGAGATCAATTGTATTTCCCTATGTTTTCTCTCTTCTCATTAGTATGGATCTCTGAATTGCATTACTTTTTTTGTGCCCATTGTATTCTGTTGTCATACATGTCATCATGCTTTTTACAGGAGTAAGAGACTGAAAACAATTAGAAACATGGAAGAGGGACCCCCTGTTTCTTTTCTGCTTGGACAATGGGGATGGGAGTCCTGGCCATAAAGTTGCTTTCTTTACTTTAGTAAGATAGACAGCATATAAAACAGCTGTACAGCTCTCACCTGGTATGCTATATATAATTCTTTCATTTGTTATCCTTCTTTGTTTGCTTTTAAAACTAAGAAATGTACTTTTACATTTGTGTACCTAGTCTTATGTTTATATTTAACCAGAACCCACTTCTCTTTTATGTGCCTAAATTCTAAGTCTGCACAAATCTTTCTCTATTGTGAACTTCCAGTCATGAACTTTTCTTTTTCAGCTTATTACAGTTTTCCACTTTCTGTGTCACTGAAATCCTACTGACTCCATGTGGGATATTACTCCTAATGTCTGTCATTGTCTCACTGCACTATTCACACTTGTTCGCTCTGAAAAGAACACAGGATTTTTCTTGTATCAGACAGACCACTGAAAGCTTCTAGTGAGATGTCTTGGCTCCATCAAGTCTACAGAATTCTTCAGGGGAATATAAAAGTAGTCCGCAAGGAGCCTAATCAATTATGCAATTTCATTTATAAAGCAAGCGGACAGCAATTAGGTCATGACTCCTGCAGGCATCAGCACACAGCATGGCACAGGTAAACTGACTGGTTGGTTTGCTACATAATTCATCTGCATTTCCAGAAACTCCTTGCCTAGATTATAATAATTGGTTACGAGAATTTCTTGCCCTGTTTTGAAAAATTTCACCAAACATTTCATTATCCAAAATTTATGTTCTTTGATTGTAAACGTGACACATGTTAATTTGCATCTGACAACTTGTGAGCTCAGTTGGAAGGACACTGTCTCTGTTCAGATGATGGTCACAGGCAACTGTGTCATAATGTTCCATGCTACCTGATTTAGTAATGCTGTTATATGCTGAAGCTAAGAGGTCCTTTCTGTAGTGACACTGCAAAAAGCAGAGAGGAATCTCAGAGATTCTGTATAGTGAGGTTGGTTCCATCAGAGTTGTTCATTACAGAATAACTGGTGGATTTTTTTAGTCTTGTTGTATCTGTGAAGCTTTTAATTTCTGGGTGATTCTTGTTCAAACTGATACTATCTGATCATTTTTAACTTTCAGCTCCTGTTGTGAAGTTCTACAACAAAAAAAAACATGTCTCAAAACTCTGATTATTGTTAGAATTAGTTTAGAGCAGACAGGATGATTCATCTTGTACCAAGGTACAGGGGCAGCTGTTTACCTCAAGTCATTGTTCAAATTTGCACACAAGGCAAACTCAAGGAAAACCCAAGGCTTTACCAGGTAGCCGATCAAAACATCACGGAAAGGTCATGAAGACATGACAATGTAAGGAAAATAATTGTGTAGAAAGCTGCCAAATAGCAACAGAAAAAAAATCAGAAAAGTGATCAAAATTGAACCAAAGACACACAAGAAAATAATTTTTAAAAATCAAGTAGTAAGCAGGGATGGAGAATGGAAAACATACAGTTGGAAATCTGGAGTGCTGCTGGTGACATGCTGCATGGGATCATGGGTCCCACATGGCCCTGTGCCACTGCAAACATTTCTCACCTGAGTTGCAAGTAAAATTTACTTGTAAAATTCATCTCAACCTGGAATGTCTTATTACCACCCTGTCAGTCTTAAAAGGCTAAATGTATGATGTTCTTCCCTTTCTTTTACCTGTTTGCATCTTCCAGTGTTCTTGACAGTGATTATAGGAAGTGTCTGGTGTACCTCTGGTTTTGGTTTGATCACTTATATATTTGTTATATCACAGAAACAAGATCTGGTCAATGGAGTCACACAGAGAGAGAAAAAACAAGGCACAGCAAGAGCTGGCAGTGGAGAGAGTACACATGTAGGTTTCCATGCAGGTGGGTCTTACAACAGCCTCCTGGCATGGACAGGAGGGCAATGCAGTGTTGACTTCCACTCCCCAGGAAGGAGCTGCTGAGAGTCTCCCTTAATGAGTAGTTCCTGTGCAATTCCAGTTTCAGTAAGATCATCCCATGCTCCGGGCTCATCTTGCTCACACAAGATGAAGTAGCATGTCTAATCAATTCTGAAAGTCTTTCTGATACTATTACCTTATTACTTGTTCCTCAGACCAGAGGTGGTAAATAAACTGAACTGATCCCTGTAAATTTCAAGTTCTGTTATAATTGAAATTTTGGTGATTTCGAAGGCAGAAGTGCTCCTTTAACTTTTGCTGTATCTTAGTACTGTTTCATAAGTATGCAATGCATCTCCTTCCCACCCACAGGCAAACCACCTATCCACATCCAGGAGCTTTGTGAGGCCACTGGGAGTAATAGCTGCATTTTTCTCGTAGCCTAAAAACATGCATTTTAAATGCCCTACATGCTTCGCCAGGCTGTTGAGATCTATCTCCAAGCAGCTGTAGTTTGTGTATGGACAAACTTCAGGGAAGCTGCAGGCAGCTGCAAGGTGCCCTGGGCACCGTGTAAAGGTTCTGTGTAATCTGACATATTGGCAGTGAGTTCCATGCATTATGCAGGGAGATTGAGTAATGAATTCCGGGCAAGCAATGTCACTCAGAACTTCTGAAATGAAAATGCTAATCACAGCTGTAATGAGCATGAGTGGATTGAGGTTTTTCTTGTATGACTATTTGTAGGTAATTAGTATGAAGTCATGTGGGGAAACTCCTCCTTTATGTACAATGAGTGCTGGAGAGAAGATTCATGTAGTGAGCTGAGTTAATACAAGTTCCTAAGAGGAAACCTTGATCGGGGGAAATATTTATTAGCATTTTTTCTTTTTGTATGTAAGTGTACCTGTGTGGCTACTCTGTGCCCTTTGAGCTGTTGTATAGTTTAATTTCACACTGCAATCACTTAGTATAATGGAAAGGTCTTTTCATCATCTCCCCCACTCTAGTCCCCATTCATAAATAAATGCATATCACAGAGATCCTCTCCAGGTCTCAATTCATCTTCTAGCTTAGCCAAAACCTTGAAGAAAAAATTAGGCTGCCTTCTGACAGGTCCAAGGAGTGGATAAGTACACAGGAGGAGAAAAAAAAGATTACTACATACCTAAGTAACATCCAACTTGGGCCATTCTCTGGAGTGAAAGCAGTAGGAGGTTGAAAGCATACGGGCCTATAATGCATCTGTTCCATGTTTTAACTCATCCTTAGGCATTCCTCTGAGCATTCATGACAAGATGGGCCCTTTGACATAGCTTAACATTATTCTGTAGTTACAAAGCATGGTACCTGCTATGGTTATCCCTTCAGCACTGGCAGTTCAGGGGGCATGATCTGTGTGTCTCCCTGGAGTGTGTGCCTGAAAAACGGTGTTTGTCCAGGATTTCTCACTTGTTTGTAATTGCATGTTGTAGTTCTGCTCTGGTCTTTGTGGTCAGGGCAATGCCTTGATTGACAACTTTCTGTTATTTCAGTGAATGTCACTGATGGCAGCACTTCTAGCTGCCTGACACAAAGAACTTGGGTGGGATTGAAAATGTACTATTATTCCTCACATAGGGGTTGTCTTTGTATGATTCTGTCATACTGTATTACTTGGGTGCATAACTCCAACATTCATTAGAATAACTTGAGTTTATAATACAAGGAATGTGAAAATAACTATTAGAATAATCTTGATTTTCTTTTTTTTTTTCTTTTTTTTTTTAAAGACTTTTGTGGGATTATGAATTTAAAAAACTTTTCAAAGTATTTGTATATGGTATCAGGAGAAGATCTGAATGTAATATCCGTGACTGAAATATGCGTTATCTCCACCTAAGTTACTAAGATAGGAAAACTTAAAACTACAGGTGTTGTTATTTTCATATAAAATATGCAAAATACTGCACTGTAAACTATTTCACCTTCCGTGATCCGTGGGGCAGGTTCCTGCGGTGCCTCGGGGACACCCGCGTGTCCCGGTGAGTGACTCCCAGGCACCCCATGACTCCCATTTCCCCGCTTCCCACCCAGTTATCCTCATCCCGTGACGGCTGCACGGCCTTTCCCGCCGAGGTGCTCTGCGGAAAACCCACGGGCGTTGTGTGAAATTATGGAACTTCAGGAACTTCCCCGTCTCTGTTGATCCCTGGGGAGAGGGGCTGTGAGGAAATGTGGAAAAAACAAACAAAACCCGCAAGCCAACCAACCACCACCAACAACAAATCTACAAACACACACAGATACCCAAACAAACAAAGAAAGCCGAACTCCCGAGCAGACAGACCCGCCCCCTCGGCCGCCCCCGCCCGCCGGTCCCGCACTGACCGGGCGCTCTCGCCCTGCGCTGACGCCGCTAGCGGGCGCTGCGGCACCGGCGGAGCCTATAAAGGCCGCGGGGCAGCGGTTGTGTGTCTGTGTCTGTCTGTCTGTCGGTCGGGACCGCCGCCTGTCCGCGGGATGCTGGCGCTGAGCGCCGCCCGCCGCCTGCTCCGCCCGCCCGGCGAGCTGCGGCCGCCGCCGGGGCTCGCCTGCCTGTGGGCGGCCGGTGCCCGCGGCTGCAGCGGGGCCGGCGCCAGCTCGCCGAACCCGGTGGTGTACTTGGACGTGGGCGCCGACAACCAGCCGCTGGGACGCGTCGTGCTGGAGGTAGGGGCGCGGGGCAGCTCGCCCGGGGGACGGGGCCCGCGGCGCAGAGGGCGGCCGAGCCCCGGGCATGGCGGCGGCGGGGCCGCAAGGTCAGGGCGGGCAGGGCGGGGGGCGGACCCGGGGATGGCGGGGCCGGCCCGAGGATGGCGGGACGGGCACTCTCGTCGCAGCTGCTACTCGGCCGCCCTCGGGGTGAGAGCGCGGTGCGACGGCCCCTCCGGGCGGCAGGGAGCTGCCTCGCTGTGCCAGGCCCGGTCCGTAAAGCCGGAGTGGGGGGAGCCTCGGGGGAAGGTGACTTTAAACCAGAGTGTGTGAGCTGAAATACTGAAACAGAATGAGCCTCCTGCTGTGCTGCACCGCTGGCCTGGCCCCACGCTGGGGGTCCCTGGGGCAGCCCCCGTGGAGCCCTTCACCTCCACTTTCTCGCAGGGTGCTCGTTGTTTGGTTTTTTACTTGTCAGTTTCTTGCGGTGCTGCCACCATGAGCTTCCCGCTCCACGTGGTTGGCACCGAGCTGTCCGGATGCGCAGCAGGCCCAGCAGCCAGCCTTAAAAATCCAGACTCTGAAATCCTCTGCCGTGTAAAGAAGGGCTGAACGGGAAAAGCGCCCTACAGTCTGCTCATATAAACCCTGCGGTGAGCGCCGTGTGCCGTGCGGTGTCCGTAGGGCCGGTGCGGCCTCAGGTGGTGCTCGGTGTGTGGAAGGGGGGAGGGCAGAGCTCCAGAGCCACGCTCTGCTCGGGAATGAAGCTCTTGGAATGCTCTGTGCGGAGGGAAGTCAGTGTGCCCTTCTGCCTCCAGCATCCGCTTTGGGTCTGTATTCGTAGACGTTTTTTTAAATTTAGTTCATAAGAATTCTCTCTAAAAGGAGTGCCTTTAAGACTAGAGCCCGGTTTATTTTTATCCATTGATAGTGTCAGCATGTAAATTAACTGGACTCTTCCAGTTTGTGTGCTCTCAGGAGGCAGCATTTCAGGGAGTCATAGATAAAAATATTATTGTGCAAGTCCCTTATTTATTGATGAGATATAGTAACCATCTGGATGGTATTATTAGAAAAAAAGTATTGGTGTTCCCGTATTTCTTGCAGCAGCATTTAATTTCCATGTTAAAGGATTTTTAGTGTGCCCAGTTTACAAAAAATCTGAATGCATTGCAGCATTGCCTTGAATCTGTAGCTGAGTTAGATTTGGTTGCAAATCACAGCAATCTGAGGAGTATCCTAGGGAGGGAACATTAAAGTCTTGCCACAGCCAGACTGTTTCTATGCACTGTTTCACTGCAGTGTCTGGTGCTGGGCACTGTCAGGATATGCAGTCAGGTGAAACTTTGGCCTGACTGGAATGGCCACTTTTGTGTCCCTAAGATTAGTAAAAAGGTGTGCATAATCCAAATCAGAAGTTTTTATTGGTTACAATGTCTTATGTAACATCACAAGTAGATTTCGATCGACAGTTTCTGCTCTTCTTTTTGCTCAACAGTTTCTATTCTTTTTCCTTTGCCTTTTCTGCAGATTTCAACAGCTGGCTCTGTGCTGGGGAGACCTTGGTCTCTCCATTTGTATCCAAACCAGCTTTTCATCCTTAGGGTCCATTGTAAAGGTTCATCTTCATTAACTGGCTAAAAGTTACATTGAGGGGATTGTTTTAATTACTGGCCAAATACTTGGAAAGTTTTAAAGTACTTACGTAATTTTGGGTGGCTTGTAGTTTCTGATAGCTCGTAACTTTGGGAAGAGGGTTCAGTTGTACCAGTCTCCCATGCAGAAGTTTTTCTATGTACGTATGAAAAAGCTGACTTACGAATTTGTTGGTTTATTTTTCTTTAACAGCTGAAAGCTGATGTGGTTCCAAAGACAGCAGGTAAGGCAGCATCTCCAAAATTTCATACTTCAATAATTAAATTTTAGATTGTGATTTACAGGAACAAGAATATTTTTCTACCCTTTAGAACTATTTCCATCCCCATTTGTTAATCGACCAATATGACAGGAAGTACTGATAAGGAGCTGGAATTAATTATGCTTCCAGATAGTTTCATTTTTTAATTTGCACCAAGATAGTACAATTCATATATCAGGTTATCAGTGGTGAGTAAATATGTTCAAAAACACACCAAGTTTGCATTAAAATTAAACCCCAGAGCAAGTGGGGAAGGACAAATCAAAGGGGGTTTGGTCTTTTTCCTGGTCACTAGCTGATGTTACATTCATGTTACAAAGTTGCTGTGGTTTATCATATTTCTTTTCTCACCTGCTTATTTAGTGGTTCTGAAAAAAAGCCTTGTACATTTCTTCCATTGTAGATGAAACATCCTTAAAAATAAAAAGAATCATCCTCACAATTACTATGGAAAACAGAGGCATAAAATTCAGAAAATGAAGGGTTTGAGTCCAGGCAAAGGTGAAGGAGATTGAGGGATTGGAGTTAAGATATAACAGTAAAATAAAAGGGAAATGAGATGGAAAAGGATTGTGTTTGTACCCTGTTCTGAGGCTAAATAAGCTTTACTTTCTCAGCTTTATAGCAGAGGGTTTTTTTAAGTATGGAAATAACTAATAAATCGATAATACTTAAAAGCTGCAGTAAAATTTTTGAAGCACATAAACTTGGGGCATAGTTAATCTAGTTGTATTTGATTGTATTGCCATATATGATACAGAATATAATATTTTATGCTTTGTTTTCACAGAAAACTTTAGAGCTCTTTGTACTGGTGAAAAAGGCTTTGGGTATAAAGGATCCACTTTTCACAGAGTGATTCCTTCATTTATGTGCCAGGTAATAATGTTTATTTTTTTACCTTTGCTATTAAATTTATTTGTATATTGTTTATATATTTTAGAAACAGACTAGTTGTAACATTTGAAATGGGTCTGCTCTAACCTTTGCTAACCACACAATAAAGACGTGACAGCATGGCTTGCATTTCTGACCTTTTTGCCATGGCTGTTGCTTAGCTTGTCTTTTGTACAAATAAACATAAATTATGTGTAAACTGTTAAAAAAAAGTCTGGCTGAAGGCTCTTGCTGTTACATAGCAGTGTACTATAGTGTGGGCCATAGGTGGCAAAATGACACTTGGTTGTGAGAAGCAATTGTGGGTAGAATGACAGTCAGCTTAGTGTTCTAAGGGAGCTGAGAAAACAGCATGTCCTTTCTGTATTCCAAGTAGAATAATATGTTCACAATAGAGAATGTGTTTTAATTTTTTTTTTTTCTGAATGATTCTCTAATATGGAGGAGAGGAGGGAACCAAAAGGTTTGATTTTGGTCAATTTTTGGGATGACACACCTGAGATGGATTTTGTGAAGGTTTAAAAGATGAATCTTTCGGAATTCTGGACAAGAGTGCATGCATAGGAACAATTTTTTATTAAACAGCAGCAACAAAAATAACAATAAACCTTTTTGCAAGCCTTATTTTCTACTGTGCTTGGCAGGTGAGCAGGATGCAGCTGCTGTAGTGCACTGGATTGTATGATTCCTGAATGTCTTCTCTTCTCTTAAAAAAAGCTACATTTCAACAGCATTGCATTGTTCAATGGCTTTGTAAAAATACCTGACATGATGGTTATTGTGCTTTATTTATTAACTGATAACTGTGATGGTCTCCCATCCTTGATTTTTTTTTTTAAGTGAAAAATACCTCTCTTGAAACAAGAGGCCATAATCATTTGACCTGTTTCTAAGAAGGGAAAGGGGACAGGTGTGCTATAAAGAACATATGTTCTTGTCTTTTAAATGTAAACTAGGGGTTTGTGATACTGACAAGAGGGAGAGTTTAGAAGGCTTTCTGGGATCAGAAATACATAAATATAAAAAAAGTAGAAATCCTGCTTGGAATTCTGCCACTAATTTGTCAAGTTCTGTGTAAGTGTTCTCATTGCGTTGTCCTCACAAATGGACCCAAAATGGGGATACTGGATGGTTGATCCCACGCTATGGTGAGATGATGAATTGATGTTTAGGAATTACTCGGAGGTCATTGCTAAGGTGGAAATACTGTCATAAGTTTCAAGAGTTTGCAAGTGAGAGAAAACAGTAGAGACCTTTCTACTTGTCAAGATGGGAGCGTTAATGTGATTCAGACAATTGGTGTGGCCTAATTGAAGGCTGTCATATCCGGGACTCGGCAGTTTGGAAGTCTCCACGTGGCATGCAGAGTGCAGAACATACCTCTGGGACTGCGTAGGAGTAGCTGTGACACCACCTGTAATAAGTTACTCAAGGTCAGAACAGGAAGATGAACATCACATGCAATACCTGCTGGGTGTGAGTTCTCTGCTGCCTTGGGTGGTGTCACGCTGGGAGAGGAGATGGCAGATTGCTTGGAAGCAGTTCAGGAGCCACCTCTGCGAGTCACTGTTGCTGGGGATTTCATTGGAACTGTGTTTTGTGTCCAGCCTAAGACAGGTGGTCACATCTATTGTGGCAAGCACTCTGTAACTAAGCAAAGTTTAAAATAGCTCAGGTGTAACACTTAAACAACAAAACCTAGAAATAGCAAATGGTAGTAATGGAGATCCTGATAACTGTGTATACCTGTTGGAAGAAAGGAAGGGGAACAAAAGAGTTCTGAGGTCTTGCATATGGTAATTAACTTCGGTGATTTGGTCTTGAGGCCTTGGAGGTGTTTCCTAAAATTACTGCTGTTTGTTGCATGACATTTGGGAGGAAGACTGGTTACACAGGAAGGTGGGTGGTTGATGACAGCTGGAGAATATCAGCAATATCTGGAGCAGGAATTTACTTTTGACCTGATTGTATCTTCATCTAGTTAAATGGTTTTAAATTGAGTGGACATACTCTCATTCTTAACCTGAAGAAAATTTGCTGATGATGTCACTTCTAAATTAGAGCAAGTGTGTATATTTTCCATACCATCACTTTTGATGTAAAATAATCCTTGTGTCCTTGTTTACTGTTTCAGGGTGGTGACTTTACAAATCATAACGGAACTGGCGGAAAATCCATTTATGGCAGTAGATTTCCAGATGAAAATTTCATACTGAAGCACGTAGGACCAGGTAAATAGACATGTTCTTTCTACCTTCTGATGACTATAACCTATAATGAAGCATTGTTTATGAGGACGTGTTCGAAAAAAATGAGGTTTTTTAGTTTTGTGAAGTACTTGGTAATTACAGAAGTATCAAGGAGGTTTAACAATGTGTTGTCCCTGGCATGTGCATATTTTTGTAGACTGCTGTACAAATATCTGTCAGCCCATACTGGGCATACAAATTCTGCAAAGGTAGAGTTACTGTTTTTATTTTCCTCTTTAATAAGTCATAGACTTCAATTTTTACTTGGCTGATTACTGCAGAAGTAAAACAAAGACATCTTACTTACTAGGTAACACAGACAAGTCCTTTTAGGGTCAAATTAGAGCCAGAAAAAGTAAAGACCATACAGAAGAACATCTGATCAAATTCTATAGTCTCTCTTTTTTGCACGTAACTTCCTCATCCCAGGAACTGCTGCTGTTGAGCCACAGTAGAGCTCAGCTGATGTTAGTCATGTTCAGGAAATGTACAACTGGTGGCGTTACTGACACTGTTGCTGTGGAATGAAGGGAGACAGGACAGGAGGGAATAGTCAAAGGCAAGAAGTTGGCATTAGAAATCATTCAGAGACAATACGAGACCATCACATCTTCTGTCTGTCCGTCTTTAGTCTAAATGTGCAAAAGAAAATTGTCTTCTCTGCTACAAACTTGTTACACCAATGTCATAAGTTGCTGTTGTTGTTCTAGGTGTTCTTTCAATGGCCAATGCAGGACCCAATACAAATGGATCCCAGTTCTTCATTTGCACAGCAAAAACTGACTGGTAGGTTCTCAGCCCTGCAGATTAACCTCCTGATCTGATGCCTGAATCTGGAGGGTTTGAGGTTTTCTTAAGGGGTTTGTTTGTCTGTTTGTGTTTTCTTGTTTAGTTGTTTCTCAGTTTTGTTTTTATTTCCAAATTATTTGACTCCAATGGAAAATAAATTGTTTTGTGCTACTTGAGGGAGGAAGGGCTGTGAGAGTAACAAGACTGGTATCCCTCAGGATGCTTCTAAGGTCCAGAGCTAAAAGTACTTTGTATCGCTTGTAGAGTTGTGCCTTTGCCATAGAGTTGATCTGCAGGTGAGAGCTGTGAAGATCTTCTGACACACCTTCACAGAGCTTGGTTGGGTTCAGTCCTTATGTTGTTTTAAGTAAAACTCTCTTTGTGTATTTTTTTACAGGCTAGATGGAAAACACGTTGTTTTTGGACATGTAAAGGAAGGAATGGATGTCGTGAAAAAAATTGAGAGCTTTGGTTCTAAGAGTGGAAAGCCCTCCAAAAAGATTGTCATTACTGACTGTGGCCAGCTGTCCTGACCTTTTGCCCTACCCTTCATGACAACTTCAATGCTGTGAAAAATGAATCATAAAAACACCCAAACATTTCTGATCCCATAAGTAGCACCTATGGAACCATGTTTTTTATTTAACTTGGTGCAACTTTTATACTTGTTTGGAATAATATTGATTAAAAGCATAAAACAGTAACTGAAGCATGTTTTAGTCACACTACCATGGTAGTCACACTGATTTGGTAGAGTCCCACTGTGTTTTGCAAGAAGTGGTACGATCACCCAAAGGGCTTTTAACCACACTGTTACTTTTCTTGGTATTTGGATGTTTCAGGTCTTAGCATTGGTGGTGGAGTGGACAGCTAAGTGTTCTGTAGTTGGGGGTTAGATATAAATTGAGAAATCACATGTTCCCTTTGGTGCTTATAAATGTTTATTCTGTTGTTCATCTCATCATTTTGAAACAATACTGCTAACTGGTGCACTCTCAAGGTTGTCTGCAGCAACACTGTCAGACATTTTCTTTCTGTGTCTCAGTTTAAGTCTATCCAATAGATTTAAGAGGTGATTTGGGTTTTTTTTTTAAATTAGTTTTGTTTTAATCTTCTTTCTTATAGTCTTGGACCACTTTTTCAAACTGAATTCTACCTTACTTGCTTCAGTGGAGCAATTTGACTTTTGGGTTAAGTAAATTGCTTTAGGTTGAGTTACACTGTTAGTGGAGCTCTGCCTACCAAAAAGACCTTAATCTAGCCAAAGGATCTCAGGACTTTTTATTATGCAACTGTGAACCTGAAGTGCAGTTCTCCTCTGGGGTCTGGTTCTGTGAGGAATTCAGCTCGGTTCTCAATATATGGCCAGGTTTTGCACTTGGGAGCTTGTTTGAGTGAGAAATAGGCTTGACTGCTCTTTTGCTGCATTGATAGAGTGAAGTCAGCTCACCTTGGGTATTACTTGGATTATGATTTCTTCTCATGTATCATCAGCAGAAGTCAAAATTGGTCACCACAGAATCACAAGGCCTTATCAGTGCAGCAAAATCGTTATTGTAGGGTTGATGCATGAGAAGGAAAGAATTCAGCTGATCAGCTAAACACATTTCATTTGTATAAACTAGTGTGCAGCTTTTATGTGGCATGCTTGAGCAGCAACAAATGTTGGAACCTCACAAAATCACTTTCAGAATCACTAAGGCTGTAAGATATTAATGATTGTGGGGAAAAAGCACATCATGATTGTTTTGTGCAATAATCTTGTTACTGAACAGAAAAATAAAATGTGACGGATTTCTTCAAATGTGAATTTATTTCCATTGCAGTATGATAATATGTGAGTTTAAAATTATTTAGTACTGAATTTTTTTCCACTGAGGGCTGCATTCTTCTGTGTGGAAGGTACAGGAGTGTAATTTTGCAAAAAATAGAATTGAAAACCTTTTTATTCTTTACACTGTAGCTGCTTTGTCTTTGTAGTGTTTTTTAAATATTGATTTATGCTGGTTTGCCTTATTTCATTTGGATACAATAACGTTATTTTTGTTTGTTCTCTTGATTTATATATGAAAATGAATTAAACATCGTTCTGCACAAAAAAAAAGTCTATTCATTTCTGGAAACCTGTTGTATTTACCGGAGCTATTCTATTCTTTCACTTTGTGATGGGTCTGATCTCATACTGAGAAGCTGTGCTGTGGTTCTGATACAGCAAGAAACAGGATAATGGTGCATTGCTTTGCCTCTCACTGCTGAATCTAAAATACATGGTATATAGATAGTGATTTGGATCCTGAAACTGCTCTCTTGTCTGGTGTATTAGTTTGCAGAGATAAGAACCAATGAATTTTCCCCTTTTTTTTTTAATTTCTGATTTGTTTTTTGAAAAGTTGGTAGTTCCAGCTTTTTCCTGGACAATTCAATTAGATCATCAAGGAGTTCCTTCCCTTCTTGTATGTTCAGAGATGGCATTAAAACTTCAGCATCCTTCTGTGTATCAGCAGTATTTATAGACTGGGAAGCCCAGTACAAGATGCTTCACCAGAAACATGCCCATTTTCTCAGAACTGTGTATTATGCCTTAAATAAGTAATAGTGTTACACACATTGTATTCATGGCTGTGGGGTTTTGTTTGTTTGTTGGCGCTTTTTTGGTTGGTTAGTGGTTTTATTTGTAGGTGGGGATTTTGTTGGTTTCTTTTGTTTTTTGTTGTTGGGGTTTTTTTTTTAAACATGGCTGTGGCTTTTAGGGGGTCATTTATGACCTGACTTCTGAAATGTTAAAAGCCAGAATTTTCCATCAAGGCTTATACTCTTGACTAGAGGTATTAAGACATACAGAATCACTGTGATTAGTAACACTGTTTGCAGCATCTCAGTGGGACTGGGTTTGGTTTCAGAATACCAGGACTCTGCATAGTTCCCTCTGCCAGAAGAAGGTCTTTGCTGCCCAAGTACTTAGAGCAGTGCAATTAGAAGCTTAATGTTTTGACAAAGAGATAAATATGTTAAAGTTTTCCTTTTTGAAATATCTTGGAATCTTACAATATGCTGAGTTGGAAGGGACCCATCAGGATCATTGAATCCAACTTCTGGCAGGTCACACAAGGATCACAACTCAGGAATCTTCATCAAAATGGATTTTTCTGCCGCTTTCTTCCTGATTTTTCTTTTTTCACCCTCCTCATCTTTATTTAAGAAGAAAAGGCACAGAGCTCTATTGCAGTATGTCATGCACCTACAGCATTGCAGAGTGTTCCTATACTGAAATACACAGCTGCAGCTTGTAGTAGGTACACCCGAGGTAATTTGAGGTGCACCACAGGACACGACAGCAAGGGTTGGAGGACCTCAGCATGCTGGATGGATGGCCCCAGCCTGCTGTGGTCCTGTGGCTGTCAGTCTTGGGTATGCAATCCAGTGTCGTACAGAAGTACACGGAAAGGAGCTTTGCATGTTTTTCAGGATCCTAAGTGCCCATCCCTCTCCTGTTAGCCCTTTTGGATCAGAAATAGCTTCTAGGAGAAGAGGTTTACCCTTTTGCAGCCTCGCTTGATGGTTTTGTTGGCTTCAAGTTGCTGGGCTGGCACAGGAAGAGTTAGGCAGTGCCCCGGGGCTCCTGGCTTCCTTACTCTGGGATTTTGTACCTCTCATAGCAACATCGTTACAATAAATTCAGCGGCGCGTGTTTCCTGTGTACAGAAAAGGGCTTTGATTTCTGAAGTTAACCCACTTCAACTGGGAGATAAGAAACTGCCAGATTATTTTAGTCTGGATTGATTTCCTTGTCTCCTGCTGGTAAAATCCCTGCCTGTCGCTGTCCCGGGCCGGTCACAGCCCTCGCTGTCCCTCCGCCGCTCCCCGCCAGAGGGCGCCCCGAGACCGCGGCTACCGCCACCGGCCCGAGCCGGAATCGCACAGCCCCCAGTGCGGCCGGGATAGTGGGAGCCCGGGATCGCACAGCCTCCAGTGCGGCCGGGATAGTGGGAGCCCGGGATCGCACAGCCTCCAGTGCGGCCGGGATAGTGGGAGCCCGGGGTCGCACAGCCCCCAGAGCGGCCGGGATAGTGGGAGCCCGGGATCGCACAGCCCCCAGTGCGGCCGGGATCGCACAGCCTCCTGTGTGGCTGGGATCGCACAACCCCAGTGCCACCAGGATCGCGGGGTCCCAGCATCGCACAGCCCCCGTGCCGGGGGATCGCCGGCGGCAGCGCTGGTACCAAAGTGCCGCGCAGCCTCCTCTCGCTGCTCTGGGATGCGCTGAGCAGCCTTTTCACACTCCTGATGCCCCCAAAGCTGCCGTTGTGTGTCTCGCACCCCGCCATCCCTGAGGGGCTCCTTCAGCTCCTGCGGGATGTGGGATGAGAAGACAAATTAGTAAAATAACTTCTTTCCCAAACGCAACTGCTCATTGCCGTGAGAAATGGCTTACTGAGGTGTGACACAAGATGTTAAAGTGGAGTATATAATCCAAAACAGTTTTTTGAGAACTAGCGTTTAGAAATCCTACATAACGCTATGAGGTAACAGAAGAGAAAGAGAGGTACTTGCTGTGGGGCTGTGGCTTTGAAATAAGCTGAGTGATGGCAGGTGTGCCTACTGATGGTTTTCACCTGGATGTTTAGAGTAAAAATTTGTACACTGCTTAGCAGAGAGGTTGACACATCCAGGCTGCCTCTGGAATGAGCCAAGGGAATGCTGGGAAAAGAGCCTGACAAGTGAGCTCCGCATGGCTACCACTGATGTGCTTCCAGATGCAACACAAGTAAGAAAGGGCACCCTTAGGTAAAGTGCAAATAAATATACACAGAAAAAATGAGTTTATATTTCAAAGTTGTTTCAACAAACTCACAAATGTTTTTGTTTAGTCTCATGTTTTAATTATTTGTTCCAGACTTTCTGCTTACATAAATTGCTTTCTTTGGTGCTACACTAAGGCTATGTCTTTTTGTTTATAAAGTTTAAATGCTTTGAAGTCAGGACATTTGAGGTACAAAGTGTTGCTCTCTTTTGTAATGCTGTATACTTTGTTGGTACCAATATATCAACAATCAGAATGTCAAAGAAGTGAATTACTGAAAGTACAAATCATTTTACGTGACATTTCAAGGACAATTTGGATGTCCTGCTGCTAGCTGAGAATTTGTAGTTGGACAGACTCACTCTACCCAATTTAGAAGTAACCAGGCTAAGAAGACATTTACCTTCAAATGAAAAACTTTCAAATCTTGAACTGTAGATTTTCTAATTGAGTCTGACTTTGTTTCAAAACATTGTATAACCCAGCTGATTGCAGGTGAATTTTGGCCCAAAATCTTCACAGCCCAAAACATGAATTTGTTGCACTACTGTACTTAAAACTGAACCTTAGCAGCAATTGTCCTGAGCCTTGACATTCCTTTTCCAGTATCAGCTCTCTGATTTTTCCAGTACAGTTCAGGATATGCCTATTCCATGCTGCCCTGCCTTCACGTGGTCCCTACATCTGCCATGGGATGCTGCTGCTTCTCAGAGCCTGCATCCTACATTAGCTGTGGGTGAGCTGCCGGATGGTGAGAGAGAAAGGAGCTGCAGCACCGTGAAAGAACAAGTACCTCTCTCACATAACTTCTTTCCCCATGCACTGGTTGGGATATCAGCCCCACATCAGGGCCAGGCCGTGCCACAGGCTGGATGAGTACATTATTTCCATCCTTGTGGGAAGGGACTGAGTATGGTTTGCTTCTTGTGAGCAGAAGTGATTTCCCAGCAGCAGCCATCTGGGTGAGGGCAGGCAGAGATCAGTAGTGGTTTTTTCGTCTCCCCAAAACCCCCAAGAGAAGGAGCTTTCAGCTCCTGCACAAGGTCAGCCGTGGTACCCTGGTGTGGTGGAGAGGTGGGCTTGGGGTAGATGTAGGGCAGAAAGGCTGCTCCTGGAGGGGTAGGTGGCTCACTGCTTTGGGAGGGAAATAGGAGCAAAGAGGTGCTTTTTTTCATTACTTTTGTCAGAGTTGAGGCCAAGGGTGTCAGGCACTGGCAAGGGCATGATGAAAGAGCTGGGATGCAGGAGCACCTTCATTGTGAGCTATAAATGTGCAAGATGAAGGGCTTGAAGGCAACTGTGTGATGTGGGAGACCTCCCTGTGGCAGGAGAGGGAGTTGGTTCTGTTACAGGGCATCTGAATGAGGACAGGCCTCTGACTGCAGATGTCATGCCTAAATAAGAAAGGTTCAAGGGATCTTGCTGCAGAAGATTGTCAGTATCTGCTGCTTGTTCTGTCAGTGGTGAAGGAGATGTCTTGTGGCATAGCTGGAAAAAAGATTGCTGGTGGTTTTGACTTGAGTTAGATGCAATCATATCAGAGGATAATGCTGACTCCAAAATGTTTGCTATTTATTAGCTGGTAAAGTGAACAAAACCCTAAAACTGAGTCATCAATGGAATTGATGGAGTTTGAGAAAAATGGAGAACTTACTCAGCAGCACATCTCATCACCTCTCATGGCTTCAGCAAAATGTTCAGGACCCAAAGGCCCTCAAAAGAGCAGCATAAATGAGCAGGTAATTGGACTTCAAGTTCTGAAACTTCTGTTCCAGTAATTTCCCCATTGAGGGGACAGTTCTTCACCTGGTTTGAGAGCACACCATGCATTTTGCTTTGCCTTAGCCCATGTTCACTAAGAATATGTATTTTTGAGGATTAAAACAGAGGTGTAGCTTGTGTGTAAATGTCAGCTCACCTCCAGCAGCCCCTGCTGTGAGTGCTTTGCCGTGTTTCAGCAGAGCACCTGCTTAACCACAGGACTCAGAGGGTGATTCTCCAGGCGTCCTCCCCCATCCTCTCCAAACACAACTCCTACACCTGTGAGGGAGCAGCTGGAGGGTGAGGGGACAGGCACAGTGACCTCCCCCCGCTGCTGCTTCTTGGGGCCACCTCCATACAGAGGCAGGACATTGCTGGGGTCCACCCCAACACATACTGGAGAAAAACAATTCCTCACCAGGTGGGAGGGAGCAATGGCTTCATGACATTTATTATTTATTTGGAAGCTGCATTTCTTTTCACGCTGGTATCCCAGCCCTGGAGGTCTGAGTGGTATAGGGCTGTAACAGGGATGATGGTGTCACTCCATCCTCTTCTGACAGGTCACTATTTTTAACCACACTTGAGTAAAGCTGGTGTGAATTTTTCATCCTTTTTTACCAGCCAGGACAAAACCCACGTAACTAGGGAAAATAACTGACTGTGTCTTTAAGTTGGGATCAAGGAGAAGTTAAAAATGTGCAGATACAGAGGGTTTTGGGGAAAAAACTTTGTCACCATTCTCATTTTCACTCACCTCCTACTTAAAATTCATCTAGGAAGGTAGGCAGAGGAACACAACAGCTGCTAAAATTACTAAGTGGAAATCATTTTTAGCAGGCACAAGTGTCTTGTGGTTTTCCTGCTCATGCTCTCCCCCTCTACTCCTACCTCATCCCCGCTGGCTGCACTTTCCTCCAGAGAGGCTTTCGTGTTGCTGGTGTCTCTCTCACAACAGCCAAGCCAAAGGCAATCTGTTAGTGATGTGTGGCAGCTGCCAGGCTGGCCCCTGCCGGGACCCCAGGCTGGCCCCCACTGGGACCCCTGCCTGAGGAGGAGCCCTGGCCCCGGCCCCATGGCCCTGGGGGACTCGCTGCTCTGACCCCACCACTGGCACAGCTGACAGGAGGTGTTCCTTGGAGATGCAGAGGAGTGTGAGGAGGAGGCAGCAGCTGCTAGTGTTTAGGTTTTGCCAGAGCAATAAATTTTGCATTAGTACTAAACAGTGCACAGTCCAAATGATGCAGTGTCTTAGGGTTTTTTCCCGCTGCCAAAAGTCAGTGTTTGGTTAAGATTTTTTTTTTTTTTTGGAAGCAGTGTTGCTATTAACTTGATGGTTGCCAAGGCCAAACAAAGTGCGAAGTGTCCTTTGAGAAAGCTGCGTGATTCTGTACATTAAAAGCTGGGGGATGCCAGCTCGCAGCCTCAGCCTCACAGCCTCTCACGTGCTTTGCTTATGCTGCCAGGATCCTATAAATGCTTTTCTGCATTTTTTTAAAGAATGTTTCCTTGCCTAAACTGCAGAAGCTCAAGCTTTGCATTTTTTGGTCTGATTCTTTTTCGGTGCAGGGCTGTACAGCTCGAGGGAGGAGTGTGCAGCAGCACCAAGGCTGGGCGGGGTGGAAGGGTCATAGCTGGATGCAGCACAGAGCTACACCCAAACGCTGGCTGCAGCCCCCGTCCCCCACCCCACCATGACGTTACAGAGCTGTCAACCCACTAACCCTTGGCCCCCTGACTCACTGGTGAATGAAAACAATAGGCTGGCCCTGCACAATGGGGAAACAGGCTTGATACCCTGACGGATTCCAGCAGCATCAGTTACTGGGAGCTGACAAGAGAGGTCTGCAGATTGCTCTTGGTCTGCAGCAGCACCTCGGATTGAGAGCTGGGGCCAACTTTGCCTGGCATGGTGTGCGTGCTCCAGGTCAAGCAGTTCCTGGCCCAAAACCACCTGAAAAAATATCCCTTTGGCTTGGATGCCTCCTTCCTTGCTCTTGCTACCACCCACTCTTCTCTGTGCACAGCTGGTGATGTCAAACAACAGAGCAAGGGAGCTGCAGACAGAACTCTGTCTTGACTCCTGCTGTTAGCCCATACAGATCAGTCCCCCAAGATATCTACTCCCTCCATCCCACAGCGGAAACCTGGAGAAAGCTGCGATGTAGCTCACTGCCAGAACATGTGGTCCTGACTGTGGCACCCCTGGGTCAGCAAGTTGCAGGCAGAGCTTTTTCATACCCTTTGAGGAGGAAATGTGCTCATCCCCCACCAAACAGAGTTCCCGGGGTCAGATCTGCTCTCTGAAAGTGCAGTTGTCCACACCACCTCTGGATGCACAGCATGCTTGCAGTCCAGGCACAAACAACCGAGAGGTTCTGGAGGGAGGTAGGACTGGATTCAGGGCAGCAGGTGTTGCTCCCCGCAGGGTAACCTGAGATGGCCATTGTTACCTTTCCTTCCCCAGCTTTGGGCTGACAGTGGAGCCAGGCAGCGGGGTATGGGCAGGGGGACATGATGGTGGTAACATGCTGCAAGTTGTCACAGGGAATGGTGAACACGTGCACTGCTTTTTGTGCTTCCCTCACTTGGGCATTTGGATGCCTGAGGATGTACTCCCTCTGATGTCCTGCTGAAGTAACTCCTCCAGTCTGCAGCAAGAGAACACCAATCCCTCGACTGCCTGAGTCACCTGCCTGAAATCACATCTTAATACCACCTTCTTTCCAGTAAACCTACCGGTGAAGGAAGACGTAGCAGGGAAATTGTACTCCAGGCATGTGCAATGTTTGCTGACCACCACCAGTTTATGCCCCTCATGGGGGAGACCAGGGAGCTCAGGGCATCTGCCTTCAGCCTGCACTCTTCTCACCTGCCTCTGCAGAGTCTCCTGGACTGGTTGCAGCTCTCGGGCTCTTGTCACTGACACATCTTTGAAGGGTAAGGGTGGACACAGCTGCCCTGGCTCTGAGCTCTGCTCCCACATCCCTTTGCATTGCAGGCTTGCTCCCTTCTGTGGGAGGTCTGGCCTGTCTGGCTGAAAGGATCAATCCCAAATCACTGAAGCTAAAAGATGTGCAGGGATTTGATACAACTGGGGAAAAAATTCCGCTCTCTGTTAAATGCTTTGCTTTGACTGCAGGGTGAGCAGTATTGCACAGAGCCTGAGGTTTCAAAGCACAAGACATCAAATGGGAGATCACCAGTGAATTGACCACCTCTAGATTGGCTGCTGTAATGAACTACTTGTGTCATGTTTGGTCACGGCAGAGCAGTTAATTTTTCCAGTTCTTGTATTAATTCTGTTTCTTTCTTTGGCTGTTGTTTTGAAATCACTGGAAAAGTGGTTTGATGCCTCTGGATTTTGGAAAAAAGCATTCATGTACACAGATAAAAGAGTGCATGATGAAGGAAAACTAGATGCTTCTTTTAGTAGTCAGAATGACTTTATTTCTGGGGGAAACTGAAGGATTGTAGGATGGTTAGTTACAGAAAGCATAGAAAATTATGTGGAACAGTAGGGAAGAAAATTACATCTTGCTCTTCTCCACTTTTTCAGCACCATTCCCCTCATGACAAAATGAAAGGAAATGCTTTTTTTCTTTTCACAATAATATGAAATTATTTTCCAGAAACCATCCTGGCCCAGATCACCTTAAGTGGAGTTATAAAACCGCATCTGGTTCAGCACACAATTCACAAGAGAGGACAGCTAAACTGTGCCCTGACTGCTGGCTGACATGCCTTTCCTGTGGGGTCCTGCTGCATGCAAACCCAAAGCTGTGGCCAGTCCCTAATTGTACAACCCTGCTGCTTGGTCATGCTCAGAAATGTGACTTCTGCAGTTTGCAGCTAATGCTTCTCTCTGCTCTTATGATCTGACTCCTGAGAAAGGTGGAGGAGGTGGCAGACATGGGGGGAAGCCAGGGGCTGGTTACCTTTGCCTGTGGACAGCACAGCAGCATTTCCCAGATGCTGATAGTATTTTTGCTCCCATTTAATGACTTGCCTCAGTTGCTTCCATACCCACCTGAGGTGCAACAGCAGCATCCTGCATTCCTGCAATTACATGTTCCTTCCACCTTCTATGTCATTGTTTTCTAAACTCAAAACACAGGTGAAAGAGCAAGGGGTGAGATTGAAGAGAGACAAAGCTGTGGTAACATACAGCAGAGTGCCAGGTTGGTCAGTAGAACACAAACTTGGAAAGTAAAAGAGCTCAGCATGGATGCAGTACATTAGAATATATAAGAAAATATTTTGTATCTGTGGGAAGTGAGTTGATATGTTATTTCAGGGGAAAAAAATAAAGGTAAACCAAACCTAAATGTACTTTAGGACCCACAAAAAAAGAAAAAAAAATTAGATACTTTAGCTGGGAAATGAGCTGCATTTCTGAGCCTGCAGCTGGGGAGGAGATGCCAACAAAGCACACAGCAACCTGCAATGCTGCAGGGCTGTAAATCTTCCTGTCCCTAGGTCCCCCATTCCTCTTGCACAGGTATCTCCACACTGCCTGAGCCTGAGCAACGGGCTCTGTGGACCTGGGTGTAAGCCTTGCCTTTCCTCCTGCCTGCTGGAACTGGGAGAAAGGCACAGGAATGAGGGTCTTCCAGCGAGACTGGGGGTCACCTGGGCTGGTGGTTTCCATCCATTTGACAGGCTCCTGCAGAGGTAGTTAGTGTGTGTCAGCATTGCCTCCTAAGCCTTTAAATGTAACTTAAACTTAGAGCCTAAGGGCACTGCCTTTCTTTCAGTGGGACTTTGCAGCTGCAGCAACTGTTATCCTGCCTAAGAGAACCCAGTGCCTTCTTTTCCCCCTTTTGAGGCATTTGGAGCATGGTCTGTGCACCTTGTCTGTCCAGGGGCTGCTTCTGTTCCATAGGAATGAAGCTGACAGTTTTTTGATGGCTACTTACAGCTTGCAGATAATGTAGGTTTGTTCCCTGTGCTTCAAGAGCAGGGCCCCTCAAAGAGCAGGCTGAACTCTGTATCAAGGAGTCAAAGGGTTAAAATAATATTGTCCCAGTGTGTCATTGCTGACTAAGGTCCTGAGCTTAACAAAACCCCAAATTGTTCCTATTCCACTGATGTAATTTGTTATCCTGAATTTTCCCCTATTTTATTATTTCAGTATTCCAATGTCAAAGTCACAGCTTCAACATGAATTCTTCAGTTGCTCTTTCAAAGCCTGGCAGAAATATGAGTCTGGATGATAAACCAATTCTGATCTTTACTGTATTTGACATCATTCACCTGGTGAGCAAGTTTCCTGCTGATCAGGGTGTTGGGGTGGATTCTGTCCCCACTCCAGGTGTCTCTGGCTCACTCTCTGCTGTTTCCTTGCGTAAGTGGGATATGCTGAGAAATGGCAGCAGTCCCAAAGGGGGAAAAACACCAGGCAAAATGACTTGAAAAATCATTATGAGTGTTGTGAGGCACGGGACCAAGTTTTCCTGAGAAGTTGTGGATGCCCCATTCTTGGAAATGTTCAAGGCCAAGCTGGATGCGGCTCTGAGCAACCTGGTCTAGAGAAAGGTGTCCATGCCCAAGGCAGGGGAGTTGGTCTTTAAGGTCCCTTTTAACCCAAACCATTCTGATTCTACAATTCTATGATTTATGCCCATGTAGTATGATCCTTAAGCTGATATAGATCTTCAATAATTTGTGAAATTTTTACCCAGTTTCAATCCAGTATGATTTATTAGGACAAGACTTTCTCCTTCTGGTGAAGCACTTAATTTATTGTCAGTTATTTTTTAGCTTTTTATCAATCGTCTTACAGCTGAGGCATCTCAATGTAAGGGTCCCAGTGCTGAGGTGGTTTCGTTGCTACCATCAGATCATCAGCATAAATGAGGACAGACAGTATTTTATACATATTTTGTACTACCTGGCACAGAGCAATGGAAAGCTGGAAAAAACAAAACCACAGACTATACAACAGAATGAATAAAAACAAAAAAATAACTAGGTCCTTTATTTTTGGAAACTCTCCAACAGCTTTAGTGAGATATCAACTTCCTGCCTTGCAGAATGAACTGTAAAATATTCTATTCTAGCCCTGCACATTTTCAAGTTCCTTGTCCTTTATTACAGCTACTGGTTTATTAAAACTGGAAAGGGACCTAGACTAAACTAGGTCCCTTCTGTGTCTGAATGGCCGCATCCAAGCCCTGCATCTTTAGAAAACTGCTCTCTAATGTTTAAAACAAAACCAAGCCCAACACAAC
This sequence comes from Hafferia zeledoni, assembly GCA_035583235.1. NCBI lineage: Eukaryota > Metazoa > Chordata > Aves > Passeriformes > Thamnophilidae > Hafferia > Hafferia zeledoni. The sequence goes on along the minus strand of JAWWEV010000169.1, from coordinate 11,528,951 downwards.
AGCAAAGAGCTTCTCAATTCTCTTCCCTTAATTCCCTACCTAAACAAAAATCCTCACACCTGGACATAAAAGACTGTTAGATTCATTGAGTAACTCCTTGCCCACTACTGTGGAAGACAAAATGCCCACTGTGGTTAGCAATGTCTCAGGATTAAAACTCATTCTCACTTGAAACTCTTCATGTATGATCCATGTTGAGTTTGAAAGTATATATGTATATAAGTCTACTGATGTGATTTGTTCTATTTGTAAGACTAACTGGCAGTGAAAGATACAAATTTCCTATCACTTTTTTCCAAGTTGTCCTTCCCTTGTCCTTGTAGTTTATGGTCTCTACTAAGGAATGTTGTCCTCTGGATCATTTTTATTGGCTTTGCTTTTTAATAATCAGCATTCGTGCTTAATACAGCAGGGTTTTTGGTAACAAAATTCATAGCTTTAAAAATGTAAAGCAGTCCCTCTTTCACTTGGACAGATTTGAAATGCGATTACTTTTTTAAGTTATAAATAAAGGCCTGGTAGTTGATGTTTTGTGGGAAACTATCCCAGTGTATTTCAGAGCCTTGTTTTTCAGTCTCCTCTGATAAGAAAACTGCTGGCTTGGCATTTTGGGGAGCTGTTTTTTGTGCTCTGTGCTCCTGCTGTAGCTGCCAGGGGTTAGCCAAGCTCCAGACTGCAATGCGGCCAAACCACTGTCAGTGCCACTGGGCTCCCTGCTGATGGTAATGCCATGCTGGTGGGTGCTGGGCTGTGCCCAGGAGCTGCTGGATCAGGTGAGCTTTGGGCCATCAGGTTGCTGTCCCCAGGATCCTGCTTTTGGTGGCACCTCCATCAAGATGTGGGAGGGGGTCTGTGACAGCCCTTACTCTACCTGAGCATGGCTCATACCTTCACCATTCAGTTAGATATGGTCATCTGGGACAGCACATGATGGTGGCTGCTTTTTATGTTTAAAATTTCCACAGAGAGTCTGTTTCAAAAGAGGTAATGCAGCTCTCTGCTGTTTATATGCTGTCATTTTTTCCCCATGTTAAGGCACTGAGCTAAATCTCAGTCCTGGAGGACATGGCCCCTGGGTGAGTGGGGACTGGCCAGCTCTTCCTGCAGATACCCTGCTGGCTTCACCTCCAGGCTGGCTACTGATGTGGTGTTGGTTTGGGGAGAGATAGGAATCTTTAGTGATAAATGAAAAGGAAGAGATAGGATTCTCTAGTAACAAATGAATGGTATAGGAATCTCTAGTAGTAAATGAATGGCTTCAACTAAAAGCAGCCAATGGCAGATATGAATTATTTACTGCAAGACTTTTGTAAAGCAGAAGGAAGGGTTTGAGGTGATTGAAATGACACCTATAAGCATTGCTTTGTAATATTGATGTTTACTCTTGACTTCATTTTGTGAGATTCTTTTGTACCAAAGATGGACCAAAGATTTCATGGAGGGTTTGTAATGTGGCAAAGGTGCCTCTAAATGACCTGGGAAGAGTATTTGCTTTTGAGAAAAATGTACTGGTCTGTGCTAGATTTTTTTTTTTTTTTTTAATTCCCTATAATTTGCTCCAGCAGAGGAGAAGCATAGGAAATTTCAAAGGGGAAGTAAAGTGACCCTTGTCAAAAAAACCCACAAAAAACTGTAAAAGCAATCTTTCTGATACTAGTGAGTGAGAGCCCAGTAAAAGAAATGAAGATCCAGCTCAAGGCCTGCTTCAGTAACCAAAAAGAAATAATAAGAAGTCTAGCAATTAAAATGGAATTAATTTTCACTTTGTATTGTGGTCAGGTTTAATGCCTTCAAGCTTCGCTTTGCCTCAAACACCATTAGTTTTTAGGAACTTTCCTAGGGAAAGCCAGTTCATTTGTCTTAGAGCACATTGTGCTGCTGGACTTTGTCTCTGCAGAGAAGGAAGGCTGGGCTGTAACTGCAGTCTCTTCTAATGAACTCATACTTGTCACATATCCAGGGCTAAATGGGCTTGCCTGCCCCTCACACCCACCCAAAATATAGCTGTGTCCCAAGGAAATTACCTCCACCCTGGGCCCCTCAAGGATTAGGTGATGCTGAAGTACACACAGGCTGATGCATCCCTGCCCAGGGACTGCCAGGATGTATAGGAGGCAGTTTGCAAGGATGGGGACATCTAAACAGATTCCCAATCTTTCTCATCAATACCAATACAAAATCACTGCTAATAAAACTTAGGAACAGAATGATGGAAACTGGTAATGGTGTAAAATTAGGGACAGTAATGAGAATGACTTGATAGGTTCATGTCTACAAAAGTGGTTTTTCTATAGCCAGGTGTGAAGCTGTACTTCTGAGAGTGTGGAGGCAGCATGTATAGAGTGAGGATGGCATCCGAAAACTTTCATGTTTGAAAGAGTTAAGGGCTGCCATGGAGCCAAAGCTCAGCACGAACTTCCATTATGGAGCTGTGGAAAAAGTGTCACTGTGATTGCTGGGGGTAGAAAACAGAAAGAGGGGGGATTTTAAATAGGAGAGGCAAACAAAGGTGTGCTCTGTGTGGTTCAGAGACTGCTTTGAAAATACATTGAAAAATTAGGCAAATCACAGAAGAGGGCAACAGAAATTATTTGGAGTAGAAAAAAATCACTTATAAAAAGAGACTTTAGCTTAATGGAAAATAAAATGAAAGGGAGGGAAAGAAAGGTCTGAGAGTGACACAACATAGGAGGAATGTGGGAAAAAATACCAGGTACTTAATTTACTTAATTTATTTGTATGAAAGCACAGAAAGACACACCTGGAATCCAAGGTGTGCAAATTAATACAGGAAATGAGGATAAGTGCTCTGTCTTTGAGGATAGATGTGCTGGAAGAGTTATTAAGCTAAATACGAGAGTCACTGGCTGAAATGTAATGACTTGTAGCATATGGGCTGTCAGAATGAATGCTTTAATGCTCCCTTTTGGCTTCTGACTGCATTTAAACCCCTCTTTCCTGATGTGAATCTTGGCTTCCCAGACCTCCTTATCATTTCTTTCTACTCTTGTTCTCAGTCTGTTCTTGGAGGAGTTTCTCCCTCTCTTTCTCTCCCTCTGTTTTTATTACACCACTTCAGACAAAAAGTGGCAGTTTAGAAGGCCCTGAAGGGAGTTAGTCTCCCAGCTTCATCTGAATTCAAAGGCAGCCAAATACAGACCTTGTGAAAGCCTCAACCCAGAGCCCTAAAACTTGGTGTAGCTTTGAAATCCTCATAAAAAGCAAACTTGCTGATAGTGAGCTGTCTTGAGTTTTATTCCTTCATCTTAAGCATTTTTCTGGTGGGGGTTCTATAAATATTGTACACTGATGACTAGAAAAAAGAGAGTACATGTCTGGCTGTCACATAGCAATTTTCTGCAAGGAAAATCACTACCGTTACTTAACTGGCTCTTTATCTCAAAGCAGCAAGTATCCAGACAGTTGTCTCCAACTGTTGTTATTAATTTCAGAGGGAAATCCATCCTGTCCAAAAGAATTATTAGTTTCCATTGCTCCTGGAAATGTACAGAGATGTTAATTTGTGCATTATTTGTGTTGCCCAAGTAGCCAGCCAGTGAGCAGGACTGTGGTTTGATCTTTTTCTTGTGCTTTGGGAGTTGGGTAGCAGCTGTAAAACCAAAGTCAATGTCTAGGCTGGGGGCTTATTTATGAAGGCAAGTCTTCCCAAAACACCCTGATTCCTCCAATTATAAATATGTTTCACATCACAGGGCAGCATTTGAAATCAATAATTTAACATGTTAAAGTGGGACCCAGATGCTATTAGCAGCAGTCTTTGCCATGAAGAAGTTGGTATTTGTCAGCTACTTCTGTCCAGAGGTGTGTGAGATGCCACAGTTTCTTTTTTTACATACAAGAGGAAATAACTGTGGTGGCAATCTGGTCTTTGTCAGAGCTGTGAATGCTCAACCACAAAGCAGTGGTCCCTTATTCATACCATAAGGCCTGTTGGGAGCAGGAATCATCTACCAAAGGAAGTGTGAAGCAGAAGCAGAATGGGAAGGGATTTTGCCTTGGCCAACTGCCCAGAGTGGAGTCCCCTCTTGTGAGCCTCACCTCATTGCCAGCAAAGAGAGGCCACCCTGGGGACCTGGCACCTCGTTTTGTGAGGTTCTGGGCTGCAGAGACCCCAGCAGCTCCCCTGCAGGGGGGCTGGGAAAGCCCTTGCATGCTACCAGGGATGCTGTGCTTCCAGCCACCCTTGTTGCTGCCTGCACCACTGTGAACGTGACCAGGCAGCAAGGCATTTATCAAAAGTAAATCCTGGTTCTCTGCCAGTCTGCAGCATACAGCTTTCCCTCTCCTCCTTTCTACAGTACAGGAGAACTTGAATGTGACTTCCCTACTGGACTTCTTTCCTTGGCCAGAGGACAGCTGGTGGGATGGAGAAATGCATGCTCAGCCTTGGCCTGACCTCACGATGCACCGTTACTTCTCAGGTCGTCAGCCATACCAAAATGATGGATCCTCCCCTGGCATAAGCCAGCCAGCCCCTCTCACTGTAGGTACAGTCCTCAATGACCAGCCCCTATTTGTTTTTCAGAAGGAGAAAAGCTCTAACATGTTTAGAAAAGTCCAAGTTTGTCTTAAAAACTTTGGTTCAGCTTGAAAATCATTGTTTTTTCTGGCAAACTAAATACGTGAACTTTTTTAAGGGGCTTCTGCATCACGTCTCCATTTAGCTCTCAGTAACACCATAGCCCTGTGTAGCTGTCTGGCAAAAGTCTTCTGGAGAAATATGACAGACAGAACAGAAACACACTGCCACAGCCTTCAAAAATAACCATGCAGCACTGACACAGTTCAGATGGTGGATTTTATAAAAGAACCTTCTGGTCATATATAAAATAGGCCTCAGTGAACACACACACACGTAACTGGCTTATTGCCAGCCCTGCAGTGAGTAACAGCTGCAGTCGGTGGTGCAGGATGTCTCATGATACTGACAGACAATGGAAAGGCTGGAAATGCAGCTGTGCAAGGCGCACTGCAGCTCCCTGGCACCAGCACAAGCTGCTGACACAGTCCTGGGGTCCAGGGTTTTTGGGACTTGTGGGAACCATGGTGGATGCATGACCATGAGCTCTGCCTCTGCCAGAAGGTGAGCCCTTGGGCTGGTCTTGGAGACAGCAGCAGTTTCTCAGAAATCATCAGCATTTCACTGGGTCCTTTCCTGGTGCCAGACTGTGTACTCAAGGAGCAGTCAGCCTGGCTGGGCTCACCCTGATGTCAGTGAAATCTGTACAGCCTCACTCCAGTGTAGGACCAGTCTGCAGGGCTCAGGAACAGGGGCTGTACCTGCCGTTCACCTGGAGAAAACAGCTGATAGACAACAAGCTCAATGTGCTGAGGTTTTAGCTGGACTGAAGCTGACTGTCTCATTAAGTTTTAAGAAACAATTTCAAATATATGTTCAACTTCAGAAACATGGTGGGTTGTTTGGCTGCAGTCAGTTCCACACTTACTTTGTATTCACTAACAAATGTATGACAGACCCTGCAAGGCTTTGGGTTTTATCTGCTGTGCTTTACTGTCATCACTCCTTATGTCCAGGATGCCTGTGTCAGCCAAGGAGCACTTCTCTAAAGGCTGACAAAAACGTGCTCTGGGATTCTTCAGACTCTCAGGGCATCTTCCTGGGTGCTGGCCAAATGCCCCTGCAGGCACCAGGCTGCCTGCAAGTTGTGCTTCTCCCTATACTATGCTGTCAGGTAAGTGGGGCTGGCACTGAAACAAAGCAAATGGCTATTTATTAAGCCTGCAGGTCAAGATTTGCCAGAAAATAGATCCAGAAAGGGTAGTTTGCTCTCTTTCCATGGATTTATGTGCTTCATATATAGAATATTAATTGCAAACTCATGAACCTTAGTACATTTTAATTTTATTTCTCATGGAGAAATTAAAAAAAAGGAGAATGTTGTCCAGCTGTCTCTGGGGCAGCATGACTGTACCACCTTCTCATGATCTGGGAACTTCATGCCACGTGCACTTTCCATCAGGGCCCCACAAACGAGGCAGGACTTTGGCAAATAGTAATGATATTAAAATAAAGCCATTCAGAAGAACAGCACTGAAACCACACACAAAGGCTAAAAACACTTTTCCAGTGATGAGTTCAAGATGGATAAAAACGTTTACATGTTGCAGGGCTCCAACAAGGAAGAATTTGAAGAGTCGACCCTTAACATTTCCTATCTTTCAAGTGCTGTGTTTTACTACCTAATGGTTTACTGCTGTCAACTCTTGGTTATCTGGTGTAGTAAAGGATTGGGATGACCAAGACAAAGTAAAAACAAAGATAATACGAAGCATATGGTAATTAAATGGTAAGAAAACAAAGTAAGAGCAGTGTGGAAGACTGGGTAGCACTGACCTGGGCAGGGGTTGACATGGAGGACCATGTGACAGAAAAAGGCTGCATCTCATCCAACCCCTTTCGTAATTCACTTTGGACTCCTTGTGTTTCCAGTCTGATTAATGCCCAGCTTAGTTAATCTGCCTGTGAGTGGTTGAGGACTGTTTTATTTTCCTACATGACCATATCACTCCAATAAAGCATTTTGCACTCTGCATGTTACTGGTGAAGGCTCCAAGTGAGGTCAGTGTAGGGGAATGGGGAGCAATTCACACCATTACCCACCCCTGCAGCCCCCCACCAAGCCCACTGGGTCAGGAGTTGTCTCCCTGGCAAGTGGGGATGCCTTCCCCACCCTGGCCCTGGGTAGGCAGCACAGGCTGGCTTTCCCCAGCAAACTGGCTGCAAATGGAGTTCAGTACAGGTGTATGTGGGGAAGTGATTCAGGAATTGTTCCCAGATGTTGCAAAATGTCTCCAGTTCCCAGCCAAGCTGCTAGGGGCTTTCAAAACAGCTTACCACTAGCTGGAAAATGTTTATAGAGGGAACCAAAAGCCCAGAACATTCATTCATGTTTGATCTCTCAGTGTGAGACTGGATCCCTTCCTTGGGCTCAGGCTATTTGGGCAGGTTGGCTGCAGGGAAGATGTGCAAAGCCTTATCAGGCAGCTCATTCAGGAGGGCTTGTAACTATCTCAAAGCTACTTTTCAACCGGCTTTTTTCCAAAGTAACCATCCTTGCTCTCTCCCTCTGGCACTGTGACCATGGAACAAGCGTATCACAGTTTTGGCATGTGTGGGACAGGCTACCACAGTACAGCAATATTATGTAGCAAGCACAACATATGTTTTGGAAGAGAGTTCAGTTTATTTTAGCTGCTCCAAATTTACTTGACCTGTTTAATCCAGCTTTCACACTACATCATCTTAATCACTGGGATTGCTTTTAGGTCATGCCCCACAGAACATGTGCAGCCAGTTGGCCTTTCATCTCTATGCTTAATTGTCAGAAATTATTTCCATGTAATTAGTATAAAACCCCAACATCCATGATAGGTCAGGACTCTCCATCATCCACATTATGTTTGGCAGGTGCAAGGTCTGTTCCCACTGAGAAAGGAATAGTGTGAACATGGCACACTGGGGAGCCCAGACAGCTTCTTAGCTGGGCGTTATCTGATTGTTTCCTATCTAGGCTGGGTGTAAGTTAACACAGACTCAGGCACACATGGGAAACTAGTGAGGGGCAAAGATCATGGTGCAGACAGCCCCATCCTGTTCTGGATGTTGAGCCATGGCATTCCGTGGCTCTTTGCTGCTCTGAATATGGAAACAGCAGCTTGGGCTGGTTTGGGAGCCGCTGTGATTCACAACAGTACACAGACATGCCTCTTCTTTTGGGACTTGCCCCTCTGAACCCACAGTGTTGCACTGCAGTCACAGCATTGATGGCCAAAGACTGCTGAAAGTGCTGCTGTGGTCCTGAGGCTGAGGTGAAGGTGTAGTGCCAGGTAAGTCCCATGAATGCTGCAGGTGGTCTCTGGCACATGGTAAGCTGGAGGATGGGACAGCTGACAGTGCCCTTCTCATGGATCACACCAGAAGGACCACATGTGTCATCAGGGGATGAACAGCCACAATGGCTACACCCTCCCCCGCTGCCTGACACACCTGTGCTGCAGCTGTACATGAGTTTTCTGTCTTGCAGGGACTTTAATGTAGTCCCCACAGTGAGTTCCATGCCCCATACAAAACGAAGTGATTGCTGTGGTATAATTTCTTTACAAGAGAGCTGCTCTCTCCCCATTTCTACCCTCTGGTTTCCACTTTCAACAGCAACAACACTCACCCCTGCCCGGCAGCCACTCCCTCGCCAGCCAACTGAATCATCCTTGAGACGAGAGGCTTTTTTGGGTGCTAAAATTTACAAGGCAAAGAGTTACAGAATACACCCATATGCCCTGCCTGGAAACTGGCTCCCACCTCTGTGGAAAAAGCCAGACAGTCTCAATTAGGCATTCATGGAAAGTGGGGACAAGCTGGGGCTGGAGCCAGAGGCTGTAAAAGTTTCCACATTTGCCAGCACCAATCCTGCAGACCCGTCTGCTCATTCCATCTTGGGCTCCTTCTCACTAGGCAACAAAATATGCTAAAAGGAGAAATCAAGAAGATCATTTTCATACCCAGCTTACTCTGGTTGGGATGACTTTTTTGCTGTGGTACAAAATCATTGCACTTGTCATTTGTCTCCCCTAAAGACAGGGGGAAAGTGCCCCTCCAGCAATGTCGTTCTGTCCTGAGAAGCCATTTGGTGGCTCCACTTAAACAGGTGAAGAGGCTTCACCCAGGCCATTCATGGGTTAGAAAAATCAGATTCATACCTGATGGAAAATCCTCCTGCAGCTCTTGGCTATCTGAGGATTGACAGAAGGAGCTCTGGAAAGAAGAGACTGGGACTATTTGGCTGTAACCCAGCTGCAGTTGGCCACATTTGAGAACTAATGGAGCAACCAAGAACTCAGCTCATGTCCCTTGCAGAGTAATGTTGTCTGTCTCCTCTGACTTTTTTGGTTCTCTGTTGAGCCACTCACCAGGCCAGTGTGAGAAAGACCAGAAACTACAATTGTTCCTGGATTATAGAGACCATGTTTGACTTCCTGTGAGGGCAGAGAGATGGCCATGGTCACCTACCTGCATCCTTCCGCAGAACAAATACATTTTTTAAAAGTATGAGCGGCAGTGGAGAGAAAGCACCAGCCCCTTTGCCTGTGCCCCAAGTAGTGCCTGGCAGGGGCTGGGGGAACGTGTGTGAGACTGCTATTGAGGATGTGGGTATTGTAATACCAAATACTGCTTTTGAAAAAACAGAGGTGGTGCAAAGCACATAATATAACTTCAGGCTTGAAATGACCAACAACTGTGAAATGCAGGTAGTTTGGGAGAGTTGAGAGAAGCAAGAGAAGGTGGAGGCATCAAGGGACATGAAATGTAAAGTTCCAGTTACTTCTTTCACAATCACTTACAAAATAAATCTATAGGTCAAAGAGGCTTCTGCTGAAGCTTTATAATCTAAACATAGGTGTCTCATTTCAGTTACTGAACAGATTTTAACCAGCTGGCCTTTTCAGATTAGGTTTTGGGATTTTTTTGTTTATTTCTTTGGCCTGGGAAACAGGGCACGGCCTTGGAGGGAATTAGTAGCAGATTTCTTTTCCTGCTTTTTTCTTAGGTATCCCTGAAGGGGATTGCTGACATGCTAGAGACCAGACAGCTCTAGCACTAAAAGAAAAGCAGATTTTAACTCCTAACAAAACCAGAATACATGCCAATGGTGAAAATGAGGTTTATATGCCCATTACTGTACAAGATGAACATTAGCAGCTGTGTTGGCTGTTGTTATGAAAATAACTCAGGTGACAAATTTCCCCTACTTTTCATATTTAGAAAGCTGTTTGAAATCAGCCAGGTTTGCTGGTAAGGTGTTGAAGGGAATATCAGGCTTGTGAAGTGTATTAAATTCTCATTTAAAAAAAAAAAAAAAAGAAATCTAAGCTATACTTCACACGTGCAGTCCTTGAGGGAGCAAAACACACATACTTCACCTTTTCTGGGACTGTAATTCCTTATTTGTGACTCCCTTTCTTCTCCCATTGTGCTAAATTCTTGTGAATGGGTGCAAAGGACTCAGCGTAGGAAGGAAACTGGGGGAGAAAAAGTTCACTTTCTTCTCTTGGCTACATTTATTTTGCAAAAGCCTCCAGATACAACTTCTTGGGTCTGAATATTTCTTTCTCTCAGACTGACATTTCTTCCCCTCGTAGGGAGACGGGCAGAGATATTTATGGCAAAAAGGAAAAATTTAAAAGTGTTTCTCAGTCCAGATCTGCACATCTCCTGCTTTGTCTGCAGCTCCAGGACTCTGAACAACATGAGGGGCTGCCTGGGTGTGCAGCTGTATCCCTGGAGTAAAAGACATAAATTAAGAATAGTAGATGGGGAAACAATGGTGCAGGGAAAGCAGCCTTCATGTTAATTCAGGATGTGGCTGTGGCTTGGACTGGCCAGAAGGGCATTGCACAGCAGGGCTGAAACCTGTTATGAAAGCCCAACACAATTTGGCTGCCTACCATCGTGGTATGGCATGGGGCTCAGACAGAGCCTACAACCTTGCTCTTATGACTCCATTTACTGGAGCTTTTGGATACTATGAGCTGCTTAAATGCCTCTTAGAAATTTTACTTGACTCGGTAAATTCCTCTGTGACCCCAGAAAACCACAGTAAGGCTAAGTGAGGGCTAAACTCTGTTCTGCCACTTGGAGAGAAGAGTGGGTGGCATGGCCCAGTGAACATGAATTCAGGGTATAGATGCATTTAAAATAACTTTAAACACAGTTAATTAGGACCAGCTTTTTAAACAGAAGCCTCTGCAATTAATTTAAAACAAAAATCCCCCAACAAATAAAAAACAAAAAACCCCCAGCTACTGTAGTGCAATATTCAGTTGTAGACTACAAATTATGGCGGTGTTTCAAACAGTTTCCTTCCAATTAGCCCACCCAAGTGTGAACATAGGTGAGTCACAAGGTCTTCTTCCGAAGCATGAATGCTGGGGAAGTAATGGGTAGGTATTTCCCTGGGCATGTCTGCTTGAGTCTGTCCTGGGAAGCCATCAGGTATGTGTCGGGTGCCACGCACGTGTTGGCTTACACAGAGAACTAGAAGCAGTTTACATCCACATAGTGCAGCTCCTACTGTCATACAAACCGTAGTCCGTGGGCCAGGACACAGTCAGGCCTGTGCCTACTCCGATATCTTCTTTCCTACAACAGTTTAATGAGGGAAAAGACATGAAACACAGGCCTTCTGTTGGCGTCATCCCTTGCTGCTGGCTGCTTCTGTGTTTTGGGACTTCCTGAGCCAGGGTCACAGCTTACTGGTTAATAACCCTTGCGGCATTTTTTATTTTCTTTTTAATGTGGTTTTATAATTGGTTTTGAACTCATTTATTCTTTTGACAGCTAGAATATCCCATGACTATGTATTTCAGTGTGCTTGGTGACACTTTTGATTATGTTACCTGAATTTTATCCAAACCCTCCTTCTTCTAGAAGGAAGGCATTTGTAGCAGCAATTAATATTTCTTCCCTTATTTGTGTCATATATTATGTTATAGGACACTACCACATCCACCCTCAGTGATGTCTTTTCCAGGAGATGGAGGTCCAGTGCACAGCCTCTTTTCACAAGACAAAAATTTCTTTTCTTTCATAATTCTGGATTTTTTGACTTCTGTTTTGTCCTTTTAAAGTGATAAGGATCATATAACAATGTTTTCTCTTTAGTTTTTTGTACCTACTTCCAAATACTCTGTTTCTCTATTTTTAAACTGTTATGACATTAAGTTGAACAATCCAAAACAACATCATGCACTTACTCCTGACTACTACTATTACTTTAAAATCTGTTATTTAGTATGCACTGTTTGGAGTGTCTTTCACTGAACACCAGGGACTCTGTCAGCCACTACTTGGGTTTGGTTCTGGTTTTGCTACTCTTAATCAGTGAATTGTCGTTCACCTCCCTACAGAAGACAAACGTTATAAAAAAATGTTTCATTCCTTCATATTCTGAAAGATGTTGGTGTGAGTGGGTACTGGTTGTCTTTATTTAACTCAGTCACTTTTACTTTAGTTTAATTAAAGTAATGCAAACACATAGAGTAGCTAAATATCCAAGGAAGTAACCACACTTAAGTAACTGCGAAAGGTAATAGTTGCTATTTGCAACTACTGTGTATTAAAAAATTGTCCAAGACATTCAGAAACTTTATTACAGTTATGTTGGAAATCAGTTTTAATGGGTCCATTACAATGTGTGTTATTCAAGTTTCAGTCCAGAGAAGCTTACTTTTGTATATTCCTTGGTGAAATTTCTACAGCTACCTAATACTGAACTATGTTGCTATTTCAGTTACTGTGAACATTAAAATAAGATTTGTCTCCTAGATGTGAATTCGTACTGTCCTTCACCTCCCAGCAGCCCACGAGGGTTCCTGTTGGTGGCACTGATGTATTTGCTCTTTTTTTTTTTTGTAGCCCTGTTGGAGAGGGCTGCTTGGGTTTGTGCTGCAGCAGGCACAGCCAGGCAGGAAGCCCCTACACCTGTGGAGGAGCTGATGCCCATTCCCCTCCACACAGACACCGCTGGCCAGCACAGATGGGAGCCCTCAGCAATCAGGGCCAGTAGCCAATATAAGTGAGGTGGAGAGAAAGGAGGCCTTTTTGAGGGGCTGTGAGTGTGAGCCCTCTGAATTTCTACCTGAAGGTACTCAACAAAGGTATTTTTTTCCTCCCATGCCAGTGGTATTTGTCTGTTTATCATTTTTTGAAAGCAGTGGGGTTTGAGGTTTTACTTCCTGTTACTTCTGTAGTGTTTTCCTGCATTATTCCTTCAAGTTTTGCTGCTTGAAATCAAGTGGGGCATAATATGTTTGACTCCTTGGAAGTCCTTTGAGCTGTACCTTCTTATGTCACAAAACTGTAGGAAACTTTATGGAAAGCTGGCTGGCATTAATTACCCATAGCTGCTGCTTATATGTGTTCAGAAATTGTGTAAGAGAAAGTTTTCTTATGGTATTTTGGCATTTTCTGTACTCAGATGATAAAAAGGAGGCTAGAGCAGAAGTTAGAAGCAAATCTTTCACTTACGCTCTACTCCACTTAAAACACACCTAAAGTTTTTGGCTCTGGTTTGTTTTGCCTCCGGGCATGGGGTTTGGTTGGGTTAGTTGGGCATGCAAATTCCATTTTTACCTCTTTTTTTAAAAAAAAAAAAAAAAAGGGGAAAAGTCAGCAATCACAGGGTTTTTATTTAGCTAAGTTCATGGCATAGAAGCAAAGTCTCCAAAGAATGTCCAGGCTTACAGCTGCTTCTGGTCTCATGGGCCACAGAGCTCTGTGCCTGGGCAGTGCTTTAAACACGGCTGGCTGATGGTGCTTCTTTCTCTTGCAGAGCAGTGTTGGCTCTCTCTGCTACCCTGGGCTGCACATCAGGGATGCTCTAACGCTTCACTAATGTGACTGCCTCCACTTCGGTTTTGGCCCTTTGGACAAAGAACCAATAAATGCTGACTGAGGTAGGTGTTTCTCAGCACGTTCAGTTACTAAAAATATCTCATGAATTTTGCCAAAGATTTGTGAGAGGTATAATCTGTTTAATCTGTGTTGTTTGAATGAGGTTTTGTGGTTTTGGTAAGCTGTATTGTGGCTGGTGTTCTGGGTTTGGTTGCTATCTGAAGTGCATTGGACATAAAGATAGTGAGGAAGAGTTATTGCATTATCAGTAAAAGTGCTCAGTGAGTAAGTGCGGGTACGATAGCTGGTGTTACCCACAAAGGAGTGGGCAAATCATCTGCTTCTCTAATTTCAGAAGGCAAGTACTAGAGAAAAGCAAATCTGAATGTTGCATTGTTTTTTCAGGATCAGAAACTCTGTATTACATGCTTTTCAGAAGTAAGGGGTTTACATGTTCCAGTTAGGAGGTTTATTTAGTTTTTGGGGTTTTTTTCAGTTTAGTGGAAAGACCTGACTGCAGGCATTCAATCCTTGGTGTTTTAGATTCCTTCCTCTCTTTCTAGTGTCTCTTGAGTGCAGGCTTTTTCAAAGGGGTGTGGAGAAAGGAGGAGCCTTTTTAACATTTGACTGTGTTATATGGCAATCAACAATCTGTGTGTGGGAGCTCTGAGTGAGGTTATGCAAGTATGACATGCACACAGTTTGTCCTTCCTCCCTGGGGATGTGAGGTCCAGTTTGTATACAGACTGATACACTGGCGGTTCCAAGTGGAGGTTTGGTGTGATGTGACTGACTTGAAAAAGGGTATCCTTGGTGTGCTGTTTAAATTGTTTTCCATGAATAAAAGAGCTTTTTATTTCAAAGTAGCAACGTTATATGAAATCCCTGTTACGAAAGCCCTATTATTTTTGTTGAAGTGGGAATTTTCTGGCCCTTCTATTACAAGTGGGTTGTTGTATTGTCTCTTGACCTCATTCACGCAGAGCAGGGAGGCGAAGCTCTTGGCAATGAAAAATGAGGGAAGAGTATTTTGACCACTTCTGTTAAGCTGTATTGTTCTTGTTAATCTACTTCTGGTTTAAATATGTAAAGGCTATTTCTTTGAGAAATTGTAGAAAAAGTGGCAATAGGGAGCTAGGACTTTACAGTTGTTCTAGTCAGCACTTTTTCTTGTCTCAGTTGAGTGCTAAATCTGAGGGGCTGGTTGGTGTTCGGGGAGCCCCCAAGTTTTCTGATGGAAAGATGTATGTTCTCAGCTTGGCTTTCTGGCTTGTGTTTGCTGTGGGAACAGTGCTATAGGCAAACTTTATAGTGGAGAGCAGTATGTTTTGTTTTTCAAACAAAAATTTATCAACTAGCTCTGAATATGTGCTTTCCCTTCCCATGGCGCTCAGCTGGAGGATGTTTTTCAACAGTTTGATGAAACAGTTACTGTTTTCAAGGCTTCACAACTGTAAAATTCCTTGTACAACCTGTTCTACACCATCACATACCCATGCACAAATGTGGGGATGTGGCTTTGTTCTCTCATGTGGACTGAATGAGGACTCAAATCTCAGAAATCATGCTTGCTATGTGATGCAAATGGTGTACTAAATGATCTCCAAGCGGCAAATATGCAGTGTTTGTAGGGATGATCAGGCATAGAAGAACTGTGTGCTTGTGTGTCTAATAAAAGTTTTCTGCTTGTTTGAAAAGAAGGGGATTTCTTATGTTTAGAGGCAGGATACCTAAAGTCCAAAGTTAATTTTTTGGCACCCTTATTTTAACTTCCAATCGCTACAGTATTGCCAGTGTCAGTAGAAAAATTGCTTGCCACTGAACTTTGAGAAGAGCATTGCTAATAAGCAACAAGCATTTAATAGGTCTATTTCTTGTTATCTTCTGGTGTTTGCAAAGAATGATGGATGTTATTTTTCATTGTAGCAACTCTCTGGCACCTAGGCTTTCCTATCCGACTTAAGGCTATAAGTGTACTTCAATTATAGAAGGTTTTTCCTTGAGAATAATGCTAGACACCACTAGGCTGTTAAAAACTAAAAGCTGGCACCACTGCTCCAGCTGTCCCCCCAGCAGGTGAGAGCCCTCACCCTGGATGTGACTGGGCTCATTGCAGCACAGGGACTCACTGCAGCAGAGCAACTCTTGTTCCTGTGGTCCGGGACATGGTTATGCTGGGGCAGGTTTGCACTGCAAGCACCTGGGTGTGGCTGCCAACCCATAACCAGGAACACAATGCAGCTGGTGGTAAAATGTCAAAGACAGGAACATTGAAGAAAACCAAACCACACTTGTTGGGTTTTTTGCAGTACTTTAATACAGCATTAAAATGCTAGAATACTAGAGGAAAGCTGTATACTATCCAGCAAATAAGGCACATGTCGGAATGCCATTTTATGGACAATCCACAACAGAGGTCTTACAGTCTCTTCAGCAACACAGTCACCAGATGAGCAAGCTGTCATCTTGATTGCTGAAGCAGAACTGGTACCTCTGAGGCCTTTGTCCATTGGTTTTGTTTGTTTGTTTTAGCTGTACAAGTTTATTAACAATTACAGAAAAAATTATACAAATTGCCAACTGAATCTGACAAGATCAGTGAGTACAGCTAAACAAATGTAATAATCATTAGGTTAATTTTTTTAAAGCTGAAGAAATTCTTAAGATAGTGTTAGTTTTAGCACTATTAGACAATGCAGTGAGTGCTGTACTAAAAAACCTTTTAAAGAAAACAAGAATCCAGTACAGGGATGGGCAGGCCTCCCGTTTTAGCATGGTAAATATCAAACTAAAAATTCAATCCTTCATAATATAATCAAACTACAAGAAATGTAAAGTGTAAAATGCTTTGAATACGTGCACATGCATATTCTATATTGCTATGAGTTCTAATTAAAATAAACATGAACCCCTACAATAATCTACTTCAGTCCTTTTCTCTTACACCCTTTGATATTATTGCTGTAGCCGATACTGCATAGCTG
Organism: Hafferia zeledoni; assembly: GCA_035583235.1. NCBI lineage: Eukaryota > Metazoa > Chordata > Aves > Passeriformes > Thamnophilidae > Hafferia > Hafferia zeledoni. Next base: position 11,512,535 of record JAWWEV010000169.1, on the reverse strand, counting down.
AGCTCACAGTTTGCAAAGAGTTGTGAAAGTCAAGTTAAACAGTGTCCCAACCAACTTTCTTCCCCTCTGGGAATGGGAAAGGAAAGAACCACCATTTGAAACCCAACACTTGTGCTTCGCAGTTTCTGAAAGCCACATCTCTACCGTGCTTTCAGCATGTTTTGTCTCTCACAAGGCCATAAAGTGACAATATACTGTTATTTGCTCCTCACTTGCTACATGTCTAGTGATAGCTCTTCTAGCAATCCTTCCCCAAATACACATAAATAAACTGTATAAGCTTTTTCATATAAGTCTAAGCACTTGAATAATATACTGGTTACTTAATACTGATATTTTCATCCAAGGATAACAAAAACAATATGGCTTAAAGAATTGCAAGGGTTTTTTTGTCAGAATTATGTACCAACTTTCACATAATATTTTATGTAGACAATATTTCCTTCTTAATGTAGTTCTGTTGCATACTTTATACAGACAAAAGCATTGTAAAAAAAAAAGTAAATTACTTCCATAAATATTTTCTTGAGGATACATCCTTAGTTCTGCAAAATACTGCAAAATATTTAAGAAAACTCTTACCTCTGTTAGTATCCTAGTTGAGAGGAAGGCCCTTCTGAAAGCTTCCAAATTGTAAAAACTTTGCCCAAAAAACAAACAATACTTTTTTAAAAAGGCCTTCAAATATATACAAAAAAGTTACTGCAAAGAGTTTCCAGATAACAATTCAGTATTATAAGAAATATTTGTAACCATTCAAAAATTTTAACATCTAAAAAGGTTTCCAAAATACACACATAGTATTAAAAAAAAAATTGAAAGAAATTCTATGTCAAGTATAACTCAAGATAAATACACATCTGCAAGTAAAACTGTAAAATACTTCATACAGGGGTAAACATTTATATCAATCATCTATAGCTAGTAACTGCACACGATTGTCCCTTTGAAATTCATCCTAGAAACACAATCCATCATCCCTATATCTAAGATCTCAAACAGCCCTCTGAGCACTTGAGTGATAGAACAAACTGAATGGACAGCACTGGTTTTGCAGATAGGAAAGAGATACAGCTTGAAGCCGAGTTGGGAGTGGAGTGATACCCGAAATAATGATTTTTGTATGGGGATAGTTCCATCACACTTTAAAATATGTTGGCAAAGGCAAGTGGAAAATATATGTCAATCTACTTAACTTGAAAAACACGTGTTGATGATTTATTGCATACTGTTCAGTGGACAACTCTCAGGATCCATCCTAAGAAAAAAAAAATTTGTGTGACTGCAGGACAAAGAGCACTAATCTATGAAGTCTGACATTTCCAAGAGCTCTTTAACTTTTAATCTTTTATGTAGTTTTATTTAAAAAAAACCCCCAAACAACTAGAGTGTCACAGGTATGCAACCCATGTATAATCTAAGTTTCATGTTATACAGAAAGGTAAAATGTAGATAATACTTCTAGGTATAAGGCTTTTCTCAGACACATGTAACTTCACATTTTTAGTTTAAAAGCTAAGTCCCATATAATGGGGAACTTCAAAATACACCTATTTTTCAGAAATAATATATACTCTTGTGTATTTATCTGAAAATAAAATGCAACTTTGAGACAAAAAGGCCTCAAACTTTGCTTGCGTGGCATCATTTCATGTCTGTAGTAGCAGCAGTAGAAACTGGCTAAAATGGGGCCATCCTTTAAACTACAGGGATTTTTCTTCATTGCCATTAAGTGAAGTATTTGTAAGAACTTCACTGGAGCCTCATCAAGTTAAAGCAGCTAAAAACCTGTAACACACATTTCAAATTATTGGTAGTTTTCTCCAGAGCAGTGCCAATGTCAAGGAAAAATCTGATGTGAAATGTTCTGACCAACTCATGAAACAAATAGCAATTTTGTTCTTTTGCTTGTTTTAAGAAATAAGTGAAAGTTAAAAAAAAAAAAAATCTCTAAAAAGGGGTGATTTTTTTTATTTTTTAAAGTGTGTGTGCTGGACAGATTGGTAGGCTATCAACAGCAAGCATCTGAGGTTAAAAATCCAGTTTGCCAAACAAATGCACAGAGCCAGATTGCTCTCAGGTACACCTCTAAAGAATATTCAGTTTAGGGAGGCCTGTTTTGAGTTAAAATTCTTTTTATTGATGCTTGCTTCCTTCTGCTAAGAATGTCTGCAAATGCCTTCAAGGATTGCTTGCTGATGCTCTAAAGGCAGAGCTAGTTAGAGAACATGAGAAAGCATTCAAAAAATTTTAAGGTAGATCAACTCCTCATTTTTTTCTATCAAAAAAATGAATTTTTATGTTTTGAAAAGAGTTAGTTACATCTATAGGTGAATTACCTTTGAGGGGGGAGGGAGAGAATAGAAGAAATCTACACTTTGTAATCAATTTTTGGTTTTCCCTTTGAAATAAAAGTTCAAAAATGTCCCTTCTGTGCCATTAACTAAAAGCCAATGGGCATAAGCTGATTATACTTATGCAGATGTGTTTTTCCAGCAACTCACAACCTGCACAGATTTGAGTGTGGAGCAAATGCCCCGGGCTCAGTGCTGCAATCCTACAAACAAACCTCCTGCAGGGAGGGACAGAGCGGTGCTCCCCTGGCACGAGCGCGGGGCTCCTGCCTTTTCCAGGCACCAGCTTGTTAGGGAGACGGTTCCAGCCCTGTGCAGGGAGGTGCCCAGGGCCTGATCCCATCTGCATCCCATCTCTGACTTAGGCAGTGCAAACTATGGCAGTGTTGCTTCTGCTTTTCCTCACACTGTGTTCGTTACTTGCTTTTCCCCAATATGAGTGCAGGGGAAAATCTGTTCTCCTCTTTACTACAAATATGCAAGGTATTACTTTATATGTCTTCTGACTAGGAACATATCAATGATATAAATACTGAACTCTCCTAAGTATGCTCTCAAGAATTATTATGCTACACCTATAGATGTTAATTGTGTTAAAGTAGATCACCTGTTTTTTTTAGTACAATCTAAAAATCCATAAGCTAAAGGCATTGACTTGCAGTGTTGAATCTGGATAAAAATGGTTAACAAAGTCATGAAAATACCAAAACTTGCTTATCTTTTAGTCAGCTTTTTGTCAAATCTGGTGGTGTGCAATACATTGATACAGCTATATCAAGGGCTGTGCTTTTTACTGATCCAGTGGTTATCATAACATGGAAAAGACTTCAATACAGAAAAAAATGTTTAATAGCAAAGTCTTAATTTCAGTGAGAAAATAATATTTTTCCTTATTTTCATCTCAGGGGGTCCTTACACATCCTTTAGCCGGATGTGAATCATCAAGGTGATTTTTTTTCTTCATGTACTATTAAGTGCTCAAGAGGAAAAATAGATCTGGTTTAGAATACTGCTCTTTCAAAATTACTCATGCTTAAAACAAACTATTGAGATTAATCCTAGAGGTCAAGCTTAGAAAATCCACCCCTAGATCTGCATGTGTATTTTCTTATTCTTACTTGTATAGACAGATTAGTATCTTTGTTGAGAGAATTTGTCTCTAAGGTAATTTGTGAATCTGTGCAAAAGAATGCGTTTGCATTTGAAAATGCTAAAACTGCATATTTTCACTGAGGCAACTGAACTGTTTATTAGTGTTACTTTCAATAATATTATTTGCAGCTATTTTAGCTGATGGAATTGCCAACTGGGCAAAAGTAGTTTCCAAGTAATTAATTTAGTTAATACTATTTCAGCATTACATAGCATATTTTATCCAGTGATGCCAAAACACTTGGAGATATTAAGTAAACCTCACAACTCTCCTGTGAGGTAGGTATACTAAAGTATTATTATCCCCATTTTGCAGTTGGGGAAACTGAGGTCCAGAATGACCTTATGACTTGCCCAAAATGAGAGCTAATGGAACAGCTGTGGTCAGAAGCCAGGAGTCAGAATGCTTATCCATTGCTCCATGTTATGACCAGTAGCCTGGGTCACCTGGCCTGCCCATAAATGAATTTGCAAGATATGTATGTGCCACTCCCACCAGAACAAGCAGATGCAATTTTGCCCTGCTTATAGCAAAGCAGGGAAATGGCAAGAGTTTCACCCTAGAGCAAATCTGTAAAGAGCTTCACATTTTCTATATGAATGCTCATGGAAGTTTTCAACTTGCTTTATCAGAGCTTGACTGAACATACTGGTGACATCCTGCCATTGCTTGGCATAAACCCCCCTCTGTCTTTGCATTATGGAATTAGTACTCAGAACAAATTTAGGTCACCTCAGGTTATTTAGGATTTAAAGTATTTTTCTCTTGGTATCAATCTCTCTAAAGGTAACTTCATAAAAATAGAAATTGTACATGTACAAGAACCCCAATCTCAAACATTATCCCTGTAATGGTTTTTAGTGAATGCTACAAGTGAATTGCTTGTGTCCTTTTGCCAATGTACTCTTATGCAGACATACAAACAGGATACTGTCTCGAGGTACTTTCAGTTTGTATTTGCCAATCCCTGATGAGATGTTTCTTTGCAGCAGGATGCCCCTGCACGAAATTCTCCCTGAAATGGGACAACAAAATATAACTCCTACATCTCTCTTCAACTATGTAGGTGCTTCGGGAAGACAGAAAAAGGGAAGGTTATATAGAGTGTTCTCTATGCCTCAAAACATCCCTATGGCTAACAAATTTCATAATATAAAAAATTTTTATAGTAAGAAACAGGACATAAAAATATTTCCAGAAAGTGGCTTTAGAACTACTATAAATAGTAAATTTGGCTAATCTTTCAATTAAGGTTTTAGGGACAGTGTTAAGTATTCTTATCCCCTTCTTCATAGAGAATTTAGTGTGTCTGTGGCCTAATGAACAAGCCATGCACACACATGGACCATTTCAGTAGGATTATATGACAAGAGAAGGATCTGTTGCACAAGCAAGCCCATTTTGTCTCCTTCAAAAACCTCTTGGAATTCTTACTGATGCTCCAGGTCCCATTATGGTATTCCCTTTCTACCAAACCCACAGCCTCAAACAATTATCCACTTTTTCTGCCACATCCTGCAAAAATGATTTTGCCTAAGCCCTGCCCAAGAGATGGTAACAAATAGAAAAAGTCCAAGAAATCAGCAGCACAAAACTCTAAGACTTTCTAAAACTGGGGAAACAGTAATTCTCCTTTTATGCTGTGGCTTGTTTCATCTTCCTTTGTCTTGTCATATAATAAGAACCATGTTCATGTTGTGGGTGAGTGCTTGCAATGAGTGGCCCCACAGCTACTGAACCTCTGCAAAAGCCATACATATAACACATATTCTTTGTGAACGTTATACCTTGCCTTTTGAATAGTACTTCATTTCACCTGGCGCTGTGATAGAGGGTCTGTGTAAACAATCAGCAGAACCTGTAACTGTAGTTCTGTTGTGAACACTGTCAGTAACACTTTAGAGTGTGTACGTATATATACACACACTTACATATATATGTGTACAAATCATAGTCCTGTAAATACCTGTTGCATGCGTGCACATGCACAGGAGAAACGTTACATTCTATTAATAGTAAGGCATATTATTAGATAGGCAATATTGGCAATTCCTTTAGCTTTTATCTTGATTTGTTGTGTTGCTGTTGATCGCATGCTGCCAGAGAATCTTTAAGGATGATGGGGATGGGAGGAGGCCACTTTGAAGGTTTATTGCACACGGCGGCAGTAATAGCCCAAAACTTTGCACTTCTCACACAGATGCTGAGGATGTTCTTTGCTCTGATCTGAAACATCCAGCCCATCTGGCTTCTCCAGGGGCCTCTGCAGCAGAGAGAGGGAAATGAGGATTAGAACCAAGGTTTTGTCACTGTTACTCTTTATTATGCATGTTAAGTCTACTTTTATGCTTAACTGAGCTTTCTCCTAGTCATTAAAAAAGCACCATATTTCTTTCCTGAAGGGATTGAGTGTTTCTTTCAGCCCTTCATCTCTACATTGGTTCAGAGTGGGCTCACAACTTAATGTCATTCTTCCTAAAGGTGGTGTTAACTTTGTTGTAGACAAATCATGAAAATACTGACTTGGGGACTTTATTTATAAAAGCAGTAACAGAAAAGAGTTCATTCTCTTTGCTCCAGTAACTGAGATGTCCTAAAGGCTTTAACACCTCAAGCATGGGAATCCCATTATGCAGCAATGCCAATGTTAGGATTAGCTGTTAAATCAAGAAAACTGTTTTATCCATGCACAGATACTACATAGCTAAATGGGGTTTTCCCAATACTTAGTTGCATATTTTTGAGGCCAAAATTTCTGAAGTAGAGCAGCTGCAAAGCTATTAATAAAAAAACCAACAAAGTAAAACAAACCAAAATCCAACCTCATGACAAACTTTTGCCTTGAACCTGATTAATAGATTATGTGTTTTTAATATTTGTGAAATCACAGAGTTGGAGGAAATTGAACTGTTTTGTTGTTAGTAGATTTTTGTTCTTTTGTTTTCCATGGCATATAAAAGGCTTCAAAATCATTCTGAAAATAAAATACCCATGTAAAATATTGCAATAAAGTTAAATGTTTGGAAAGTCTAACAGGTAGAGAGGTGATAGATATGTGAGACAGAATTGCATAAATTGCACCATTTGCTTTGAGGGGAAAAAAAAAACCAAACAAAGCAAAATTCCCTAACCCATAACTTACGTGTTTTCATGAAATGTACCCAAAAGAGTATTTCATCGCACAGTGCTTTCCCAAAAGACAGTGGCTGTTTTATGGGACTGTGGTAGATACAAGCATGTGGTGTGAAATCTGAACCTAGCCATAAGCTGCTCACTGTTTTTACAGGGATATTAGACTCCTGTATCTTTACAATAGGATTCTTGGAGCAAGGGGTAGGTAAATATAACTTACACCATTTTAGACATTTATCTCTTAACACCTCTGCTAATCCTAAAGACTTTCTTTTACCTGTAAGATCTTTAAGCACACCTGATCATCAAAGATTTCATTTGTAAGTTCTTCAACAAGCAACCTACCTGAGATGCTGTGGATAGGAACAGAGACATTTAAAGCTTTTTTTTTTTTTTTTGCTATGCAACAAGGCAAGAACAGCTCATAAACCAGAGAAATGGAAGGGTTTATCAGCTCTCTGAACAGCTAAAAAGAGACCAAATATATTTTATTATCCAAACAGGGGATGTCTGTAAATTTGTGCTTGATTGAATTGCACATGCAGTAAAAACAATATATAGCAGTGATTCTGTGGTGATTGCTAATGGTTTGTTTCTGATTAAATGTTTTTAACCATGAGTGTGTTCTGGACCACGTATCTCTCAAGTCTAACTTCATTTACATTTGAATTGCAAATTGGATTTCCTGTGTCAGGAAGGTAGATGGACTTCGAATCTCCTCCAAATCCTTTACCCTCCTCCTGCAAGTTTTGAATGACTTGTTTGATGTCAGTATGTTAGGATTTGTGATCGGAACCAGCAATCCTGTTTCTAGGCTTGCAGACCAAGCAGTGGTGCAGGTACTGCTTCTGCTACAACACAGGCAAGTTAAGTAAGTTTATTTGGTCAGAAATGCTGCCTTATCTACCACTTACTCCACCAACATCAGCCCACAAATTTTCTTCAAGAATTTGCATTACGTAAATGTAGTCAAAGCCTGGGTTCAGGAGTCCCAGGAGTTAATTTACACTCCTCAGCAGAGAATGAGAGTTTTGAAATGCAACACTTAAAACAGGCTGTTTGACTCGGCTCTGATTGCTTCTACATGCTAGCTGTGCTCTGATTAAAGAGAAAAAATACAGCAGTTATCATGTTTATTGATATAAGCCAGATTTTTTTTTTAATATGCAAGGCCTTGGGAATCATTTTTCCTGGAAATAGTGCAAAGGACATTGGGAATGCCTCGAAGCGCCAAGAGTTTTTGGATGGTTTTCAGAAACAATAGCTCTCCGTGGTTTGCTTTCCCCCTGCGTTGATTGAGCTCAGCTTTTTGGCCTGCAAAACATTTTGATTTCAGAAATGTTATTGTTACCAGTGTGTTATGACACACAGGCTGGGGAGAGAGGGGTTACTAAGGCAGGAAAGCAGGTTACCAAGAGCCAGCTGGAAGGAAGGGAACCCTGCAGAGCCCAGGCTGTGTTTCTGGTGAGGTTGTGGAGGGCTGGTAGTGTGCTTGCATGGTTTGTGCCTCGAAAACACTTCAACCCAACTTCTGCATAAAGTCCCAGCTTAGCTTCATTTGCTGTTTTCTCTTCATGGGATTCTTGTAAGGCAAAAAAACCACTTAATTGCCCTGAGTAGCAAGTGCTCCTGTCCTGTGCTCTCTGTCTGTTGCTAATTGTGGAGAACTTAAATGTAATAACCTTACACCTTTGGAACCTTTCTTGGACCATGCTAGAAGTGCAGGACATTAGTCAAAGAGCCGTGTCCATCAAGACTGAACCTCCTCGGCACAGGCTGGGCAATTCTCATCAACTCCAGTGTGGTGGAAGGAGAGGACACTGTCACACAAGGGGTGCAGGAGGGTTGGGCTGCAGCACACTCTGGATCAGCTTTGGGGATGGCCTGAATTACACCAGTGACTGAGGAGGCTGCAAGAGCTCTGTGCTGCTGCTGAGAACTCAGTCATGCGTTGGGAGAGGGTGCGGAGAAAGGGACAGGCTATTTGGCTGAAAGTTAATTCCCCTCCTTAGAAAGAGGTGACATGGTGCTTGTAAAACCACAGTAAATCCTGCTCTGTTCCTCTGGGGAAAGGTGTGTTTTTTTCCATTAAATGCAGAGTTTAATAGTTCAGTTTTTGCTGTCTTTTTTTTTTTCCCTTTAAATGTGAGTATCCACAATAGCACTCTTATGTTTTTCACTTTTGTGCATCTTTCTTTAATTTTCTCCTAGTAGTTGCAGAGGGGAAATAATCTTGTGCAGCTCCACCAGGAAAGCATTTGGTGGTGGTGAGTAAAGCTATTGCCTCAGGGGAATGAAGTTGAAATAAATTTAAATTTATAAAGCAATTCCTGACCTGCAAATTAACTTTTGATTGTGAATTATTGCTGTCCCAATCTGCAGGTACTGAATGAACTTCACATTCCCCAAAAGTTGGTTAAAAATCCAAACCCCTCAAAACAATAAGCTCACCTTTACAAAGTGTTAGGTATCAGTGAAAACATCACCAGGATAGCTTGAGGAAAATTGCTTCCATTAAGAAGAAGAATGGAATAATGTGCCTTTTTATGTTTGTATTTGGAAGACTGAAATTTTTTTCTGCTGTAGAATGAAATAGTTTGATTGCACCACTGATGGACAGAGGATCATGCTAGAATCCCAATGTGAGAAAACACTTAAAAATAATTTTCTGGACTTATTTACATCAAGTCTTAATGGAGCAAATGAGATGATTAAATGTCAGATAAGAGATATTAGTAGAAAAAGATTGTACAACTACAGCTGGCAGGATAATTGTTAGGTTAACAGTCTTAAGGAGCCACAGCTAGCTATGCTTCCCTCAAGAAACACTACCATGTGCTACCATGAATTTGTAAATTCTTACTTCAATAAAAAACAAACACACTGGGGAAAAAGGTTAAATGCAACATGCACTCTTGAGCTGCTTTTCTGCCTGCCTGGGGGAAGAGGGACACTAATAAGGCCCTTGGCCTGTCACTGAGGGACGGTGGTCAGAAGGCTGCTGATCAGAGGTGTGATGCTCAGGGAGAGCAAACAGCCTCTGTCAGCCTCTGGGACAGGCCAGCTAGGAATGAATAATAACAGCATGAGGTAAAGGGTGAAAATCTCTCTTTAGGATTCAGAAAAGCAGCAGTCTGGGCTGAACTGTGTTGCCATTGATGGAGTACACAAGTATGGGCATGCTGGAGAGGGTTTATTAAATCTAAAGAGTCAAAAGAGCATACTTGTGGGCCTGAAATGGTTGAAAAGTTTATTGGGCTTGAGTGATGATACCCATCCTTCTCCATACTGACGGAAGAGAGGTGGCTGTGGTTGCATTTGGATATGGGAATTGTGATGGGACCACTGACTTGCCCATGAAAGTAATAACTTGGATATCATAAAGTATGTATTTACATACCAAATTATTTCCAGTCCAACAGTAAATTCCTGACAGCTGGAAGAAAATAGTGTCCAAGAGGACAAGTCGGTCACCAGATGGCTGGTTCTGCACCAGTGCAACAGCTGTCATCACAAACAGCACTGGAGTCAGCCACAAAGTCGGAAAAGAAGCCTTGATAAGAGGCCAGCCAGGAAGTAACCACAGGCGCAGATGTTGCTGCTATAGTAGGCAGGGGAAGAAAATGAGAATTCAGAGCTTGGCATCTGGGCTCTTTCAGTGCCAAGAACACCAGAGAATGACTATAAGAATTGGCCCTGTTGTTGGAGCAGGGTAAGAACGAGCATAAACAACCACCAAATCCAAATTCCTTGCAAGAATAAGAGACGGGTTTAAGTCCCATCTGAGATGCCTGTTTATGTTTAGAGTAGCTAAACTAACTACTCAGGAAACTACTTTTGAAATTGCCATAGAGCAGCTTTGTGAGAGTAGTTCTTTGGTTTTCAATAAGGCTTGGGCTCAACGGGCCTGCAGTTTTTGCCACATGTCCTGAGCATTCCTGTAAGCCCTTCCATGGAGAGCTTTGCCTCTTGAGGGACATGGTGAAAATGCAAAAGGAAAAACATAGTGGAACAATTTAGCCAGGAAAACAAACATGCATGCAAAGCTTGATCAGTATGGGGAGCAGTTTTGCAGCTCAGGTGTGAGAGCCACCCAACTCTGTGGATGAGCTGGGGAATGAATAGCGGCAGCTCAGCTACCAGGCCCTTGTGTTTCTTCTTGTAATGCATGCTCCGCCATCTCTCTTAAATGCTGACATTTAGAGCCATATTTGTAGAGCACTCTAAAGTATATACACAGCTGTAAAACTGCTGAGAAGACTTTTCCTGCCCCAGAAAGATTAAAAACTCATTCTCACAGATAGGCGATGTGGACTAAGTGCATAGGGCTGAATTGAGACATTCCTTGTGGGATATTGGCACAGGATAGTTTCCTGAAGTGAAACGAACCTCCAGGAACGAAGAGCAGGTGGCAGGGAAGTGTGGCTGCTCTCCTCTCTAGGGACCCCACTAATAAAAGGTATGCATAGGAAATCAAGATCTGAGCATAGCTGCACTAGCCATTCACAGAGCCGGCATATGGGCTAGCCCAGAGCTATCCAGAGTGGAGATTATTATCTTCAGTGCTCTGATATTTATTGCCTGAGGCAGTTACATAGGAGTACTTGGGCAGCAAACCTTGTGAAACATGGACAAACCCTACAGTACTGAGAAGTCCAGAGATTTGGGAAAGCAACTGGGAAATGAAATACAACTATGGAAATGAGGATGGGAGAAAAGGGCAAGCCTGGTAATTGAGGGCAAACTCCTAATTTGCTGCAATGAATACTGAGCAATCCTGAAATAAGGATTTCGGGGGTTTTTTTCTCCTGAATTGAGCACAAGCATCCTACTTTCCAACATTTAGGGTAACATAGCAAGGCTTGGTGGCCCATGTGGTTAGATTTCAGCTATTGAATAGACTCTACAAAGGTTGATCTGCTTGGTGACAAACTGGGGAAATGCAGATACTCACTTGGCCATAGAAGAGAATGGGAAGATACCCTTGGAGGTTCTTGTTGTGTCTTGTCTATATCCACACCTTCCTGTAAGTGTTCTATACTGTTTAGGTTCAGGCATGCAACCGGTGAGGTTGGTTTGACCTAGTATGAGTTTTTAAGCTGTATATACTATGGTGAATGGAGACTTTCTATAACACACCCTCATCAGGGAAATGTGGCCCCCAACTGTTTTAGACATGGGCTGAGATGTTTACAGTTTTTATAGTGTTGGAAGCTCTCGTAACTTGAAAAAAGGATAGTTCATGTTGAGAGTTCAGCAGTGATTTTCATCTGCTGATAAAATGACAAGTTTTTTTTTTTTTAAAGATACCCTTTTTCTGTTAGGTTACAATTACATGTTTACCAAATGGTAGGGCAAGCAGTAAGAAAAGGAGATGATGAATTCCTACACATTGGCGAAGAGAAATATTGACAAGATTGTTTGCAAGTAAAATCATTTATTTCACTATAAATAAATACTATTTGATCTTGAATGGAGGTCAGACTTCTCCAGTACATCTGCGTTTTGTTAAATGGAAGAAAAAAAATCCATTTATGGATTATTTGCACTATGATCACATCACAGTATGGGAACTTCTCTGTTTTGTAGTGCCTGTTCTTTTACTGCAACACTTTTTTTTTTTTGAACGGTGTTAGAATGGCACAGAAGTATAGTGTCTAGGGAGGGACAATATCTTTTCTTAGTGAGTTTCCATTAGGTGTCCAATGGAAGCTTCAGTTGAGAGTGAAACATCTGATCCCATATAATAAAAGCATAAGTAGCACATAATTATCTTATGTGCACAACAAGACTTTTTTGTGCTGTAACACTCAAATTAGAAATATTGCACTTTTAATTAAACCTTTCACTGTGCTTTTACAAAATACCGTTGTTAGTGTAAGAGTACTGGGTAGAGCACATTTTCCAGAATGGTGCAGAATAACACACACAAATAAATGTTGATAAATGTTTAGAAAGTCTGGAGTGTAACTGGATGCTTGGACAAAAACCATATATGGGCTGGCAAACAGGAGGCTCTGTCAAGAAGCAGCACAGACCTCCTGCAGCCTGTTGGCTTTTCTCTGCTGCTGGCTCCGTGCATGAACTGATGCTGCTCTCTTTACTGCCAGACTATTGCTGTTATGTTTAATGAGAAGCAACACAGGGCACCTCTGGAAGAATGAAAAAGACTAGGAAGGATGACAATGGTAACACTGAGAAACAGAAGTAGATGGAAGTGAGGCAGTGACACCAGGATGTAAAATCTTTCAGCTCAAGGTTTTAAGTTCACATTTTGGGGAAGAGCACTAGTGACTGGCTGTAAGTTATTTATATGAGGAAGCCTGGTGGAAATAGACTCTTGTCTTGAAGATCTCAAGTAACTGCAATACCTACTGGTGGTACATAAACACACAGATAGGCAAGAAGAGCAAAGCTCTTCCACATCCTTGAGTTGTGTCCTTAGGGAATGGCATGGAAACATAGTGATGGGAGTCAGCTGTGGAAACCTGCACTGTGATTATTCCCCCCAAAAAATCATGTTTGTGGCTCCATGGCAAGCACAGCTTATGGAAGCACTGCAGACTGCAGCTCTTCCACATTATGCCTCTGGCTTTAGTACTAAACAGATTACACTCCTCTAGTCCTGCCATGAGGGGCAACCCTTTACAATGGATGACTGGCCAAACTTCTTTACTACAAATGTATGTTTCCAGATCTATAATGCCTCTTGTACATTGTTGATGAGACACCTTTGAACATTGACCCTTTGAACATTAGCATAAATGATGGAAAGAATTTAGAAGAACAAGGTAAATATGTATAAACTTGTGTTATAAATTAATGATCTTGTAATTTCTCTCACCCTCATGACTAGTTCCATGCACATAATAAATTACTCCATTGCTCAGCCTGGGTTTTGGATTTTTTAGACAAGCTGTCTAAACAGAGGCAGGGAACAAGAGACCTTGGAAGTGTTGAGATTGTCTCACAATTAAGTTAGTGTTATTACCAAGGAATGTTGTAGGCAGGAGTCATCTTAGTATTCTTTACCACTCTCCTTTTAAGTAGGCATAGCCCCTTGATGAAATCCAACAGGTGAAAAAAAAAATACATAGGAGTATTCCACTGCTGGTGTCAGTGGAATGAAACAATAAATTGGTATAAATATGAAGAGAATAGGAAGAACTAGGAGGCCTCTTACTATTGCTGAACTTGTTTTACTCTATCTCAGATTAAAAGGCTCCACAGTGTATTTCTGTAAGAAAGGCAGATAAAGACTTTGGGTTTGAGGCACTTTTACTGAAAAAAAGAACATTCAAATTTTGCAACACTGACACTTGTCCAGATTTCCAAGACTGAGACAAACAGCTCATCTGGCAAGTGACTTTTAGTGCTATGTTGTAGTCCATGTCAAGTTCTGTTTAAGTCTTACCCACACTTTACAAAATCAAGAGCATTGCTAGTTCCAAGCCTGTTGCCAGCAGGTCTGCACTTCTCCTACCTGTTTGTGAGGATAAACATTGATGTGGCACTTGATACATTCCTGTCCCATGTTAGCCCAGGAGTTTCCACTCATCCATTTTCTCTTGCATTTGGGGCATTTATATTCACCAAAGCAGCGTTTCTTGCCCTGGTATGGTGTCAAGCCTTCTCCTTTTGGACGAGCCTACAAAACAAAGGGAAGTAGCAATGAATGATGGAAAATGGGGTGGGGGGTGGGTAGTAGAAAAGAAAAGAATTTTTTAATTAGGAAACTTTGAGCAAAAGATACTGGAGGCAGACAAAAAGGTTGACAATGACCTTATGCAAATACCAGGTTTATTTTTTGTCATACATTCACTCACTAAAACTGTGTGTTGTACTTACCAAAATACAGTAAGGGACATGATAAGTTAATATGTCAGTGTGTATTGCTTACAGCTGTCCTAAGGTAGCTGCAAAGATGAAGCCATTTCCCGGAGTCTCTAGCAAGTGTTGAAATACTGTCCATGCATTCACTATGTTTAGTTTGTTGCTTAATGGGAGATATTTTGCCTGTACAGTGGCAGAATAGTATGATCACCTATCAAAGGATTCTGTCACTTATTCATATGTCACGCCTAGGCAGCTTTTCTTTTTTAAGGTTCCCCGCTGAAGTTTATGCAGGTTAAATGATCCATCATGCTGAGAAGTGATTTGGTTTTGTTTTGGAGACTTGTACAGTTTCTCAGTGTGCAGGTCCAAATTTCTTTCTGTGTGAAAACATGGTCTGCAAAAGCAGGTGGTTGGCAGAAGCTCTGAGGCTCAAGCTCCCATGGCTAATGGAGATGGTGTACACTGTGTTACCTCCAGGGCCAGAGAGGGAACAAGAGGCAATGAACACTTGAGTGTGCTCTCCCCACATGGTGGTGGATGGAAGAGCAGGGGACCCCCAAGATACTCTGGCCTTTTTTTCTTCCCCTTTAAGGTCAGTAAACAACATTCTCTCTGGGGTTTTTTATGCTTATTTCTCAGCATAGCAATATTCTTTAAAATAATCAGATCAACAGTGACCTCCACGACAAATAGGCAAACATTTATAATAATTTGCTTCATGACACTCAATCTGACAAGCCGCTGTAAATGTTCTGGCTCATTGCAAAGATGAAGCTGACACCAGGATACATGTATTTGCAGTACTATTGCACAGAAGAAATAAAAGTTCATTGCTGTAATGAGAAACACTCAGACTTGGCTGGCACCCAGAGTGTAACCCTCTGATCCATGGTGTCCCCTTGATAAGGATGAGAGATTGCAATTGAACGTAGGGCAGGAAAATGTCAATTTATGGAGACATCCTTATTTTGGACACTTAATTTCGTTCTGCCTCTGAGGAGTTCGTAGCACAATTCAAGTCAGTGTAAGAAAGAGCCACATGCTCTCTTCATTTAGAAATTCTCATGGAATTGAATAGGAACCCTGTCTATAGAGAGCTCTCACGATTGAGAGACTTTCCCCCTCTTCCTGAGGCATCACAGATTTCTTTATTTGCAGTTTCAATTGGGGCTATGTTATTGAACAGAAGACAGGCTATTTCTGATTCTCTAAGTCACTCTCTACTTAAACTCTTCCTGCAGTCGGACCTGGAAATGCAGCTTCATTGCCCCACCAAGCAGCAGTCCTTCCAGAAAACGTGCAGGTCACAGAGTTCATTATTTCCAAAAGCAATAGCACTGACTTTGGAAAGCAGAGTGCATCTTAGAAGTCTTGTAAATGTTTACAAAGAGTATTTAAACATAACACTCCCACAGCAATATGTTATGTTAGCCATAAAGAGAATTTAAACTTCAGACTCCCACTGCAATATGTTGTGCCAGCCACAATTCACAGATGGGAAACTTTCAGGACTGGCCACTTTGGGTGGGCTGGTAACTGTGGGTTTCTCCAGGTCTGGGAAGTGACTCTAGAGACAACCAATGCCCTGAAATGCTCTGTCCTCACAAATGCACAGCGAAGCACTGAAGATGCTAGTCTGTGAAGTCTGGTGTGTACAGATGGGCATCAGAAATGGAGGCTTTCCAAATTAGAAGCTACTTTTAAAATCTGGCTTATGCAACTTCCTCAGTAAATCGGAAACAGAACCAGGAAAAGAACATAGGAGCCCTGACTCTGTTGGTAATTTCCTGTTATAATTGCTACACTAAACTTCTAATTTATTTTTAACTTTTTGACTGTCACAACTCCCTCTTTAATCAGTGACTTTAATTAGTTTGCTGGCAAAGCTACAACAGTCTCTGTAGGTGTTTTGCTATTCTGTTTTATGGATGTTTATATGTCGCCCTAACAGATATTATTTTCCTTCCTATACCTTCAGTTTCCCAAACCATGCCCCACAGGGAATTTGGATTCTCAAACTAGTAAGCTCATTTTCTTTAGTGAGAAACATCATTAGGAAGCACTGACAGCAGCAAAGGCAATCCTCCAATTCCCTTCACCCTTCAGATCCAAACAAAACAGATAGTTGACAGTACTTGGTTGAAGGCAAAACCTGAGTGAGATACACTAAGGGCTGAGATTGGAGACTGGGTGGTTTTTTTTGTTTGTTTTGGGTTTTTTGTGGGTTTTTTTTTAATTATTATTATTATTTAAAGTGTCTGGCTCCAGCAGCAGCACAGCTGAATTGCATAAACATTTCCAAGAAACAGCCTGCTCCTTGGCGCAGAGGCAGCCAGCCCTGTCTGCAGGGTGCTCGAGCACCCAGTCACTCTGCGGCAGAGGTGTCTCAGTGCTCATCCAGCTGGAGGGCAAGAACTGTTTCCACCAGAGGATTTTTCTTAACTAAGTGCCGAAAAACAGCAAGAAGACACGTTCAGTCATTTGGTGTTAACTTAAAGACCCATCTTTTACAGAATGTGTGATTTACCTTATCCAAACCATTAGCTTCCTGTTCCCTCCCCACCTCAGCTCCATTTGAATGGTGGTTAATAATAGGCCTTGGTTAGTCTTTAGTTCTTGTAACTCCTGTACTGAGCATTTTATCTCCTCCTACTTTTTCTGCAGATGCGGAATTAGTTACACCCAGAGTTAGCCTGGCAGAGTTATGCCCCTATTCGTAATGGCACCATATTTTGTTGTTACCATGTTAGCATACGCTGTCCCATTGCCTGTAGACCCAAGTAGCCTTTGGCCCAGCTTCTGTCCTTGTCTGTAAAAACCTGTGTGTGTCTTCACTCAGATATTTCAAGGATTTACTGAATCCAGGGCACGCAGGCCTTTGGTAAGGATCAAAACTAAACAGATTTTTCTAGAAGGATGAGAAACTATCTATGACTTATGTCTCAGTGCTGAGATCCAGGCATAGGCAACAGATCCCTTGTGCTGTTTTGAGACAAATGAAATGACCTTTGCAGGTGTACTTAGCCAGTGTGTATGTTTGCCTTAGCTAAATCCAATGAACATACAAAGCCAGTGGATTGTGTGCAGCACAGGAATGGAAGTTACCCCAATATTCCATCCCTCACTGACACCCAGCTGCCTCTATTGTTCATTCTATTTCTTCTGCCAAAACCACAAATTGGCCATAAGAAGACTTTAGAAGTGTTTAAGTTGAGCTTTTCTGCTGGTAACTGGCCAGTCAGACTTTCTCAGCCTATCAGACAGTGCATCTCATGAAGGAATCTGCCAAATCACTTGGCAGTGACGAACATAACAAAGGACTCTCTCTCTTTCCTAAACAATTCCCTCTAAGGATCAGTTTGCAGTGTCAGCAAAACCAAATCACCCCCCACATACCCTGCTTAAAACTAGATTCATTATAAACAACACGAGACCGAGAATTTCCTCAAAGCAGAATGCAGAGGAACAATGTCGTTAATGCTTTTCTTCCCCTCATCTTCCCCCAGGTTTGCTTTGCACAGCTGAAAGGCTGTGTACAGCACAGGGCAAGATGAAATCAGCATAACACTGGTAGGTGGATCCCCTTCACAGAAGAACTTTGTGAGGGTCTGCTTGTAAGCATGCCTTCATCAAGTGAAGCAGAAAAGCAATAACAGCAAACAACAGCTTGATGCTCTGACCAGCTCCCAAGTGGTTTGCAGGAGTGGGAGGGTCGGAGCTGTGTTTTGAAATGTGAACCCTTTGACACTCTCAACTGAAAGTCAGCACAACCAGGGGATGGCATTAAAGCCATTAAAGCCCTAGCACTCTTACTTTGTGCTACTGTAAGTGCACAGTTTTAATAAAGATGACATGATGATAATGTATACCCAAAATGTCCAACTTGAAAAAGAAAGTGTTAGGACTGATTAGTGTACTGGATGTTGTGGCATTCCACTAGACCTGGAACAAGTTGTAGAGTGTTGGGAATTTCACAGAAGTTCCCTGGCCTTTCTCAGCTCTGTGTATGTTGCTTAGAAAGAGAGCAAGGACACACTTGCACACTTGCGTCAAAATGGCACATAAAAGGGAATCTTTAGATTGGTCAACTTCTTTTTTCTTTGTCCTTCCTGACTTTTGTGGTCATATAAATTTGAGTACCAACAGAAAACACAGGCAGCTAGGTTATGTGTGTAGGAAATTATTTTAATGTAGCTGATCTACTGTTCATTGCTTTGTGTAGTCCATGTTGCTGGTGTCTGATAGTGCTGACGTGTGATGCCGGAGACTTCTGAGGTATTTAAATCAACACTCACTGCATCTTTAATTAGTATATGCAATATAGAAAGAGTATCTAGGGGATACAGAAACCAAATTAATGGGGTTTTTAAAAAATTTGCCTCTAGTTTAATACATATATTAGTGGTATGAGGACAAGTCTTACTTGATACAGGTCTATTAAAGGAAAAGAGGGATAATGGTCAAAAAGCAGACTTTTCATTACAACACTACTATTTAAATAATTTTTTTTTTTCCCTGAGCAATAGGTACATGGCTGAAATATAAAGAAAAGTTTAAAACTTATTTGTGTAGCTTAACAGAGGAGTCCTAGGACTCCTAGGAGTCTTGTCTGTGACATGGCTTAGAGCTACTTCAGATTCTGCCTGAGGAGTCTAGTACATGGTTTTTACAACTCTGCATTCATAGAAACAGACATGTTTTTCACTGCAGTTAAAGCTTATCAGTTGTTTTGTTTATCTGAAACCTTTTATCACACTTGTACCACTGCCAAAAAAAACTGATCAAGGTAGGATGTGGCTTTGTAATAGTTTCCTTTTTTGGGACCTCAGTACAAGTCAGGCTTCTGATGAAGTTGGCTGGATTTCTCAGCACATCTCTGGGCCCGTATGTGTATTGTAGCCTTCCTGCTTGCTGTCAGTGTGTTCAGCTGGTGAAAAGGGGACAACGAATAACTGGAGGTGATGCTTGGCCTCCCAAAGAAATGTAAAATTTGAAGTGGGTAAGATTGCTTAGGCTCTTTGTGCTTGTTGCTTCATGGTTGTCATACACTGTGCTCATGCAATTAGTATATTCTGTCATCTTATGTGGGCAATAATTTCACAATCAAGTCCATACAGAAGTTTGCTCCTATGCACATTTCCCCTTTATTTCATCTTTATATATGTACTACTACTGAGTGTAAATATAGTCCTCTACTTTCTCGGCCCTGCAGTCAATATCTTTCTAGCAGGATGATGTTTAGAATGAAACACAACTTTCCGGGAGCAGAGCATTAAACAAAATATGCAAGTTTTGTGTAGTGTGCAATCCAAACAGCATCAGTTTTTTTTATTTTGCTTGAACAAATACCCTATTTCTGCTGCTACAACCCAAGTCTGAATCTCTGGGAAACACTTAAAGGCATATTGATTAAGCTGTAGCAATGAAATTTTACAGATAAATTTTGAAATAGCAGAAGCCGAATTTTATAATTTTGTGTATGTATCTCTTGGTTGCTTTGAAAAAAATCAGTGTTGTCAACATATTGTATGTTAGCTGTGATTTTGATCTTGTTTCCACAATGACAAACCTAGAGTAAGATTTAGCACTATTTGTTACTAATAACACACATATGGTTTCTGATGATGATTAAAGCAATAAGCATAGCTGTCATAGACACATTGATCAAAGTCTAGAAATCCAAGAAGATGGCTTGGCAAACATTCTAACATTTAAATCAAAATGTGGTTTTGTGGATTTTTCAGAGTCCAAGCCACACTTTAAGGAACAAAGGCTTTATTTCTGCTACAAAATGCGTAGTTGAGCTGATCATTAGAACCATCCTTGGGTCAAAGGTATATAAATACGCATTTTTATACTAAGTTAGTTTGAAGCGTAATAGTAGCTAATATCTGGCAATTCCACAAATATCTGATCTGCCAATTACTTAACACTGAATGCTCTGAAGTTGATTGTGTGGATTTTCTTTGCCAATCCTAGTCATCATTCCACAGCTAGTATAAAGATAGAAAGCATGTAAAAGCTCAGTACCATACAGTCTGAGTAAACAACTATATTCAGGAATAGCTGGCTGTTTACACAGGCTTCTGTCCAAACAAAAAAGGACTTGGTCATATTGACACAAGCAAGCAGTATAACACACAAGTACTTGGTAGAACAGTAACATGGTGATGGGACTGATGTTGGACTGCCAATACCTGGACTGAGTACATGGCCCAAAGAGACTTAGTCACTGATCTTGGTGATGTCCTAATATCAGATTGTACCTCAGCTCTTCATTTGTAGTGGGGAGAGGTCCTTTTGCTGTTCCCTCCCACTTCTGCAGTTCTTCAGGCATTGTATAAATCACTTTGGGCTACATATGGTAATGTATCTTGTGTAGCATAATGGAACCTTGAACTTCATCTGAGTTATCTAAAGGGCTATTGTAAAAAACGCAAGCAAATAACACTCAAAACCTCCATTCAATCCTGTTCATAGAAAAAAAATTGTGTGCATAGTGTATTACACAGAAACGTGTTCTTCATAGATGAAGCTTATTAGTGGAGTCTTAGTAGAAGGTGACACTCCCCTTGCATTCACAATTCTCTAACTTCAGATATACTTTTTTTTGCTGAATGTTGACATGAGTTTTCTAGGTAGGCTCAAACACTTAGTGTATCATGTTATATACAGGGCAATGATCAAGTATTTAATGTGTTTGGAAGACTTTTAGAGCCACAGAACTCAACTAATCCTACCTGAATCTTCTATCAAGGAAAGCTGCAAATAATTATCTTGGTTAACTGTACTTCAAGGACTTACTTTACCTGCACATGCTACTCTTTGCTTGTTGAATGACTATGAAAGAGCTCCCAAGTGCACTGTCTATACTTGTGGCCAATCACAGCTTTAATACGTTTGTTCCCCTAGGACCTTGAAAACAATGGAATTACTTGAGTATATAAATAGCTGCCTAATGAAGCTTCTTTTGAAAGTGTTGCATAACTCGGCCTAACATTTCAAGAACAGGGAAAGAATAGGTCTCTGCTCCTTATGCATGTGAAGGTAACCATTAAAATTTGAACCAAATGTTAACTTGTGCAACAAAGGAAGCATACTTTAAAAATTATCTTAGGGAATTGCATAGTGAAAACTGTTTTCAAGGTACTGTTTAATGCAGTACCAACTAAAAAAGGGGGTGTAGGGCTAGAGAGTAGGGATGGACAGTGCCTGAGTGAAGCTGGGTCTTTGCTGTGTAATTTAAAATTTGTGTGTCATACAGAGAATAGGGATTTGCTTATCAAATTGGGCATGTGGAAGAGTTGAAATTATACTTGCCTGCTGGGATGCAGTGAGGCACTTCTTTTCAGTCTTACAAGATCATATTCTTCCAAACAGCTTGAGATAAAAGGAAGTGGTCAAAATCTTTCTTTCCCCTTCTCTGATACAAAATTGGACATGCTGAATTAATTATGAAGAAACTAGGAATGTATTCATTTTAATAGTTTCCTGATGTTTGGACTCTTTTGTCCCTCTTCATCTGTTGCCTGAAAACATACAATGCCAATACTCTCCTCCTCTCCCTCCCACTTTGGTAGCACACTACATTAAATATGTTGGTATTTATTTAGTAGTTGGAATCAGAGTTTTCAAGAAGGGAGAGTCAAACTCTTGCTATAATCTACCATTACCTCTTCCAAGCTGAGGTCAAGACTCATACTTTTGTACCTGTTTAATTGATCCACCTCAGATGCCTTCATGTGGATTTCACAATTCCCCTAAGGCTGATGTGGCACAGCTGGGGCACTGATCTAGTGACAAGCTGACAGGTCTAAGGATTATGATCTTTTGTCCTTTGCAAAGCAGTGAAGTATTTTTGATAGACCCATTGCCTTTCCAGGGGCCATGAGAGCCTTCAAAGCAGATAGGAAGGCAAACAGATGCCACTAAAGGTAATTTTATTCCCAATCTAAATGAGTGAAAGGTGTTTTTGATGGGATGCTGATTTCTGCTTCATTGCTGTTCTGAGATGTGCTTATGCAAAGCCTCTACCTGAAGAAAAGATGTGGATTAAGTTATAAGGCTGATATGCAGCTGCAAATCTCCAGTTGATCCTGTCACGGTATTTATTTCCTTATTAAATGTCCAGGTAAAGACACTGCATGAGAACACTTTGTCAAGGTTAGACTGAGTGTACCATTATTTGGTCAAAGCAAATTTTCAAGAGGATTTGGGGCAGAGAATTTTACAATTTATGCAATGACCACAGAGCTTGCACTGCTTTTGGGTTTATGTTTCAGCTGGGAATTTGAGGCTTCTCTCTCTTCAAACTACATGCAGAATAATAGTGTTGCCCTTACTGTTTGAACTGTTCGAAAACTGCATTGGAACTTTAGCTGCAGAAAGGCAGTTTGCAAAACATTTAGTACTTGCTCTTCATGAACTGTAGCTTAATCTTGTACTGGGTGCAGCTTGATATAACTTTGGTGTCAGTTTACAGAGGGGAGTAGAGAAAAGGCCTGTGTTAAATATAAAGAGGTTTGTAGGCGCTGATGTGAGATGGATTTCTCTGCTGCTCGAGTGGCAATCAATCTCAACTTGTTGTGGCTTTCCTCCAAGCCAAATATCTGCTGGGCTACATGTGCTGAAAGTACTTTGGGAGGGACTTTAATACATCAGTGATCTTAAGAAGAAATGTCAACTTGGGAATCTGCTGCTTTCACTTGTTCATTAGAAACACAGTTTGGTGGTGTCCAGGTATGTTGGGGGAGATCACTGTTGAGAAACTTCTTATGTAATTTTTTACATTAAGATACTTTTTCACTTAAGGTAGAGTGGTTTGTAGGATTTGAATGACATTAACAATTTATTACAATAAATAATTATTTTATTCCAATTAGAATCTTTTACCATTCATATATCTAAATAAAACATTAATTTCTTGCCTGGCTTTCAAATGGACCTGCATCATCCCAAAGCATTACCTGTTTATCTGTTTTTCCTATTCTAACACTTTGTAGGCCACAGCATGTTTAACCTCATACTACGGATATTTTAGTGTCCTTAATTAATAAAAAAAAATTTAAGAAATATTTCCAGTTCATTCACAGTTTCCTGAACAGTCATTGTCCTGGGCTGTGATGGTGGTCAAAGGATGAGTGCTTTGTGCTCTGCAGGCTGGGCAAGAGGGCATGGAGGGGAAGGTATTGCCCTGGGAGGTGGGGAGGGAGAGAAGGTGGGAAAGCAGAGTGGTTTAGTTCAATGCAATATGAACTGCAACTTGAGCAGTGTTCCCCTCAGGAAATGGCTTGTTTTGCTCTGATTTGACTTTGCGTCACTTGTTGCACCCTCTGGACTGACACACTTTTTTCTTGTTCCTTTCATATGTGTCTGAATTACTGTAATGGTAGATTACTCTTACCCTGAATCAGAAATACTTCTGGACATGTAAAGGCTTTATCTCTTCAAAACAACTCTTAGAAAGCAAAGGAAATATTGTTAAGATGATAAGGGCAAGTTTGAGGGGAAAGGATGTTTCTAGAAGAACTCTGTCTTCTTCCTTCCTTCTGCTCTGAAAGGGACAGGATCTCTTTCAACTACCAACTAAATTCTTAAGGATTCAAAGACCTGGTTCACGGCATATCCTGCACACTGCATAAGAATAGGTAGAACTACAGTAAGAAAATTCCAACAGGAGAGTGCAGGATCATGAGAATGTGATCTTGTGGTTAAGGTGCAGGACTGGACCTCTGCAAACCCAGGGTTTTGCTCCTGGCTTGACTAAATCCTCTTTCTGTGGGTTTGTGGACAAGATACTTGATCTATCAGAGCTTCAATTTTTCATCTGGATTATGGGCAGTACCAGTGTACCTCATGCTCTGGTGTATAATAAATGTTTGAACCAGGACTGCTATAGGCCTGTCACCAGTCACCTTGACCTCATCTCCTTGAGCCATTTTTATCACAGACTTTACTTATAGATGCTTTTGTTCATACAGTTTGTTTTCCTTACAACCTGCTTGGTTAAAGTAGTTAGAAATGTCAAAAGCAGTTAATTGAAAATGACATCTCCACTGACACATCATTAAAAAAAGTAAACAAAAAGGATATGGCAGAAGGTAAGGCAAGTACACGCACAGTTATTGTAAGGATTTCTAGCTAGGAAATTCTTTATGCTTGGGCCCTCTGCAATATTTTCCATCTGTAACAAGTGCAGCATAAGGGCCACCTGTCCCCTCAAACCTCCCCACCCACAGAGTGGCAGCAGAGTGATGCAGCCCCCAGGACAACAGCACACAGGGAGGCTGTGGCCAGTCCTGCTCCAAGATGAAATACCACAGTAAGAGTGTCATTGCTTCTAGCTGGAATAGGCCCTTCGCTTGAACTATTAAGAAACAGAAAAAGGAAATAAAGACCAGATGAGCAACCTCCCTCCCTTTCTCCACCTCAGCCTCCTTCCCCCCACACTATGCTGTCTACAAGATGACATACAAAAACACCAATTGAGTCAGCCTGCTTTAAATTACAGCATTCTTTTTGAGCCTGGAAAAAGACACGCTGTGCATAGTCCAGAAATGAAACATGACTTAAGCTGCTGATACATAAACTTCAAAAATGTTTATTATGTTTATATAATGTGCAAGGGGCTTTTTTTTTTTTGTAGTTCCAGTACTCTTTCCTCTAGAAATATTGTGTCAGGTTATACGTGAGCAGAAGGAGTAGAAGAAAGTGTTAGAAGCCCACCCTTTCTACCCAGAGCGGCCATGTGTTCATTCATCTACCTCAAGAGCCCCCAAATCCCAGTTACCTGACTTAGATCAGGTGGATGACACTGCTTGAAGGTTCTTGCTTGCTTTGGACATCTCTGCATGTACAGCTGCCTGAGAGGAACTCCTTGCTAGAATTTTGTCCTACAGTAAGCTTGATGTCTCCATGATGAAAGAGCAAGTTTTTGACATCTTAATTGAAGTGCATCAGAAAAATCTCACTGTTATAAACATAACCATTGGTTTGCAATGAAAGCTTACAGATATATAAACTCATACTTTTAGGTGACCCAAAGGCAGCCATCCTTTGGTATGAAGTTTGTGATAATACAGTGGGAATCTGCACCTCTTATCTCTTCCATCCTTCCCTCTCTTCGCAGTCCATCCTGTTCCTGCAGTTGTACTTGCTTTTTCCACCAGACTCCTTCACTACTTTTTTTTTTCCACTCTGTGCAAAGCTAACTTGAATCATCTGAAAAATCATTTGTGTCATTCTACCAGAACAGCAGCAGCAGCTGCCAAACTTTGTTAACCATTTCGTGACATTCATAGTTGATGTCTTAGTGTTACAAGAACGTTTTACTAAAATTCTTGTAAGAACAAGCTGAGGCAAACTGGTTCCCTCTGTAATACCTTTCTTGATCATGTACAGGAATATATAGTGCCTTGAAGCTGAGGAAGGATGGACTGCAATCAATAAGCACAGAGTGGAAATACTGATAGGTATCTGAAGGGTAAGAGGACAACTTAGGCAGTGTTGGGTAAACAGGACTTCTCACATCAGAGTTCGGGCTAGAATGGAAGGAGATGAGTGGCAACTAGGGGATGACTACTGCACAAAAAAAATACAGAATAAAATTAATAGCCTTCTCAACTATTCAGATTCTGCTTTCTGTTAGTTAACTGACTCTATCTTTTCACTACTAATTATTTTGTTTTTCTAATCTGTCACAAAATAAGCCAGGAGGACATTTATCTGAAACTTCCCGGGAGACAAAAAGGTCATAGGTTGAATCAGGCCATGGATGTTGTGTCGTTTTTGAGAGAAAGAAAATCTCTTCTATGTTGAAATAGGAAATGCATGTCTGACTCATCAGGCTGCCTGGCTGTACTGTAAGAAATCAAGTCTTTTGGACACCTATGTTTCAACCTTGTTCTGTACAGCTGTGTAGTAGAAGCTTTGAGTTTAAGGTAATCATTGCTATTAAAAATTTTGAAAGGAAACTATTTTGGCCATAATATAGTCAGAAAAGTGAAACAAAATAGTAACTGTCTAAACAAGTGAGCTGTCATCATCATTTCCTTTCATGCAAGTAGATGATATTTCTATTCCAGGTTTTTTCGTTACCTCTTTGCTTGTTCCTTCTTTAAAAAGCAAAACTAATCAACCATTTGCAAACTTCACAATATGTTTGTACAGTGGCCCCAACGGCATTTCCTATATTTAAGAATTTATTGTCAAAGATACTCAAACACAGCAATTCTTTATCATGGATACCTAAAATCTCACTTCCAGAGAGTCAACACTTTCCTGCCTGTGTACATGGCAGTTGGCTGTCACCACAGGGCACGTTTCACCATAGTCTCACACTGGGCTGCTCTGAGCTCGTGATGTTGGCAGTACCCCAGACCTGTTGCTTGCTGCTGAACCGAAGTGGGGAATGGACTGAAGCCAACTGGTAGTTCCCTATTCTTTGACATACAGTGCTCCCAAGCAACATCAAGAGATGGTATGGGACATGAACAGGCCTTAGAGAGTAAGCCAACACCAAACCCCACCACCAAGTTAGATATCTCTCTTACTAATGAAGAACATGCTGCACCAGAAAGCACATGTGAAGGACAGCTGCAGTGTTCAGGTACTGCACATGACTGAGAACAGTTTTTTCTTAAGGTTCTAGTTCTATTTCAGAAATTCATGACTGTTCAAAATACTTGATTCCACTTTTGTCCTAGCAGACAGCTTCAATATCCACAGATGAGTGAAGTGAAAAGCCCATTATTAAACAGAGAGAATACATGCCCTAGTTGAAACGTCATGGGAGCAGAGGATCCACAAAGGGGCTGTAAGGCACAGAGGGCACAACAAGGCTTTGTTATGTTCAGTGCTTGTCATGGGAACACATTTGTGACCAAGGCCCTCCTCAATGTTTCTAAAATCTAAGGCAGTCTTCCTCACACAGAGAGTGAACAGGCCACAGCAAAATATCTCTACTAGATGCTGTCTGTCTGCTGTTTGCTCAAGGCTAAGAAACTATTCATTTTTTAAAAGGTATTGTGCAAAAAGCATCTGGTGTAAAATGTTTGCTGCAGAAGATGATGGGAGAGGTTGGATGAATAGTTGGGGGAGGCTGCAGTTCTGCATCTCTTTTGCTACTGTTTGCCCTTTCCTGTTTCACGCTGATCCTCTACCAGTCTAGTCTAAAGGATAGATTCCTGCCTGCTCTGCCTGCAGAGATGTAGTACAACTGAATTTGCCTTGATGTTGGAGGGGAAAAAAATTTAAACCTTTGAGAAAACCTAATCAAGTACTCCTTGATTTTGTTTTCATATTAATAATTCCTGTCACTTGGTACTATTGCAGCAGTGTAACTAATTTAAGAAAAAACTCAATGTGGAATGATAAAATAGAACAGGAACAGAAACAGAAACAACACAGAAACACCTGACACACAGTAAAGTCTCTGAATCTGAGTGCTATTTTTCCAAATCTAGGAGTATTGTCAAGGCTGTGCTGTTCTGGTAAGCCACGGATTCAGACTCTTGTGAGGAGATTGGCACAGAAGCACAAGTCTTCTAGCCTCTTGATTTATTTTTTTCAGTCTTTTCAAGGGCCGTTTAACTTTATCCGCTCTGCATTTCAGGGGGATGTGCAGTTCAGTGTGTGCCTGGTGAGAGGCTCATTATCCTCCGCAGGCTCAACACAAACCCTCGATTTTTAAAAGGCGACAAAAGAGGTGGCTGGTCCTGGTTTCCGGCGCCCCTGGCCAAGTCAGTGTGGTGGGCTGCTCCCCCCAGTGCAGCTGGCTCTTTGTGCACCCAGGCATAATGATGAGGGCTCGGGAGGAAGCTGCCACAGGTGTGCCACAAGGCCAGGACTTGGCTGGGGACGCTGCATCGGGTGCGCGCGCACGTCTCCCCACACACAGGTCTTGTGTTCAGCCTTGGCCACGGCCTTCAAGGGCCTCCTTGTCACGGCACAAACAAGGGCGTCGCGCAACCTCCCTTGGGCGCTGCATCCCGACCGGCACTGCCCAGAATAATCCCCTTTCTCAGCCCTACTGCCACAACAGAAATGTCATCCTTACTCTGCTGTGCTGGCATTTGTCAAGTTGGTGGGTACAAAGACAGCATTCATTGAGCGAGAGACAGGCAGAGTGGCTCAGGAAGAGCCCTCTGAGGGGGCTGAAAATGTTCTTCTGTCAAACTTTGAACTCTGCAGGAGCTGCTGTTTCTCTTCAGGTCTGGCAGGACTGGAGAAAGAGGGTTGTCATTCTGTTGACCACATCTTTACTGAGGTCATAGGGGAAGTTCAGGTTTATTTTTTAGGACAGCTGACTAGCAACATGTTACTTTTCTTCTGGGGCTGTCTTATCTTTAACAATTGTACAATCTACTATTCAGCTGTATTTGCTTTTGCTTGACAAAATTAAACCTGTGAGAAATGGATTTGTCTTCATGTTTACTTTACACACAGGTTTTCTAATATCAGAGACTTCTATCTCCTGTGCAATGCTTAGCAATACAAGGTCCTTGCCAGCCGCAGGGGACAGCTTGGGCTCTCTAAAAGGCACCAGTGAGAGGCTGCAATACGAAGGAGAGGAACCCTGCTCTTCCTTGGACATCCTAGTAAGCCCTGTAGAATGCTGAGGGACAGAAGACATTGCTACTGGAGACAAGTATGTCAACATCAATCGATGGCAGTGATAGAGCCCTTTTCACAGTTCACTCAATGAGTCATCAGACTCCTCCTCACAAACAGCATTGGTTCCTCTTGCCCTTGTTGAATTAAAGCAGATAGCTCAGGATAGCACCATGTAACCAAGAATATTCCACTCCACGAAAAACAGATCCAGTGATTTTGTAAATGTCCTAGTGCCTACTAGCTGAACACAAGCACTGAGCTTGCTTAAAACTCTCTGCTTGGGGATGCACGGGGTGGTTAACCCTGAGGTATTTGTGTTATGAATGCTGCTGCAATGGAGATCTGGGAACGCTTAGTAATTTCAGACAAATTTATTTTTCTATTTTAAATTGTCCTCTAATGAGACTGTTAAAACATTATAATACATCACTAAAGAAGTCTCTGTGTTTTAGTGAAAAGTTAAACTAATTTTGTGGGCCATTAATAACATGCCCTGGGCTATTTCCCACTTGCTCCCATGACAGAGTGCTCCCAAATTATAAAGCATATCTGCCGGTATGGAAATACAGCTGCCTTTGGGGTGGAGAGTAGTACCAGTCTGTGCTTTGCATTTTGCTAACTCGTCACAGTAATAACCCTTCTGTGTGAAAGTACAGGGGGACACTCTGTAGTTCTTCAGGAAGAGAAGCTACCAAGTATCTTTCAAAATGCAAGGCTGTGTTAATGACAATGGCATTTGAATCAGTTTGAGAGGCTGAAACAATTTTATCAAAATATGTAATTACTCTAAATGTGAGGGTAGTAACAACAGCAATAATAAAAGGATATGGAAAGATAAGAATATTTATTAGGCATTTCACTTCCATGTGTAAACAGAATCAAGAGTATGCATTATGTGCATTTAGCATGAGGTATACAAATCCCTCAGCAAACACAGGGAATTTTCCTTATACTGGTGAGTGTAACAGCACAATTTGATATAATATAGTTAAATGTTTTCAGTTGTGAGTGCATTTGTGAAGCTCCCTGCTAAACACTGAGAGTTAAGGAAATTGACAAAGACAGGGGCAGTGGAATAATGCCCCAGGTGACCCCTTCCTAAAAGCTGGAGTAGCCAAGCCAGCTTTGGAGGAGGAATTGTGTTCTAAGCCATTCCAGTTCCTTCTTGAAAATGAAGAAATGTGTGGCAAGCATGCCACTGTTAATCTATTCTGATGGTTGTAGGGGATGTCTTTGTTGTACAACAATATGCTATAGCTGTTAGACTGCCCTATGGGCAGTATGCTCTGTGCTGCCAGGATGCAATCAAGGAAACATGTGCAATAAATAATTTTAGAGACTGCCCACCACCCACTTCTTTTAGAGGATGTGGTTCAGCGCATGAAATTGGGATATAAACAGGAAAGGCCTCCTCATTCATTTTCTTATCTGCATAAGCAGTACAAAGGGAATCCACATTGTCTTCACTTCTCTAAAGCATCCACAAGTAAGTGTCTTATTCCTAAACCATCACTTAGGACTTGAGCTTAAACAGCATGAATTGAAGCCATATCCTTAACATCAGCCAAAGAAGTACTTAAAAATCCCTTGCCTTGCCTGTTGTGTGTTCTCCACTAGATGTAAAACAGTGGAATAGATATTTTTCTGCTTAGAAATATGTGAGAACAAGTAAAGGGAACTCTTCAGAGTGCATGGACAGCTAATTTAAGGACTATAAACATAATCTGTAGTAAACAGACACAGTGAACTAAAAAAACCATAACTGTGTTATGAAGGAGAGAGATGTAAGAAAGTGTGGAATTACACATTTACTGTAATCACCACCATAGCAAGGAGGTGTAGTGTTAGTACCAAACTTGCACAGACATAGATGTGCCCACCAGTCAGAAGTTCACATCTGTGTTACTTTGGCAGCTTCTTCAACAGTCAGAAATGTTTTCTGCTCTCTCACTGATTTTTTTTTTTTTTCCAGTGGGCAATATTTCTACAATATTACATATTAAAATAGTCCTCTTCTCTAGAAGGGGGGATGGGGCAATGACTGTCCAGTGTTTTAAAGTGCAAATAGTACTTGTGATGTCTGTGTGTGTAGTTTTAATTCTTTGATTTTTTTGTGCTTTTTTTGACTCATGAAAAGGCAAAAAAAATTTCACTGTTATGTGATATTAGTAAACTTAAATACATCAAAACTTCTGAAAACTTTAAGAATAGCTTTCAGAATTTACTTAATTTGCCATTGCTGATAATATAGCCATCAGTTTTTACTTCCTGTAGATGTCTGAAAACATCCCAGAGCCATCAAACAGTGTTATTCAATTTAGGTTTTTTATCTAATAGCTGATTCAGAATATTAGAGTAGAGGTGTGTGAACTGAGATGGGATGGAGCTAATTTTTTACTGTGCCTATGCTGTTTTCTTCAGGCTTTATCCAGGTACTTCATATATTGCTAATTTATATAAAATCTATAAAGCTTAAAACATGTAAACATTTTCTGTAAGTAGGGGTAGGAAATAGGAAAGAACTTACGCAATACACTTACACTTTCTAATAAAAACAAAATTGAGTCTTTAATCAAGTTGGGATTATCCCCCAGTTAATTTATATCTATGACACCTTGCAGTTTGTACCAGCTGAGTGATCTGAGTAAATGTGTCAAACCGGGGGGGTTAAAAAAAAAGGGGGGGGGGAGGGCGGGCACGGCAAGAGGAAGGTCCTGATACCAGAAGACTGTAATCACACAAGAACTACCTTTCCACTCTCTTAGGAGACAGTTGTTTCATTGCTTCATATAAAGGAAATGGAGGGCAGCTAATTACCTCACAGGTTGGCCTGAGAGACTGAACATGTTGCTCCTCATCAATGTGAGAAATGGTTTAGAAATGCAGTTTGACTTGGGAAAGGGGCAGCAGTGAATAATCAGCTTGGAGTGGTAGTTGGCAAGAAGGCTGTGATGACAGTATATTTTTGAAGGCATTGTGAAACACAGAAGTGTTCCCAAAAAGAAGATATGCACAACAAATTCCAGGGCAGAACAACAGCTGCAAAAATCTCTTCTGTTTTTGAACTCTGTTTTTAAACTGAACTGCTTTGTTTCACAGTGCTTGCAAACAGCTGGGGCACTTCCAGTTGCAGTATTCATACCTGTTACTAGAAAAGTTGGAGGTATTTGCAACCATCTCAGGGTGTAGATGGATCTGCATTTAACAGGACTTTTTTAACCAAGGACCAAAGATATTTATTAGTTCAGATTTTACAGCTGTGATCTCTGGAGGCTGCACAGCCACTGTCAGTGGGCAGCACTGCTCTGCAGGGAGGTGGCACAAGGTCTCACCAAGGCTGGCTTGGTGCCTAGGGTAGTCTGGAGGACACAAGATTAGGGATGCTGCTGTTGGGTGTCCATACACATTTGTCACTGGCATAACTTGAAGGTACTTGTCTGCTTAGACTGCGGGTCCTGTTCTGTCACTGGATAGGCACCTATCATGCCTGGGGGAGTAGACAGACGCCCTGCTTTGTTTAGTGCTGTTGTCCTACAGGCAGCCCAGGTGTGTACGTTGCTTGTGCTGCACATCTGCATGTTCCTCTCAGGTGACTTGGGTGGGACATGGCAGCCCACAAGTGCCGTCATAAAAGCTGGGTGGTCTGTCCCAGCTAACACGTACACAACTCTGCAGCTTTTTGCATAGGATGTTGCTTTGTCCATATTCACCAGAAACTGTTTTGGGACTTTGTCAAGCACACATTTAACCCTGTGCTGAAAATTTAAGGTAACTCTGTTACAGAGAAGTCAGTTTTGTAAACTTGCAGAAGAAATTGCTTTCAACCACAACTTAGCAACAGTCAGTTGAAGTGTGTGGGGCCAATTTAGGACTTGCATTCCCCTCTCTTTTCCAAACTATTGGCTCAGCTAAAAGTAGGCTATGCTGCAAGTGTTTAACCAATAGGAAAAGCATAATGTCTCCTCAGATAACAAGCATTATGGATTAGTGAAGAACAGAAGTAGAATTGCACATGAAGCTCCTGCTCGACTGTGAGAGTTTTTCAAACTACAGTTTAAAACTTCTCCCTAGAAAGGCAGTGATCAAGCTTGCCTGGATTAGTGCCTGTGTTGTGCACAGTAACAGCTGTTGGGTCCTGGCAGGGGCAAGGGGACAGTGTGGGGCTTGCAGCAGCGGGGAGCAGGTCATTTTAGTATTTGCAGTGGTAAATAGGAAGGACAAAAGGAAAGAGTTGAACCTTGCCAGTAAAAGGGCACACAAATAAAGGAGAATTTTTCTTCTGTCCAGGAAGACTATTCACAAATCCGTTTGCTTCAATAAATAAACAAAAGCCTTACAGCACTGAGTTTTGCACTCATTTCAATAGGGTAATTATCTTCAGGACATTCAGATAGAGATAAGCAAAGGGTATTTCCATTCCCTTAGATGAACAGAGCCAAGCAGCCCCTTACTCTGAAGACAAGGCAGAGTTTGCAGAAGAAATTCGGCATCCAAGGCATGCTGACTTCCTATGGCTGCCTCAAAATTCCCAGACTAGTGATGTACCACCACAGCAAGATACAGAATAGGAGCCAAGGGCCTGTGACCATTTTGGCCAGTGTGAAGATGAACTTCCCTTTGCAGCATCTGTACTGTTTGCACATTTGCTTTCCCTAAGCCAAGTGCTTAGTCATGTAAACAGGTACCTGAAAACAAACAAGCCCAGATGATAGATGAACCAGAGTTATCAGCAGCATTGGCTAAACCAACAGCCTAAATCCCAGTATGTTCTGGTACCTGAATACAGAAGGAGCAAATTGAATGCCATTTTCTCTCACATTACATACAATGTGTCCCTTTGGTCCTTTCTTAGTAGAAATTGCAGTGTGCAGCACCAGACTTTGAAGGGAATGCTCTGAAACCTTGCATTGCAGACTAGATATGACAAAATAAACACAAAATGTACATTTGTAGATGGTGGGAAATTTGGACAGCTAAATGCAAAGTAAAAAGGTTTGTGTATTACATCTGACTGAGGATCAGCTGTCCAAAATGCTGACTAGTGCTGAGAAGGCAGGTAGGATTTTGGTACCCCTGTCTCCTCTCAGCAGAAACAGTGGGAGCAATGCAATCAGTCCTTTCAGCCTTGCCAACGTGCATGTACTTCTTGCTGATCAGTTGCCTGAAGTCAGTTTTCTTCCAGAAAAAAAGAGGAGTAATTGAGGTGAAATGACCACAGAATAGAGTGCACTTATTGGTAGTTAATTAACAGAGTTCTCTATTTCCGTGTTCTGTCTTTCCAGCTATAACTTTCATGCTCTTCCTTTTTTTTTTTGTTTTTCCTTCTCTTAGCATCCCTGTTCGTCATGTTCAAAAACTTAAACAGTGGAGGAAAAAAAGGTATGTGTAAAATCTCTTCCAAGTAATTCACTCTGCAGAAAAGTTGTGCTCTGTCATCTACAAATGAATTCTTCTTTCCAGTTACTCCTCTCCTTCCTCAGCACTGTTCTCCACCCTGACTACTTGCTCCTTTTAGTCACATTATGATAAACAGACTTCTCTCTGTGGGGCTCAGTGATTAGTAATAACTCAGCTCCATGAGGCAGAAATGTAACTTTATAATCTATGTGATCTGTCAGAAGTGGTGATATGTAGGACTCTACCATGTAGTAACAGGAAATGCAGCTTACAGACCTATATATTAAAATCTGTCATAAGCTGTAGCCATTAATGAAAAAAGTCCTAGAAATCTGATTGTATACAACTTGCAAATTATTTTTAAACATGAAATTCCACAAGTAAACTGTTTTCAATCAATGATTTACCAGTTCCATTTAAAAATGAGCAGGAAATCCCAGGTGAGCCTAGAAATTGCAAGAGATGAGACAATGTTGCACACTGGCTTTGGGTGCTTCTAAATTTCAAGCCAAAAACGAGCATAGATGATGTTTTTTGTTTTAATACTAACTATTTGCTGGGAACTTGAAAATTTGCCTTTTTATCTCTTGTACAACATCAGAATTGAAATCACTCTCCTAGATTTAACTGGAAATAAAAATGCTCTTGGCTGATGGAAAAAGACGTTCCTTTAAGTAGGGAACAATCATAGACAAACAACTCCTATTAAACATGTTACCAATACATGTAAAGAGAAACCACAGGAGCTGAAGAGTTGTGCATGCCATGCTGATTCAGAACTGGCAAGAAGATAAGAATCCTTTAGATGCACAGAAACATGGAAGAGAGTATCCTACAAAGTTTGTTATGCCAGTATAATCAGTGTTAAGACCAAAACACTTGCACACAGTACGTCATTTGGCAATCTCCTGCACTCCTTTAGTGCAATGGAAATCTTGTTCTATTTCAGACTTTTTATTTTTAAACATATGGTAAATATACATATTTCAATACATGTTTACTTGAAGACAAGCTCAGAATGTGTACACTTTGGGGAGGCTTGTGGCAGTCTTTAATTCCTGAGTGCCCTTATTCAAGTTAAAGGAAACTTTCCATTGAAAAGGTTTTTGCCCTTGGTGACAAGTGCTAGTGAAATTGTTGGTGATACTAATAGGAAGGTACCCTCAGGTAATATGATCTAGTTCATAAAACAACTCAAAGATATGGATTTTATGGACCAAATAATCAAAGATGTTTAGAATATGCCATGAACTCAGTGAAAGTACCTGTAGAATCTCAGCATGTGATCCAGCCTGTACTTTTGTTTTGTGGAAAGCTGTAAAGGCAAGCTGACTCTTGGATTGCTGGAGGCACATGTTGCATTGTACTTGAATGCCTTTAGCTTCCTAAGAGGTGTAGGCATCATATTCAGGCACACAGTATTGCACTTGAGCAGAGAGGTGAGGAAGCAGAAAAGCAGACAGGATCCCTTCCTGCAGTGAGTGGATAACCACAGTATTTGGAGATGGGAAGAAAAACGTTGCTTGAGAATTTATGACAAGTTAGTCTTTGGTAGTAATACTATACTAGCCCTAAAAGAGTGATTAAATTTGACCACCCTTCAGATTGCACTAGTCCTACTTAAAACATGTCCAAAAGCTCTGTCCTCTGGCTGCCAGTCAGCTCTTGTTCAGCTTTAAGCAGCTGTTTTTCATCCACGAATTCAATCTGCCCACTGAACATGGGCTCACTGTGTAAAAGCAATATGGTTGCAGGCAGTGAAAACCAACTAGTCCTGCATGTGTCACACACAGACACATTGCTGGCATTTAAATGCAACTTTCCTACCTAGTAAATGCAACCATGCAGATAAGAGACCACAGGGGAAACCGATTCTTGTGGAATGTCACAAAACTGAGCCAGGGAAGGGGGCAACTATTGCAAGTGCTGTTTCTGTTGAAAAAGACTGAAACCATATTAACACATCACTCTCGTTGTCTGCCACCTCTTCCTGGTGGAACAGCTGTATCCTATGGCCAGTAGTGTCAAATGCTAAAGAGGTGCAGGATGAAGAGAATGGATGTGTTTTCTCCTCACTGCCAGAATGAAGTCATCCATCAGTGCTATTATAGTGGTTGCATTTGTGTCCTGGCTTGCATTTAAGCTATACTGGGACTGCTTCAGTTAGTAGGACTCCCTTAACTCTTTGTGGCTTCTATTTCTTGGTACAGGCAGAACATTCCTTCAAACTGTCCTTTATATTTTTGTGAGTATCTGTCAGCCAGACATGGGGCTGTCCAAGAGGTTCCCATAGGGAAGCAGTAGATTGATTTGAACTTTTGCCATACATTTAACCAACCCTTTCATAAATATTGGAAGATTAAGTATATACTGTGCTCTTTAAGTTGCTACTGCATAGTCCTACTAACCTTTCCCTTCCACCTACCACCTTTGCCTTTTCAGTATCATGCTAATCAATTCTGCAGACATTTGGGATCAAAAAAAGTTGGCAGGAAAGGGGAAAAAGCTTCCCTAATATTACTGCTGAGCTATAGGCTGGATCTGGGATTAAAAAAAAAGATATTTATATTACTGGCTACAATATGGCTTAATGCCTAAATCCTGCAGTAGGAGTTCCTCCAGCAAACCCATTTAATGACTCGCCTTCAGCTCTTTTAAAGAAATGTAACTATAAAAGTGTACATGAAGCACACATTGTACTTAACTGATAGGGGAGGAACAAGGTCACACCAATTCCAGGCTTCCATCTCAGTTTTAGGCTCAGCAGCATACCTTTAACAAGCTTGAAGGTAATGTTTGAAAGCATTCCCTTCTTATTTAGCCTACCCAAGTGGTCTCCTGGTTTGTCTGCCCTTAAACTTGTCAGCTTTTCAGCATTATGGTTGGTGTCTGTAGCTCACAGCAGATCAGGGTATATTATTATTTTTTCAATTTGTTTGTATTAGTTGGCTTGTGTTTTAATGTGAGATCATTGCAGTGAAAAAGTTTTACATATAAATCTGAAGAGGGCGAAAAAACAAAAAGAAACTCCACTGCTTGCTGGAAATGGAAATAAACTGGCAGGGTCCTAAAGTTTCTACAGATTTCTGTAATCTTAATAGAAATTAGGCAGAATAGTTTCATGTAGTACCCTGAAAATGAATAAAACACATAGTGCTCGGTGCTTAACCAAGGACTTGAACAGTGAAGCCCTAGAAAGGCCCTCCTGTATCCAGAGGCAAGGCAGCCTCAACGATCAGTGGGAAAAGGCTGGACACAGGCAAGTCAACAGCCCTTTCATACTGGGATACAGATCAGATCAGAACAGCTGGCACTGTGAATCCAGTTACCCTGCACGAGTCTCCTGATGACACGAGTGCCAACTCCCTGACCTTTACCAAATGACATAACTGGCTTTGCACAGCAGAGAAGCAATCACCTGTTTGAGGTAAAGGCTGGTGAAGTTGAGTGCCAGAACGCAGGTAAAGCCACATCTCTGGGTGCACTGCCAGCTGCAAGAATCCAACTGCATGGCATCCCCTTGTTTTATCCTGTCTTCTAGGTCTAGCATCACATACACACCTGTCTTTCTGCCTGAAAGAAAATTGAATCTGGCTCCATGTAGGATTGATTATTTAAACATGAAATGTCAGCTGCTTAGGAAGGTTCAGCAACTTTAAGGATGACTTAAAAGTAAAGCCTTAAATCTCTTGCATAATTCCA
The DNA here is from genome assembly GCA_035583235.1 of Hafferia zeledoni. Taxonomy (NCBI): domain Eukaryota; kingdom Metazoa; phylum Chordata; class Aves; order Passeriformes; family Thamnophilidae; genus Hafferia; species Hafferia zeledoni. The sequence continues at coordinate 11,474,348 of JAWWEV010000169.1, read as the reverse complement.
TTCAGCATCCCCACTCATTGGAGAAAGTTAATGAAAGTAAACCCCACCTGTAAGTTGATGCATCTAAATGTAGTATAGAAGTCTTGGCTTGTGTTTGGTTGGTAACACCGGCCTGTTTCACTGTTCAAAGATTGTTTTTTGAAACAGAAGGCTGGAAAGAACAGAACCTGTCAGCCCCACCTCCATGACCACCAGCTTTAGTCCCAGACCTAAATCCAGAGCAAAATTTATGTCACAGCACTAAAAGGGGCAGCCCCCTCAACAGCCTTTGGCTTTGAGATGACTTTAGCTCTTTGCAATTGCCAATATAGCACCTGCATTAGGAACAAATTTTAAGAAGTAGGTCATAACTGCACATACAATTATGGATTGCACAAAACAGACAGGCTATAAAAGTGTCCTGGTGTATCTGCTTTAAGTGCTGGCATGCAATGTCAGGAAACCCAGAAAGCACGGGACCACCTGTGGAGTCCTCATTGCTGTATGATCCTCTTAAGTTAATACTCTGGAGCCTCTCTGCTGACTAATACAGGCAAACTTTACAACCAGCCAGGGTTTTAATAAGCAGGACACTTTTACCTAGGGCATATGCCAACCCTAAGCTCGCTGTGGAAAGCAAGCACAAAAGTAAGCAAGAGGTTAAAAAAGAAAATGTCTGGCTTTTTCAACAGCTGGGTTCCATTGTGAAAGGGTCATGTGGTGCCAAGGAAAACAGAAAATAGGAAGGCACACAGATTTGTTAGTTTGAAGTAATTGACCACATGGTGTCCAATGGTTTGTGTTCTCATGTTCTCCAGAGTGAAGTCCCATGGGAGCTGAGGCAGGGGTTCCAGTTCCTAGCACTCTATTGTTTACCCTGATGGTTTCCAGATGCTGGAGACAAGGACAGTGAAATCTTTGGGACACAGCCAAAGAATGAAAAAGACTAAAGAAAACACTGAGGGTATTTGTTAAATTTTATTTTTAAAGGGACAGTACTACTTTTCTCTAAGACCACCTTCATTTACAGTTCCCTTGCTCTGTCACACACACATGCCCACACTGCTTCTCTCTTCTGCCCCTCTCCACCATCTGTTTGTGTCTTTTTATGTGTGTGTGTGTTTAAACAGCTCTGCAACGCAACCAACCAAGGGAAAGCAACATAGGGTTTGGTTTTTTCCCCTTGGCATCCATAGCTCATTTAGCTGTTACACAGTGGATGTGCAAAAATGGTCAGAAAACCCCAGCAAATACTCCATAGCAGGCAGATCACCAAGAGAGTGTCAGCAGTGTTGGGAAAGCCTCAGAAAGCTGTGAGTTCAAGTTTGCTTTGGCACAGCTGGAAGAAGCTTGCAGAAATCTACAAAGTGTTTTCAAACATCTGAACCATGGAAATGAGGGAAGGGGAGCAAAAATAGGAAAGCAGTAGGCACTTTCACCAGCAAGGCCAGAGAGCAGAGAAATGCAAGAGGATGCAAAATAAGGAAAAAACTCCAAAGCCCTCCCAGTAACTAATTCTTAACTTCCAGAGCCGGACTTCAGTGTTTGGAGACCTGTATTCTAGTCAAGTTTGGCTGCCAGCACTCTGATTTACAGCAAGTTTCTACATTGCACCTACATGTATATATGTACCTGGGGTTGGGCAGAGATTGTGGAAATTTACAAAAGAGTCTCAACCTTAATTTTTACATATTTAAAAAACAAAAAAATCTAAACTGTATTTGAAATTAAAAGATTCCCTGTGATTTTCTAAAGAAACTCCTACTTCCCTCTCCACAAACTGTAAAGAATTCCTAAGGTTGTTACTACCTAGTATTTGAATCACATCTTGAACGGAGCCTGACACCAGCAACCAGTCAGATGGTTCCATGTAAAGATTTTGTTCTACTGTATAGTATGCCTAATACCTTAATTTTTTTGTTAATGTGAATCTAATAGCAGCTATGGTACCTGTATTGTCATCTCTGGAGTTGGACCTTTTTTATTTTTATCCTAACTAAAGGTGGTTATTTCCTTCATTGAGCAGCATCATTTCATACAGGCATATGCATGTCAGAATTGCTGTACTTGGCCACACAAAGTGCCACTCCAGTCCTTGGTAGGTCCAGCCAAGGATGTCAGAAGAGAGCACAAAGCCAAGCTAAGCATAAAACAGTTCTACCCCAGTATGCTCCTGCAGACTCCACCAGTTTACAACTGAGGCACGCCCTGAGCCAGGGTGGCATCTTCATCCATGAACTCTCTTATCTTGCTGCTCCGAAATATAATCCAAGAGTACTCTGCTTGATAGAGCACAGTTGATAAAAGACTGAGTTAATAACTATGTAGGGCGGTCCCATGGCGTAATGGTGAGCACTCCGGTCTCTGACTCCCAAGGTCACGAGTTCGAGTCTCAGTAGGGGACCGTCCGCCGATCCCGTCAGATCTCGGATGCTCAGCAGGGTCAGCCCCGGTTAGTACCGGGTGCTGTAGACAGTCCTAAGGAC
>JAWWEV010000169.1:11444088-11471089 GCA_035583235.1 Hafferia zeledoni | reverse complement strand
GCTCGAAGGGCACACCCACGTGGGGAGAGCCCTTCCCAAATCTTCGTTCGCGAAGATTGGGCCATTATTATTATTATAATAACTATGTCATGAATGTGCTAACCAAATGACAGTATCAGGTCATAACTCACTTTCACTGAAAAATTCCAAGTGACTAAATGTACCGTATTTCTTATTTCGAGATGATAAATGCAACTTTCCAATGTTACACGAAATCTGTGTGTTCCCCACACTTTGCCTTCTAACTTGAAAGACTCAGATAGAATCAAAATTACTTACAATCAGCATAAGAAAGATACATTTGTTTTCAGACTGGCATTTTTTGGAGGCTCAAATGGTATCAAGTAGATTAGTAAGAATGTTTTTATAACAGGATCCGTTTTCCCTGTTGAGGTGTCTTGGTTGAAACATGCTGCTTGTGTTGGACTTATCAAGACATGTTTTTCAGTCTAGTTCCTGAAAAACAAACTCCTGCAGACCAAAGCCATTACCTCACACTCTTCCTGTGTGCTGATCTTACAAGGGCAGAGAGGGGACTGCAGGCAAGGCTGACAGCTTGCACTGGCTCCCTGCACCTGGGCTCAGCTGGGGGTTGTATGGTCTCTGCAGAGAAACAGAAGAGCTTTCCCTAGGGGCTGTCCAATGAAAATTTAAACCTCAACCAATTTCTGATCTTGTTACTAGAGAATAAAATGAGGGGAAAATGCCCTGAGATGGAAAATATAACTATTATTGTGCTACATTTGTTTACTCCCTTTTTCTTGCTTCTCTTCCAAGACTTTGTATACTGCAAAAGACAGACTTGAGTCCCATAGAAAGCCTGCATCAATCTGAGTCCACCTTGCCTCTTCAATGCTTTCTGTCAGCAGACTTGAGAAGGATAAGCAAACTGAAATTAGTTCTTAGTATACATGAAAAGAATAAAGTGTGTGGGAAGACAGAGGATAAAATGGACAGAGCTTAAAAAGGCCTTTAATACATGGTGATTTTTCCTATTTATTTTCATAACACTACATTTGGTGAAGATGGGTGAGGACTGATCCTTAGCTAGTCTAAACCCTTATAAATATGCAGGTAAACGCTGCTTGATGCCTTATAGTGGTTGTGAATCAGCTCCTAGCATGTCCCTCTTAAACTCTGTTAACAGAGATGAACTGCACAGAAGGATTTTTACTGCACTTCCCTAAATGCAGGTAGTGCAATTCTGACTGGCTTTTAGGTTCTCTCTGAGTGCTGTGTTACCAATTTCTTTGTACCTTCTGCTTTTTCAGGCACCTGACAGAAATCAGTACACTTGGGGCTGCAGGGCTGTGCCAAAGCAGTACGAATATCTAACATGCTGTGCTAAAGCTTAGAGGCAAGATGGAAACCTTTCAATTCCACGGCACTTTCAACTGCTGCCAACCTGGCACTCCAGCATGCAAGTTTTGAATCAAGCCTGGTGTATTTTTTTTCCAGGCAGATTTTTTCCTTTCTGTAAAAACTGACTGCTCTATTTCCAAATAACACCTCATTTATGGCATAAAAGGTGGCTTGAAGGAGCTCTAGGACAAGCCTTGGGTGACTTAAAAAGAACAGATAATTTCTTACTAAACACATTTTTTTTCTCCTCATCTGTATACACTTTTTTTTTAATTGGAGAGATGAACACAAATGCTGGGTATTTATCTGCTTTTTTTCTTACATCTGCTGCTGAAATAACTAAAATCTTTTAAAAAATGAGTGTAAGAAGAGGTCCCAAATACTTCATAAGCATCTAGTCTGTTAGAGACTCTCTTGGCTCTGGGATGTTGAGTTTCAGACACCAAGATGGGGTTTTGTTTTCCAAAACTACAGATCATCAATCTGTTTGTCAGGTGTTAAAAACAGTAAATTAGGGACTTTTTTCATACCTTTCCTTCAAAGCTTTTTCAGAAAATTAGAAGGGGTACAGTAAAGGTAGCATTTTGTTTTGTAATTTTTTTTCTCTGATTACTCCAGCTGATGATTCAAATATTTAAGAGCTTGAACTATTAATTAATGCTCTGTATCAGCACTGGAGGTAGAGCTCTGATCAAGACAAGAAATTTTAAATGGATATATATGATTCCATTTTTGTTAGAGATGGGAAAAAGAGAAAGACCCTCAATGTTTGTCTGTGACTCCAGTGTGCTAATAACACGCTGGTTGCAAGCAGCTGATTCTCTTCAAGTACATCTGACCCAGCAGATGTCTAAAAGTTAGGGAGCTATGACCTCAAGCACTGGCTTATGGAGAGGCTGGCTCCCAAAGAGGAGCTCCCAATGAGGCAGTCAGAGAGAAAATACAAAAACTGGTTTTATTTGTTGCATCCGGTTAACCGGTAACAAAACAAACAGAAAAACACACACAATTATATCCTGGATTTCAGGAGCTTCAATTCCAAACTTTGTTTGACCTGGTAACTCTGGGCTGGTTTTAGAAAACGAAATGCTGTCTTTTCCTGCTCTGTTTCCTGCCTGGGATTTATGGCTTGTGGTGGACCTCAAAGGACTGCATAATGTTCAGTATCGTAGGAAGTGAAGGAGATTTAGCTGCGAACACAAACTGAAAAGGGGATTATCAGCAGATTTCTGCAGCGCTTGTGTGTATCACATGTAGCCGACTCCATGGAGTTTTCTCCACTCTTCTTCTGGCTTGTTTATACTCAGTAAATTGGATGTCTGGGGATTGTATGCTGTGGTCAAAATGTCATCAGTTAAAATGTGAGCAGTTTTAAGCTGCTTACATTGCTCCCAAATAGTCCACACTGATACTATCTTGTTCCCGTACAAAATATGGACATTGGCTGTTTCTGCTGCAACTGTTTAGTGTTTTGGGGGTGTTTTTTGATGTTTGGCCTAAAACAGTGCTTTATGCTATAGGCATTTTGAGCTGTGCATTTTCTTGTCAGAATGTATGGACAGATTATGGTACAGGCAAAACCTACTTCTCATAATCCACAGGCAAATCAGATAGAGCACTAAATGAACCTGCGTGGCTTCAAACTGGGCTTAACCACCAGCTGTAGAAGTCACTGGGAATAAGATACAGCTGCCATTGGAATGAATGTACACAGAGAGGCAGTAATATTTTCTCACTTTCAATTCATGTCTGATTTGAGGAGAATTGACTATAAAGTGCTAAGAGATTATGAGTTTTAAAATTTCTTTTAGTGAGAGCCTCATAACTGATGTGGAAGTTATGACAACCAGTAATATTCCATATTTGTTGTTATTGTGCTTTCTATGAAGTACTATACGGGTATCCCTTTGCATTTCCCATTCTCCTCTGCACACTGGAATAAGCCTGCATAAGTCTTACCTTCTAGGCACTCTGGTTTCAACCCCTCCAAAAAGCCTGACTTTTTTTTTTTTTTAAATCACTGAGCATCCTCCTTCAGGCCATCTTAAATATATATCTAGCAGGTCACTTCAGAGAGAAGGAATAATCAGTGGGACATTTTGGTCTCTGCACATTTTTAAGATGCTGGCTGCTGCCAGGAGGGAGAGTACACAGCTTCTTCATCATGTGCAGCTGCACCACAGATGCTTGGATGGAACCCCATAGTGGTGTTCAAGCCCTTTAGACCCTCAAGAAAAGTTGTGCCTGTGGTCTTGTTACATTTTTAGCACTTTGATTGCCTTTTTCTTTCTTTGGTTTTTACGTGTTCAATTCTAAACTTCTACTAAGAAAATATTTAGAGAAAATACTGAGTAGAGGCATGATTTTCTGCTTCTCGTGGTAGACCTCTGCCCAACTATAGTTTTTTTTATATGAAGCACAAAGCATGGCTGAAGGAGAACCTGTGTTCAGGGAAAAAAAAACTTTCCAGATCTAGAATAGGACCTCAAGGAAAGAAGGTTTAATTCCAATGTATCACACAGGACATGTTGATGCCCTTCTTATTCCTCACATTTCCCCATGGATTACTAGTTACTCTTGCCTTAAAAGGAATGTAGTAAGGCAAAGTTAATAATTTTACTCTTCTTATTATAGCAATGTGGGTCAAACAGAATGAGTGTAAGAACACAAGTACGAGGAAAAATGGATAAAGTTTTATTACTGATCAAGAAAAGCTCTCTTTGAATTTAAGGATTAAGGACTGCAGAATATAATAAAGTATTTGAGAATGTAAAGCCTGTGTCTTTGGCACTTGACACTTGAAGCTCTCATTGTGAGAGCTGGGATCACAGAATCCCCCAAATCTAGGTGTCTGTATGTGTCTTCTGTCCGAAGCCAAATCACCAAAGCAAGCAAGCTCTCAAATACTTATTTAACTTCAAACGTGTATGAAAAATTATACTGAAAGCAGGTAAATTTTGTTGGATTGTGATCTTATGATTCCAATAATAAAATTAATTTGAAGGAACCTGAAATTTACTTGCTTTTTTCTTAGAGGAAAAAAAAATTATTCTTAACCCGGTTTCATTCCTCTGTGTGAGTAATGTATGTGGGGAAAAGTTCAGTTAGTCTTCCTAACACTCAGACTATTTTAGAGCAGACAAAAAAGAAAAGAACCATTGCTGAATGAGACTCTGTGTCTATTGCTTAAGATGGCTCTCATCTTGCTGTAGAAAAACGTGTGAAAGCAAAAGAGACATCTGTGCCAAAGAGCCCAGTAACCCAGAAATTTCCTGCCCCTTTCTTTCCTATGGAGAATGCAGGGATTTGGGAGCTCTCAAGACAAACATGCATCTATATTCTCATGTAAGACAGCTGTACAGCTGTCAGGATTGCAGGATGCCACAGAGTGTAATTTTTTCTGAGGCAAACTATGCTAGGAAGGGATAAAATATATTCGAAAAAAAAATCCTTTTCAGGTTATCTGTTGAAGTCAAATAGATGCTAGGGTAAACAAACATGAAACAGCTACTTCCTAGGCTCTATGATTGCTTCATTGAAACGGAGATTTTGTGACAGTTTCTGCTGTAGTTCTTTTACAATGCTTGCTCACTTGTACCAGAAACACCATGAGAAAAGACTGATTGGTGAGTGTGGGCGTTGTCTTTTTCTTCTGGTGATGATATAGGGTTACATAAAACTGGAAGTAAACAGTTCTCTATCACTCAGGATGAAGATGTTTTGCTGCAAACAAAACCAGAGCTGTGATACAGACTGGGATGAATGGCCATAGGAGACCTATGGAGTTACTGATGTAACACAGGCTTTTCTGGCAGCTGTGGAAGTTACAGACTGTATACCTATGGCTTTGCTCCCATTCAGTTTGAGAACTGGCAGACATCCCATTTTTGTCCTGCACAGAGCCCTGATGCCAACTGTGAGTTGTCCTCTGCTGCAGCCACTGCTCCTGCTTGGGAGCATTGCTGTCTGGAACCAGTGCCTGGGCAAAACCTGACCCATTTACTTTTCCACTTTATCTCAGTTCTTCAGCTGGGAAAAATAACAGCAAGTATAGGAAGTCTGTTTCCAAGTGACATTTACCCTTTTACTGGAGAGCACCAAGACATTGCTTTGTGGATACTGACTAGAGATAAAACCTGAAATGTACGATTTGACCAGAAGGACTCTTTAAATGCGCCTGAGTTGGACAGCCAAGGAAATACACTCCTCCTTTCTCTCTCCTTCTCTCCCTCCTCCCCCTGCACCTCCTTTCATTGTACGGCAATGGTGGAAAGAAGGAAAGTGAAAGACAGGAATGAGAATAAAAGATCAAGGAAGTTGATATGATCAGAGTAAGCAACTGATTTTTCCCATTGTATTTAAAATCTGTGCATTAAACAGTTTTGACTGTAGGTGTGCAAACATGCTGGCGGGCTGCACTGATGTGAACTGAGCTGCTCTGTTGTGACCTGCTGCCAGTATGTTACCATCACTAGCAGGGACTACTTCAGCAACCAGTTATGAGAAAACAGTGTTGTAAATAGCACCTTATTTATATCTTGTGCCACTCTTCATAGTGTGGTCTTTTCATTTCTTGGCAACAGCTATCTACGTATTTTTGTTAAAGACTACTCAGATTCTGCCATGGAATTGTACTCTCTTTCAGAAGTTAAAATCGGTCAGCTGGAATTTTTGTGTGGAAAAATATAATAATCTCAGTTTCCAGTCTTACAACTGGATTTGTGCAGGATGACCTGTAGCACAGTTGGAAATTCCCCTGAAGTTCAGGGAAAATCTTCATACAAACAAGTATCTGACTGAAAATTTTTGACCTTGTATGTTTTGTCACTTATTGTAAGACCAGAGCTGTTGTCAACTGTCTTGCTCTTTGAAAGGTATTAAAAATTCAGTCACTTATCTTTAATGGAATAACTGTTATTTAATTAGAATTAAACACCAGTCTTCCCTTGTGTAAGTACTGAAGCAAATACACAGGGTCAGAAAGACAAGGCAAAGATAAGGAAATTTGCTGCATATTGGCTTGGGTTCATTTATATCAACTGAAATAGAACAACTAAAAAAAATTCCTTCCACCAAGAACCAGGCATGAATCTGATAGAGACATCTGTGACTGGAAAATGGGCTGTACTCTGGCCAGGCTGTCTCTCCAGAGTGAAATATGGGGTAAGTGAAAGTACTGTCCCGGAAAAGCGAGCAGTAGTAAAGCTATACAGATGTGGAAGAGAGTTTTTTCTTCTGCCCAGTGATACCTCCTGCCAATGTAAGCCAGCAAAAGAGAGGAGAGGAGAATAAATGCTTGGGGCTGAAAGGAAAATAAGGAGAAGAAAGTCAAGTGGCAAGCAAGGGACTTGCAGAAAACACTATGAAAACAAGACAAAAAAATGTTTCTTCAGCATTCAGATTTTTTCCAAACATTTCTCATTTACAACATGTTACTAACTCACCCTGATGTGTCAACCAGCTAGCTGGAGCCCTGTCCTGGAGTAAACTAGCTGACAAAAGGAGGAGAACAGCACATCTTAGGAATGGCTGAACCAAGCACAGTATTTGTATGCAAAACTATAAGGTCACCTCCAAGAGCTCATTTAGTCTACGAGTTAAACAAATGTAACTAATGTTTCTTCGGATTTATGACTGTTTGAGTTGTCCAACACAAATGTCCCTCTAATCTGGCAATATGTGTCTCCTCAATTCCTTCTGAGTAGGCTAAAATAGGCATTGTTTTTTCTGCTTATTGTAGATTAGATCTGAAAAGACCTCTCTACCTTTCTGATCTGAGCTGTGAGGAGGCCAAAAAGGGGATGTGTGAAAATAATGGCTGGTCAGCCTGCCTTCAGCCTCGGGCAAAACCATGGGGCACATCCTCTTGGAAGCCACTTCTGAGTGCATGAAGATCCCCAGTAACAGTTTGTGTGATCACATATGATTGCATTCTATGATACAATAACAAGATTTGTGGCTGTGGGGAGAGCAGTAGGTGTCAATAGCTTGACTTGAAGCAACCTGCAGGCAGGCAGCAATAAAGCCTAAAGATTCAGAAGGCTGTTAGGAAGGCCAAATAAACACTGAGACTGTTTATACACAAGTCAGTGAACAAGTACGTGGCAGAAGTGCAGAGTGGGTAAACTGGAAGTTCTCCTAGCTCTTTTACAAAAGGAAATGTTAAACTTAATTAGAAAATAACACACTGAAAATATTTAAAGGAAATATGCGTTATACAACGCACAGTTCCAATCTCTGGCACTTACTGAGACCAAGAACTGAATCGGATTCAAAACCAGAATCAAGGATTTATAAAGAGTGAGAACAATGAGTTAGGCATGGGAAAGATTCATCTGCAGTTAATAAAAAACAGTATTCAGCAGTACATGGGGTAACTGCAACACATAAAATGGTATGACAAAGACACACTTTTAAGATTTTGCATCCACTACAGGATTTTTAAAAATCTCTTAAAGTATCTGTTTAGTCATTTTTCTTTACTAAGAGTGATCTCTCTTTTGAGGCTGTTTCTGTCTAATAGTCTGGGAAGGTGCTGGGTATCTCAAGACTTTTTGCTGTATTGGCAGAACTTACTCAGCGATTGTTACTCTGATGGTGGAAGATGACAACTATGGAAAGGGCTGGAAACACGAATCAAGCAACACAGTGTGCAGGATTCTGTGAGAACATAGTTTCAGGCAAAGATGAGGTTGGGAAGAACTTAGTGAAAACCAAGATACCCCTAGGAAGAGGACACTGACAATTATGCCAGTGTTGGGGGAGAGACAGAAGAGGATGTAACCAGAATAAGAGAGAGATCTGAATTTAACTAAAGTGGCATTGTGCTGCAGGCGTGCTGCTATTTTAGTAAATGTCCTGGAACTGCAGGGTTATTTACTGGAAATTCAGCCTGAAAACACATTCTTTGTGTAATGCTCTAAGTAGGAAGCCACCCCAAGGGATGCAAATTACCAAATACTGTAACATGATGGTGTAGAACATAAACCCAAACAAACCATGACTCTCAAAGGCCTATAGCTAAATATTTATTTCAGAGTCAATTTAAAAAGAGGATTTTCATCCAGCAAGAGCACAGAGTAATCCCACAGGTCTAACTTGGCTCTGCTGTTTGCTCCTGCTGTATTCCCGAGCAGGACAGACGTGGGATCTGCAGTGGGGTCAGTCCTGCCTGTGTCAAGTAACAGAAAGGGCACTTTTCACAGCACTTAACAGTGCAACACCTATTCAACACACATTATGAAAACCATAACCCAAGTTTATTAAAAAATTATGTGAAACAGAGAGGATTTATCATTTACACTAGATTCATACAGATGCTTAATAATTAAAATAATAATAATAATTAAAATACCATTTAATTGTTTAACCAATTAAAAGTCTCAAATTAAGGTTCCCTGGAATTCATCCAGTAGTAAATGTGGCAAACTTACCTTTCATGAATTTGAGACTTGTCACAAATTACAGTAACAAGTTGTTACTGACAACTAAATTTTTGAACATTTGAATTTTTTCAGGGAAGTTTTGTGAACATTCATTCCTCTCACTGAATGCTTTTTCCTTCATGAATAACCAATAGGATGCAAATGCAATTATTTTTTGAGCATGTGGTTCTCCTGAATGAATAAATGTCTCATTTATCTTCATCTGTGGACACCTAGATAACTGGTCTCACCATTTTATTTTTTTATACCTCACAGAAACTGTGTGTAAGATAAAATGCTATGACAGCCTAGCAGATGAACTAAAATTCTTGGCTACCAAAGGAACAGTAGCACACACTTCTATTGGTGTAACTTGGTATTTACACATGCAGAATTCTTACTATAAAGGGCTGATTTTTTTGGCATAGCAGTTCAAAGATGAGCAGATTTTATGAATTTAACTGTGGAAGTCTGCTACCAATTTTCTAAATAAAAAATAAAAGGAAAGACTAGGATCACAGTCAGTTCCTCAAGACTGGCTATGAGTTTTTGGTCACAAGCCTAATGTGTTTAACTGGTTGCCAAGGCAAGTCAGCTGTAGCTAATAGTAATAGAAAGGCTTTAAAAAGGTATGTCTGAGAGGACAGTGCATGAAAAAGACTTTCTGATTACTGTTACTATAATGAGCTTACAGAGACCCACAGGCTGCTTTAGAGAGGTGAATGTTATGATCCCTGTTTTATAGATGAGAAATTGAGACATGGATGGAAAAGATGTGCAGGGGAGGTGCAGGGCTGGGAGGAGAGCCCAGGTGTCTTGGCTCTGGGCTCAGTTCCTGATTCCAGGCATTGTGTGTATCCTTTCATCAGGCAGACATGCAAATGCTTGTCCTGACAAATTGCTGCTTATGCATATGTTGTCATTATTAATGCAACCCTCAGGCAGGACAGTTTAGTGCAAAAAGGATGTTTCTCCAAGTCTCCTAGGTTTGGGGCCTGCTTTATTTGCTGTGAAGTAATCACTTTTGTCTTCCTGTTAGGGCTGCTGCCATGGGGCCCCTGATGCTGCTGAATCATCCCCTCGTGCTCACACACACTGGTAATATTTAGTAAATGAAACACTTATGTCAACAATCAGTGCTTGGCAGGAGATATCCTTAGTATGAAAAGTGTTGTTACACAGCAGGTTACATGCACTGCTTGAAAATAGAAGTTTATGACTATTGAGCTGGCTCTTACTGATACACACCTAGAGAAAAGACCTAGATTACAGATAAGGGCTAACTGGTGTGATGACATCCTAATCTACTTCTTTAAAGTTATGCAGATTGTTGCAATGCTATCTGGAACTACAAGGTATTGATATAAAAGCAGCAACTGCAAAACCACACGTATTGTTTTGCTTACTAATAAATATTAGGGCAGTACAAGAAAACGGAGAAGTATTGGTGAGCACAACGAGTAAGATACAGATGTGGTGTGCCTGTAAACTAGAAAAATTGAAAGCAAGACAACAGTTGTCAGTAACAGTGGGACTCGAGTATCCAGTTCTTTAAGGCTCCTTTGAATTTTAGCAAAGAATGGAAAGTTCATTTTACTTATATACTCATTCTGAGACCCAACATGTCTTGGAGGTTTTGCGGGGAATAAGGAGTGCTCAGGTGTCTAAAAAACAAGAGCTATGGGATTTGGAGGGGGATCTGGCTTTCAGCCTTGCTTTTTAGGGAAAAAAGAAATGGCCACAAACTACATCATTACCAACTTTATAAATGGCTGTAGGTGGATTTTCCTCTGGAAATAGTTCTGTGTTATTAACTAACATGACTTTGTGCTCAAAAATCCTTCTTTTCAAGAAGGCATGAAGCAAAGACTGACTAGAGAGAGAAAAGGCTATTTTAGCTACTTTAAGGCCTGGGTTAGCTACTTTACAGTTGGACTTGACCAGAGAAGCAAGGCTTTGTTTGAAGGGAAAAAAAACCAAACCACAATGTCTTGGAATCAATCTCATCCCTTGGACATGAAGCTTTTCTGCTCTTGTCCTCCTAAGCTTCAGTTTCTGTTTTGCAGTCCTTGAGTCACCAGCTGACCAGAGTGCAAGCTCTTCCACACGCACTCACATTCGCTGCTGCTCTGTTTGCCTCCCACTTTGTTCCACTGACATAAAGAACTGTTATTTTGCTGGGAGGGAAGAAAGTCAATAATCATGGGCAAGATGAATTCAGAACCTGCTTACTGGAGGTGCATGCTTTAAAGATAAACATCCTGTAATTATAAATCCCAGAACTGCCTGTTTTTCTTGAACCTGGACTTGGAATTTGTGGAAGGAATCTTTGGCTACTCTGATCCACACACTGCTCAGGGCTTTGCTTAGTAAGCATTACGAATAATTAATAGAATCCCAACATTTTACGTGAGGACATGTGAGAAAAAAATCCAGCAAAACAAAAGATTGGGATGTCTTGTATAAATAATTAGAAGTGGACTCAGGATTAAAAAAAATTAATCCAGAAATACAGAATGTCTTGGGGCTTATGAGCATTCAGGTTCATGTTTTGAATTGTGTCCTTTTTATAGCTACATCTCCAGAGTTGGGCTGGGCTCAGACATTGAACAGTTTGCTCAGGCAGGTTCAAAGATTCTCTGGTCTGGAGCTGGGATCCAAATAATTTCCAAGTATAACTTCCATTTACAGTTTTTCCCCGTGTCCTCCAAGGCCCTAACTATAGCACTCTTGGCTTATGAGATGTGAATGGACATCAAAGGAGATCTTTTATAGAAAGACAATGTATATCAAACTTACACAATAACAGAGAATTAAAAAAGTCCTTTGGATGTTTTGAAATAAATATCTAAATTTTAGAGGAATTTCTCTGGATGTCACAGGCTGCTGCTGCTTGCTGCTCCATGCTACAATGAGAAATAGGGGACTACCATGTTATGTTTGTCCCTATAATTATTTACCATAATTCATGGGTTTCAAAAACTATTTCCTGAATAGATAGGATAAAATCCAGAAACAACATACCAGCCACTATCAGCCATAGATTTCTCTCAACATTACTTGGTCTTTACTTTGGTCTTTATTCTAATTTTTAGCTTAGCCAGGCTGAGGTGATAGTGGTGAAGTGTAGTGAAACCACAGAACTATTTTTCTTAGTTGCTAAGATATGGTGGATATGTGTTAGGCAGATTATATATTCTTTCAGGCATGTCTTAAAGGGCTTGGTCATAGAAGTGTTTATGTGGAAACCACAACTCCCTGAGGAAAACAAAATTTGGGAGGAAAATTTCTATCTACTCGCTAGAATTTGCTATAACCTCTGGCACTAGATTGTGTTCCAGAAAAAGCTGGTTATTTTTTGTTTTATTTTTATGATACTTTAGAAGCTAGAGAAAGCTGTTATTGAAAGTACATAACTCTGTACTAACCAGGGTTTCAGCTCAACTGCAGGAGGAGTGTTCTTCTGCTGGAATACATCCAGCATATCTGTGCTCATTTGGAGTGTATCTAACTGAAAGAAGACACACAATGCAGACAGTAAAAAAAAATACTCCCATGAAGATGTATTTTAGTCAAAGGTCCGAGCTACCCTTCTGATATAAGTCAGGGCTATGCAGCTGCTGTAAGGATGGTCTGCTTAGGGATCTTTCCACAGAGGAGCTCTGAAAAGTTAGTGACCCCAGTTAGTTTGTTCCATACTGTGGAAAGGAAGAAAGGGAGGAATTATCTCCCTTTTTTCTTCTCTCTTTAGATGATGTGCATAGGATGAAACAGCTCTCTCTGGAACTGCTGGAAAGCACAGGCAGGAGCAGATGTTTTAGGATTTTAGAGAAGAGAGGGGTGAAGCATCTAATGCCTCCTCATCCCCATGGGTGAAATGGCCAAGAGAAGAAGAAACAAAAACACTGAGCAAAGCTGTGTACTGGTAAAACAACACTGGCATGATGGCAGTGACAGTAATTTCAAATAGTGAACAGCAACTAGTTTGATTGCAGTTTCAGGAGGTGTCCACACATTATAACAGCTGGCAATTTGGAACATGGCCTACAGAACACACTAAAATAGTGAGTCACCTCAAATTTCACTCGGATATTTCATGTGTCTCTCTACCCATGGTACTTTGCTTGCTGTCCCCCACTTTCCTCTCTGCTACAAAACAAAAGCTTAATTAAATTTAACTTTGTAAAAAATTTACATGCTTCCACATCTACAGTTATGGAAAAGGCTAAAAGCCTACTACGAACACAGAACTAAACTGAGATTCCTCTCCTGAGGGCCCACTGAAAAGGGGGTGAGCAGGACATCTCACCACACAGCTCAGCCTGCTGATCTCCAGGGCTCTGAAACCTGAGACTTGGTAAGCGAGGGTGAGACTTAGAGCCTGTGCACTGAACCTGGCTTAGCTCCAGTATAAGGACCTGCTCTCCTGAGCTCATTCTTTCTCTCCTGGTTTTAATACATTTTCAGTACTCATTACAACTAGAGCCCTCCTGTTCTATTGGTCAGGTTCTCCCCCTTTATAGAAACTGATTAGTTTTTATTCTTGTAGTGTTGGAATATACAGTCATATCTGTACCTTTAGACAGACAGGAAAGAAAAGGCCAAAATCATGAAGCCCAAATCCATCTTGAAAACTCAATTTCAAACAAAAAAAAAGGTTTAGCCTTTTATAATGAGACCCTTAAGTAAGAAAATTCAATCAAGGTGAGAACCATTCTTCTTATTTTGTAAGAACTCAATTGAAACCTCAATTTGAGTGGAGGTTCCATGCTTACAGATATTTTTAAAAAATGTCAAGACAGTATCTCTTCTTCATGACATGGTACAAAAGATAAATGCATATAACCTAAATGTCAACAGGAGAAAAATCCTTAGAGAGGGGGAGATAAATTTGTTCTCAGCAGTGCAGAGCTCTGGGTCCTGATTCTTTATCTGACTACTATAATCATAATGCAAAAGAGAACCCAGAAAAGTCCTTATTGTAGAAAAGAAACATTAGGAAATAATGCTTCCTGGAGTTGGCCTCAAACCAGAATCTCTTGTGTGGGTGAGACTTGACAGATTCCTTTAAATGTGACTTGGATTGTGAGGCATCTGTAGAGCATTACTGCTCAGATCTCTGGACCACCACTTCTGCATATGGATAGTGTCAGTGCATCTATTGGCTTTTTGAGGGTTTTCTTTTCCCCTGATTTAATGTTGTACCAAACTTCCTTCACCAAGGGAATAGTTTCCTCATTTGTGATGTGGTAGCTTTTGCCAGTTCTGGAAGTTCCATCTTGGGAAAAACCCACATCAGCATCTACAACATGTTGTTATAATTATGTCTGAACCACAAGTCATTTGCATTATCTAGTTGGAGAGAAGTTCCTACTCTGATCTGTGACTGAACTTTGCAAATTGATTGGCCTGCTTTTTTGTACTGCTTTTTTATGCTAAGAGCTTCTAGAAGAAATAAAAGCTACCTGACATGAGATAAATGTTGGATGATCTAACTGTATGTAAATCGGTATTAGCAATTTATATAAATATGTTTTCAGTCTTGACTCGGCCCCAGAAAAACGAGGCATTAAGCTTCCCACACCACCATGTTCATCTGCATGTTTGCAAGCAAGCTTCCTTTCCGAGGGTGTCAGCACGAGCTATGGAAAGAATTCCCTGGCTGGCAGCAGCCTGGAAGGTGGCAGGAAAACACAGACCAGAGCCGCTCTGGGCTGCGCAGCACCGAGTTTAAGTTCAGAGCCAGGAGGTTTCGCAACTGGGTTCACAGTGGGGACTGCTGTTGTTTACTTTAGGGCAAGATGGAGGCGCACAAGGAAGGAAGGAGTCACTCCCCCATGTGCTCCCAACTGCTCAAGACCCCACTGCAGCCCTGCTCTCAATGGTTTATGCAGCTGCTGGATGGGGTCTGGTTTCAGGGGATGTGAGCTGCAGGAGCAGGTGGGACTCCCAGGCAAGGACTCCAGAGCCAGGACAAAACAGAAAGAGAAATCTGTCCTCTTCCCAGGGTGGTGAGGGATCCGACAAGGAAGGACTTTGTGAGCTTAACTTCTCCCTGTGTCACCAGCCCCAGGGATCCCTGCAAAGCCATCTGCCATTTCCAAGGTAATAGGAGCCTGTGTAAAAATTCAGAAGAACTAGTCCAAAGTTTAAGAGCAAATGATTTTGCACTGCTGAGCATCTAAGGCCATTAACTGGAGTAGTTTTTCTGTGTGTTAGAAGTTTTTTGGTTTGGGCTGTGTACATGCACATCCTTTCAACTCATCAACTCTGATGTGCAGCACTTGCCACAATAGGATTTTAAATAACTTCCCACATTAACTGTGGTGTAAAGAGGGACAGGATGCTCTTTATTTACTGCCATTCTGGGATTCTTCAGTCCAGGGCTCAATATGAATGTTTTTACAATTTAAAGTAATTTGTAATTTAAAGCCACAATACTCAGGCCAATGATAACAACAGTTTTCCTACTGAGCTCTGTGCAAGTTCACATCCTCCACTTTGTATTCCCCCTCTCCTCTGCCCACACTTGATGTGTTTGCTAGTAGGCTGATATCAGATGTAATTTTCAAAGAACAGAAGCTTCTGAGATATTCATTTCAAATGCGTTTTTTTGAAACTGATGTGTGTGCATAGGGAAGATAATTCTGGGGCAAAAGCTTTGTGGTTGAGGATAAGGCTGGGAAGAGCTGCCTTCCTGGGAGATGCCTGGGACTGAATCTGGCTTTTCTCAGTTCATGCCTTACTCCTCTGCATGCAGCTTAATAGTCTGTGGCAGGGAGGATGTGCCGCCCACCACAGGCAGGGGCTGCGATGAAGGTTAATGGAGATAGAAAGTCCTGTGACTTGGTCTGGTTGGGGTTAGTGGTACCCTTGCACGCATTTAAGGCTTATAATTAAAGATTTGTTTGTATAAAATTAATATTTTTAAATGAAATATATCATTATTTATTTTCTAACTGGGTTATAGACCTTCATGTATGATATGCTCCTTTAAAGCTTTGACTGTTTCTCTTGGAAGATGAAATGTTATTGGAAGGAAGTCTGGACTCAGAAGAAGAGAAAGAGGGAGAAAAAAGTTTTAGACCACAATTTCAAAGTGACCTCATTAGCCCCTCTAAGTAAGCAGCTCTCCAAGCTGTGGTAGTGATAGACCATAAGACATTACTACATGTTAGGCCCTCCTGGCCTCCTGCATGCTGGATATATTTTTCCCATAGCCTTCTCTGCACTCTTGCCAGGACAAGATTTGTGTTTGGGAAAAGTTCTCAGGACAATTGAGGCTCCTTTAGTCCAGCTCTGAGCTCCTCTTTGCTCTGTTAGTTTTGCTGACGCAGATGCTGGAGAAAAGCTGGCATGAAGTTTACTGAATGTACCTTGTGAAAGGAGTGGGGGACAATGAGCAATCTTCATCTGTGTATGAACAGAAGTTGTAGCTCCTTTGCCTGCACCTTATGCTGAGGACATAGAGAAAACTGTCAGCTTTATGGACTCATTTTTCTCATCTATATGCACAGATACAGGTTGATTTCTCACTCTCAACCACTTCAAAGAACTGAAACTCTTTTTTTTCTCATGGGCGAAGCATACTTGATGACTGGTTCCTACCGATGTTTAAGAACTGTAACAAGAGTTTTGAAAACTGTTTTGAAAACCATGCGTACATGTTATTCTGTTTTATCACTCCTGCTGGCACCCTGCTCTCTTAGCTGCTCTCCAGCAAAAGGGATAGGATGTAGCAGAGCCTGCAAAGCTGTGCTCAGCCCTGAGCTGTCTGCAGGAATCTATAAACCTCCATGCACATATTTCTCTGCTCAGGTGGGTAAGTAACTGGAGCATGGAGGGCAAAAAATGTCTGCCTCCAAATAGCCCACATTTGCATCATATCAGCTGTTGAAAAATAAAACCCAACCTTGTTATTATATAGTTATTTTCAAGACTGCAACCTATAAGATGGGATCTTCACTTCCTTTTTTGTACAAGTGAGCTGAATTCCCGCCTCCTCTGGCTGATACCTCAAAGAACTCAGTGCCTGAAGAGACTTGGAAGGACGTGTCTGGGCTTTGTTTTCCAAAATAAGAAACTCCTTTTGGAAACTTAGGTCTGTGTTTGCATGCAATCCACATCTTGATGTTTTGCCCTTCATCATCCTTCCAAAGTCAGGCAGTACCACAAGAAACAGCAGAAACATTTGTGGGATAGGTGACTGCATTGATGACTTTTGAATCAGTTCTTTGTATGATCTGGATCTCCCAGTAGAACAGCGATTTCCTGGTTGTGCATTTTGAGAGGGGAATATAAAGCAACAGTCACTTAATACTTATTTTAGTGAACAAAGCACCTACCTTAAATTTTCAGTCCTAAGTTACAGGGTGCATAAGTAAACAGTTTTGAGATGTTATTTCTACATAAACTCAGCAGCATATAAGTCTGGCTGCTGCAAATGTTCTTGGTGTAGTTCAATGACCCTCAACAGCAGTTTTTGTTATTCTGGTCTGTATGGTGATTATCTTTTCCTGCTGACTTTGGAGTCCTTAGCATTCTGTTTGAAGACGAGAGAAATGTCTGTTTATAGGACAATTTCATCAAAAACAGAAATGAAAGGAAAAAGAAAAGAGTGGTGATTATCTGAAGATTTTAAATACTTGGGCCTTTTTCATGCCATGTCTGATTCCCATTTCTATATATACACTGTTAGAAACCCATTTGAAAATTTAAAGATTTTACCTCTTGGTGATCTCAAGCATAATATCCTCACTGAGCACCTGGAAAAGAAGGCCTTGCTTTACAGCTTAATTCCATTCTAGTTTTTCCTGGCAAGAAACACACAAATCAGTTTTGCCTGTTTGCCAGGAAGAAGGCGGAACTCTAGTTCCTCACCTCTATAGACTACTTGTCTCCTTCCATGTAACACAAGCCACTTGAACCCCTCTGATCTGAGTAATATAAAATATGTGCAAGATTCATAACAAAAGCATCATCCACTGGATTAGTGCTTACTTTTCCTTTAGTGTCCATCCATCTGTTGGCTATGCTGCTGCTTCCCCATCTGCTCTGCACATCAAATGGCACAGAGCACTGTCAGCCACTGGCAAATGGCAGTTTAGTTTAGCACTGACCTGGGCAGGAAGGGAGGAAACTGGAGGATGAAGTTGTGTATCTTTTTATAAAGTGACTTTTAGTACATTGAAATCTAGGATTAGTAAGGGCTTAATTCTTCTTCTTGCTATATTCTGCATATAGCCAGTGAACTTGTACCTTTACCTTTCTAGTGATTTTTGCTTTCTATCTCTTGACATATTTATTATCTCTGCAGTTGGATCATCTGCACATCTTCTCTTGAGACTTCATCATGCTAAGTCTGTGTACAGGATTTTCTCAAAGAAAAAAGCAAAAAAGAAGGTCCTATCTCCTGCTGCCTCCATGTATTTCAGTTCTGCAGCTACACTTGTTCTCACCATTGCTTGCTTAGATGAAGAGGAACAGCATAACCAACACTTTCCGCTGTAGTCTAAGTATAGACAGAAAGAATATTTCCAGCTTTCCTAAGATTACGTGATAAACAGTATAACCAATCAAGTAATTTTCAAATGGTCTATTTCCCATTTTATTCATTTTCAGAATGTTCCTTCCTTAACACAACAGAAATCTTGCTCTTGCTTGCTAGGCCAAGCCTCCAGAGAGATAAAAATTAACCTAAATGTTTTTAAATCAATGCTCCTCTCTTGTTAGCAGAAAAGTCTAGCCATGGTGAAGGACTGTGCTCCAGTTCTAGCAGGGGAAGCACAACAGCAGTGTGGGAAGGCAGGTGCTTGTCAGCTTTGGCTGGCAACCAACACCACAGTCCTCCTTCAAGTTTCCTTTGAAATTCAGTGATCAGGTGTGTTAGGACATACAAACAGCATGAAAGTGAATAATACTATAGCAGTAAACATGAAAAGTTGAGGACATGTGCCAGACAGCCTCAGAAGGATAAGCCAGGGCAGAGTTACGATATCTTAGCCAGTGTAACATCTCTTCACTCAGCTGGGGCTTCATTGCCAATTCTGAATTGAAAACATTTAGCTCTGATATTTATATAAGAACACTGAGGCTGACACATGTAAAGAGAAAGAGCTGGTATAGTTGTCCTTCACTATGCTGTCAAAAAAGTATTTCATTCTGGATCACTGAGAGTCACAGCCTTCTCTAAATGGTTTTAGGAAATGTGCACTGTGGCTCTTTCAGCTCACCAGAGATGCACACAAGCAGTTTAGAATGCATTTTGGGGCAAAAAGAGGGAGCGAGGCACACCTGGAAAAACACTGTAAAAAGCAGCTTCCACTTTACCTGCAGCATTTATGTTTTATGCTACTTTATTTTTTTAGAATAAAAACTAATGTTAGACTCGGGGATGATATAGATCATGCCATTCAGAGACAAAGAAAATATTCTAATGCACATCAAGCTCCTTAATTCCTCTTGACAACAGCAGCATGACCCTATATTTATCCAGCATCCTTCAGACAGTACAGTTGTTAAATAACATATAACTTAATATGAAGAGGTAAACTCTTTCTAAGTTACTGCATTCAAGATGATGCACTTTATTTATGAGAAGGTAATTTCTCTTTTTTTTTTTTTTTTGTAAGCTTTGTGGTTTGGCTGTGATACCCAACCTGAACCATTACAGCATTCAAGTCTTAAGGATATTTATTCCTTTTTAATGTGGCTAAAACAATAGGTTTGCAAGGGCAAGCATGATGAATAGAAGAAATTTATGTATGTAGCTTAGAGTATTTTAGATCTTGCAACACTGTCCCCAAAGTATGATTTTATTATAACAAACACATATGCAGAAAATCAGTGTGTCTGACCCATTCAGGCTCATTTCAAAGCTTGCTGGAAGACAATGGAATTTCCATTGCCCTTAGTCAGACTTTAGATTATTCTTTACTGGTCATTCAGTGGAGCATGTGGCTACCTTTGTAGATGTGGTAAGAAGCAAACTCCATGGGTCCTGTTTTATAATGATGAACCAACACATTAGGGATGACAAGGATCTGGATTACATCCTTTCTAGGAAATCAACAATACTGATCCTGATTTATGTGTTCCCTTAGAGTGGGTCTTTGGCCAAAACCATAAATAGTCTCAATCTTTCTAGGTGGCAGATGCTAATTAAGTGCAATTTTCCTTTCTTCCAAAAAAGCCTGATAGTTAACTCTTTCCTGCTCAATATGTGACTATCGTATTCCTGAGGCCCAAATGGAGCTACTGCATAGCTGGCAACCTGTGCAATGCTGTCACTGTCAACTGGGATGGTTTCTGCAGACATGGCCTTTAAAAAGCCCTGCCAGTCTGTCTTGCAGCAGCCCCCTCACACACAGACATCTCCTGATGGGCTCTTACACATGCTGAGCTGGCAGAGCCTGCTGGTCAGCCAGCCCTCTTGTGTTTGCAACAAAAGAAAAAGAGGAAACCTCTACAGGTGCTTTCAGGTCACCCTTTTATAACTTGCCAGATGAACACCAGCAGCTGAGGAAACAGGGGTCAGATCCATATGGGATCTACAGAGGGATCTCATACACTACTAACACAGCCCCTGAAGTAGAACTGTAGCTAATGTGGAAACGGGTGAAAACAAAGATGCTCCAAAATGCTGTGCCATGGTCTAATCATCAAAAACTGAAACTGCAGGTTCCTCGGACTCTGGTTTTATATAAATGAAAGAAGAAATACCTGTACACGATGCTGAGTCTTGCAGTGTCTGCATTCATGATTCCAGGACTTGCTTTGATCACTCTGAGAGAGGAAGCGCTCTCTTACTCTCCAATGCTGAAGTCACAAGTCACACCACTAGATTTACAAGATAGTTTGCTGAGCTATATGTCGTAAAGAATTACAGTACAAGATCACAAGTGGCTGCTTTGGGCTTCACAGTACTGGGGCCTCTGCAGTTCTGTGTGACAGTGCAGTTTGCTGACGACAGCGCTCAGCAAAAGTAGCTGCTCCCCACACCTCTGAAAATTGAAAGGCCAGACTTAGCCATGCTGTTTCTTAAAAGTGACATAGCCACAGGAATGGATTTGTGACAAGATGGCAAAAGAACAAATCCCACCATAAAAGAACAACAATGAAAGGCCGTAAGGGGGGAAAAAATGAATTCCAGAGTGGGCTGATGTGCTTACGCAAGACAATTTACACAATCACAGCATTGTAGAAAGAAACAAAGATGTGGCCTTGGGGAAGCCACTGCCATTTTGTAAGTAATAGTTAAAAAATGCTTGCACTGACTGTACCAAGAAATGCCTGTAGAGGCAGGGGCCCTAATAAGGAGCAGCAGGCAGCACCCCAGTGGGTAAACAATAAGACATGGCTCCCTGAGCAAGAGACTGGCCCCTTCTAAACACAAAAGGCTTTATGCAGAGTTGCACGCTCTGGCTGTACCTCCGAGCTGTGCAGCCTCACACCGGCCTTCATGGACATACTTTTGGGCTGTACATATTCTTAGAGATGTACGAGAACAAGAGGTTTCACAGCAAGAGCTCCCATCCTCACTTTACATTATTGTTTAAGTCTCCGATGCGTTGGGAACTCAGCACGCTCAGCTGTGTTTTTAGAGCAAGTTTCTCCAGCGTGGCTCCTTTGTTTCTGCTCTGCTCCAATCTGCTTGTATTTGGGCTTCCCTAGCAGGGTGGGAAAGCTCCACAAGTGTCGGGAAAAATTAGGTTTTCTTCTTTTAAGCTAAGCATCTAGCAAATGATAAAAACTGCTTTGGGAGTCAAGTGTTATGGGAAAAAGGTGCTTTTGCAGCTAAAAATATAAATTATTGGTGATTGATTTGGGAATTTGGTAGCTGACATTTACATCGAGCAGTAGCTCCCCCGGGTCGTCAAAGCATAATGCCTGACTGGATGAGATTGTTTAAGGGTGCTGCACTGAGTTTCCAAAATGTTGGAGATTAGGATTTCAGACCATAAGAATCCTAATTTGATGAGGTGACTTATGTCTGTATAAGGAAAAGGGTGTTTTTATAAAGTAACAAATAAAACCTGGGAAAATAATCTTTAAGGAAAAAACCTGAATATTAGTTAGGTTTTCTAAAGGAGCCTTAACGCATCAAGTACTCAGCTTCATAGAACTGCAATAAGATTTGGTGGGAAAATCCCAGGCTTGATGTTTTGCTAATAAATAAGTAAATATCTGACAAATTTCAGAAGCAAAATGTTATTTCTGTAGATAGATCAAACACAAGTTCCAAGGGAGTAGAGAATTACTGTGGGCAGTTTTAAGTGAAGGTTGTCAGGCTGCTATAAAGTAAGTGGCGGTAAATGTTGTTCGTCGTCTTCTAGTATTACACGTGAGACTTCAGTTTAAATGTCTAAGAAGAAAATTCCTAACAGTAAGGTATGGCTGTCAGGTTAGGAAATGGCAGACATGCCACTCCTTTGGCTGTTTGAAGTCAGACTGTGTACAACACTTGAGAATATACAGCCTGAAACACAGCAGCACCAGGTGAGGAAATGGTAAAGTTAACAGGCTGTTCCATTTTGGGTTGTGATTGTTGCTTCCTCCAAGTCTCCAGCACTATCCCTTCCCCTCCATCCTGCTCAGACTTTCCCTTGCAGCTAGAACTGGGCAAATATCTACTACAGTCAAAGTGTGTGAAACTTTGTGTGTCTCTACTTTCTGATTTCCTCACTTTCTACTTAGAATACACAATTGCCAAAGGTAAGATGACAATCCTTCTTACACCCTTAGTTGGACAAGCTGTACAGTTGTATTTCAGTTTCCAAATCAGCAGGTTCACCATTAAAGAGCAGCAAACCATCTTGGTACAGATACACATGTGCAGGTGAGGTGAGCTTTATGTCTGTGACAATGTAAAAGGAACCATTACTTTAATGCTACCAATAGCATTTCATTTATCTGTACTCATGGATTCTTAGATGCCTGTGCAGATCTCCAACAGCTCTCAATTTAGCAAGTGTCTCAATTTAAGCCACCACTTTGTCACAGAGACGTCTTCAGCAAAGAGCTTGCTGGCACAGTGCACTACATGAGGAACAGCAGTGTTCTCCTGGTGCTCCCATCTCTGTCATCTTTAGATTCTTCTGTGCCAGCAGGATAACACTCTTTCAAATACACAATTCAGGCAAAACCTTGAAAATGTTTTTTAAAAATAATTTAGTAGACAGATAGTGCAGTATGTGTGTCTGTGACGTGATATCATTTTGTTACTAGCATGCCTGATAAGATACTTCAAGTTGTAACAGTGACCAGTGACTACACATGGTTGTTTTGTTTCAGTTTTTGTGTTTCATTGAACGTAAATCTTCTAAGATCAAAGGGTTCAATAATCAGAAAGAGGTTATGAAAGAAATGTTTCCATCTCTTCCTGCCACATGCCTGAAGGCTACAAAAGCAGTTCTCTTTCTACCCTGAAAAGAAATAATAATTAAAAAGCAAACCATTAATTTGATTATGGAATTGACTTCAGTGTGAAACTTCATCACTCAGTGTTGTAAAATGGGACAGCAAGAGGGGCAAAGCTGCTTTAGAGGAAAACTGCTCTAATCTAGATGACTGACAAGGCATTCTCTGGCAATTTCCAGGGGTCTGTGCACAGCAGACCAGCAATAAACCCAGGAGGCTGTTGTACCAGCTGAACCATGAATACATTGAAACAGACTATGTTCTCTGAAATTAACCTTTCTGGGGGTTGTAATTGTTTATGTTTGTAATTTTGTTATGAGAACTTCAGGTTTGTGTATAAACAATGGGAAAAGCGAAATAAGCAATGCAAACTAGTATTTTACTTGCTTAGGAGAAATCTTTTGTAAAACTTGATGTTTACATGACAGTTAGCACTGTCCTCTTGCCCATACATATTGAAAAGAAAGGAAATGAACTGCACAGTCATTTACACCCCATGAAAAGACATTTGACAGCTTAGAAAGATTTTTTGGTTTCTCTAGTGACTTGTTTCTAATGTAAGCTTGCTGTCTTTATATTCTGGTCATGTACAGAGCCAAGCAAAAACAGCACTGGGAAAAAAAAAAAAGATGTAGGGCCAAATCTGTTCTAATATAGCCTCCACAGTTAGCGGAGTTAAGCCAGGTGATAATTTGTCCCAAAGATTTTGGAGTAATGAAGTATTAAAGTGAAGCTTAATAGAGCATTGGAGCTAACAGGAGTAGCAGAAATTTATTTGCAATTAACTTTCACTCAGAATATAAAGAGAAGTGGTAAAACTTTCCAAAGCCATAATGAGCATGCACAACCTCTGTTTTCTCTGAAAAGGAACCTGGCCTTTCGCACAGGTTTCCATAAACATATCTCCCTATAAATATACACTGTTATCTCCTGGTTTTGATCAGCACACTTGTCCAGTTAGGTCCATGCAACTGCTAACCTTTAAAGCTGAGTTTTTGCCAAAGCTGTCTGTGCTTTCAAAGTAAAACAAAACATTGTCCATATTAAAAAAAAAAAAGTGTGTTGCTGATGAAGACAACGATACTAGGACAGATGCACTCCACATCACATAATAAATATATTGTTACTGCATGTGGTATGACATCACAGACGTGCCTGAACACACTTGATGATTTAGCACCTTTTGCTGTGAGATAAAGCTGTGCCAGATTAAGGCAGAAAGCAATCCACGCAGCTGAACTATGAAATGCTTTCACAAATACTGCAAGTAAATAATTTAATAAAGTGTTCTGTTCTTCTCAATATTGCATGTTCAGTTCTGAAAGGCAACAGGTGCTTCATTATCAAAGATCTCCAGTTACAAAGTCATGTAGGATAGAGAAGCAACACTCTGGGCTAGTGAGGGTTGTGTGGGTTTTTGTTTTCAGTTGTATCCCATCAAGGAGTTCTGGGCGTTTTGTATAACTCCTTTACACACAGTCCAAGCCATTTTCTTTTCTAGAGTAAGGATTCTAGAAACTTTTGGTTAAGCCCATTCAAGGCTAGCAGTTAACCTCATATTCTTCACTCTGATCTGGGCTACATTATTTCTCTTTTCTAACGTTATTGCTAATAGCAGAATTATCGGAGGTTCAGATACACTTTCCCAGGTTTACATTTCTCTCAAAAACTTTTGAGGCCTGCTAAAGTGAATTGTGTATATCTAGATGAAAGACTTTGAGTATCCCTGGGTGTATGGAATAAATCAGTATTAACTTTTTCTGTACTGTTCAGGATGCCTGTTTCCTGTCCCTCTTGCCATTTAGTTTAGCAAAGGACTACAAGCATGCAACAGGATGAGACAAAGCCAAATACCCACATTCTTTCTGAGCTCCATAAAAGGTTAGTCAGAGTCTGGTTCAGTACAGACTTTGCAAATAGTAATACTTTATCTGAATTAATTAAAATAGCTGTTTCTAATTCTTGATGAGTATCCTCGCTCCTGTGACTGAAAACAGTAACTTCTTGTGCTGCTTCTGCAATCAGTGCCTAATAATGCATGAAAACAGCACAAGCTGTTGATAGGTCACTAGTGAAGTCTGAGTAATGTAACTGAAAGATTATTTGAGCCTCCCTAGCTGGTTTCAGGTTTTTTCCTAATTTCTGACTGCTGCTGCTCTGCACCACTCCAAAGACCTCTAAAGAGAGGGAACACCTTTATTAGCTAGAGATGTTTGAGATCAAGTATGGTATTGCCAGTGGAAGTCAAGGTCACCTGAAATCTTAGTTTCAGCATCATCTTCTGAAGGTATTAATGCAGGGTTTCTAAAACAATACAAAATGCCTTGTAAGCATACTTTCTGTGCAAGGAAAAGTCATCAGTACTGGAACTAACAGGGCACTGTGCAGAGTATTTGTCTCTAAGGGTAGATGATACGTATTCTTCAGACTGAGTTTATCACCATCTGTCCAGACTTAGTACCAACCTATGGAACTTCTCTCCATCCTACTCCTTTCCAGTTCTGTCAATTATGAACCTGGCTCCGAATGTGCAGAAGTTCTTTTGGTCTTGCTTGGTACAATAATTTGAGAGAAGAGGAGACTTTGAGAACACTACCAATTGCATCACTGAAAGTGAATGCTTTGGTGAGTCCATCTGAAGCCCAACACAGTGATCTCTGTTTTCTGCGAACTGCTGCCCACACTTGAGTCCAGTCCTTAACTCTTCTTTGGCCTACTGGCAGTGCTGAAGAACTATGCAGTATTATTTTGTGCTTGTCACAGAACAAGCAAGGTTCAACTGTTGCCTTGCACTTGGGATAATGATTTTGTCATGGCAAGTACCTTTCTTCTACTAAAATGTACCCAACAATATAAGGTGCTAAGAAAACTGGAGTATTGTGTTCTTACCCAGTGCAATTTGCAAACTATAGGAAAGGCCCTAAAAGGGAATGAGCTGTCTGTTGCTTGGTTGTTGATTTTCCCTTTCATTTCCCCATAACTTTGCTAAAAAGAAAACTTTTTTACCTTTCCCTTTTTCTGGATCATATGGATCAGAAAAGGATCTTATTGTGCATCTTGTTTTAATCAAAATAGGCAGGGATAACACCAGCACAGGAGCCTATTTTTATCATCTGAGAAAAGGCTGTAGTTGAATCAAGAAATATACTGCATACTAAATGAGATTTCAGTGGTCCAGAGTATAGTTATCACCTGTCTCCAGAACACAGATCGAGAACATATGTGATAGGTTCTAATGCACACATATGTGTCCTGGGGTGAGATTGATTAGGTGAGGACAATGCTCTGTGCCACACTGAAGAAAGACTGAAAGGCTCAGTTCATTCATCTCCTATTCCTTACTCCAGAAAAAAACATGCTGTTTCTTACCACAAATCTCCCAAATTTCACCTTTCAGTTTTGGCAGATTATTGCACTGAATGAGTGTTTGCAAATAAACAGGATGAGAGAGAAATCAGACAGACATGCTTACACAAAAGTCACTGTATTTAGAGTAATGCTGCAAATAGCCATAAACAGGTTAGATAAGAAGTTCATTGGAACAGTGTCATCTGAAAAACTGGGGGAGGGGGAAGTGTAAGCTTAAGATTTTTTTTCTGATTGCTACCCATAGTCAAGATCATCTCCTCTGTCAGAGGGAGAATGCAGAGACTCTGTCTTCATTTGGGTAGAAGCAAAACTTCCTGGGAAGAGGAAGATCTTTCCTATTAACCCTATTAACCCAATCCACAAAAAGGGCTGCAAGCAGGACCCTGGCAACTACAGGCCTGTCAGCCTGACCTCCGTGCCTGGCAGGG
>JAWWEV010000169.1:11267239-11443988 GCA_035583235.1 Hafferia zeledoni | reverse complement strand
TGCCATGATCTAGTAAATGGACTAGAGATGGACCAAGGGTTGGACTCAATGATCTCAGAGGTCTTTTCCAACCCAATAAATCCTATGATTCCTATGATCCTATCCTATGACTCCTATGTATTCCATTATTCACTACATTATTGTTACATTATACGGATGACAAAAGCTCCAAAGAAAGGTCTGGTATTAACAGTGTTGTTCACTGTTTGTGAGAAGTTGCCTTTCACAACAGATCTGGTAGAAACTCATGTACAGAGGCAGCCCCAATGAGTTTACCCTCTAGATGATGACATAGACTGAGGATTGGAAAACAACATGGGATTGCTTTTGTTTTGAGGGTGTAGGGAGTACATTTTATCAGCTGACAGTATGTCAGCTCTTTTAGTCTTACTGATTACAGTGGGGAAGTTCTGAGGTAGAGAATGGTGTTAAGATACTTTCAAAGTTGATTTTAAGGACAGCACATTTTTCTCCCTATTTCAAAGTAGTCTCTTTTAAGATTGAGACTTCATTTTATGCTTTCAGTTTCTTGCTTTGAAGAAGGATTAAGTTGTATCTGAGGCTGCAAGTTTACAGCAGCAAAGGAATGAGGCATGAGTTAAAAAATATTTAGACTTGCAAGTAATAGCTGGACATAAAGTATGAGAACATGAATCTTTCAGGCTGTAGCTGAAGATCAAACGCATTGAGAGAACTTGCTTTTTCCATTAGTATTTTCACATGGCTCTGCCTCCAGGCTTCAGGCAAGACCAGAAGCAAAAGTGCCAAAATACCATGAGAAAAGCTGCTCTTGCAAAATTTCTGGGCTGACCAGAAGTAGGAAAATCTCATGAAAGACTGTTCTCACTTGCTTTCCAGTCCCACTTGGCACGTCCAGAAGGCTAAACCAGGTTCCCCTTGGTTTTGAACCATATTTGAATTCTTCTTTGGTTTCTCATGCCTTTTGTAAATAGCACTCTGTAAACCTGTGGTATGTCAGCTGTGCTGACTTGACACACTTATCCCCAGACCTGTGCAGACCAGCAGTGATTAAGTGTTTTTCACCCTTGTCTAAAAGTTATTTAAGATTTACTACTAAGCAGAGATCTTGAGTCTATTACAGTGGGAAATATACAAAATTATAGAAAAATACTTTAGTCACAAGTGTTCAGACTCTTGTAGGTCAGATGGGGTTTTGCCACAGTTCATCTATAAAACATAGATACACAGCATCACTAATATCACTAACCCAAGAGTATACAACCAGTCAGCTTTCAACCTAGATGTTTTTGAAACCCAGTCCAAAGCTTAAACCACAAGACCATTCTCTCACTTTCAAATTAATGAGCTACACATTGTAAGTCTACATGCAAACAAAAATATCTGAAAAGCTTGTTGTGTAGGAAACTGGCTGGGATTTATCCTGTTGCCTCAATGAGTTTGCTCCGACCACACAAATTTGTGTGTTCTATTGTTGTGTCTGTGGTAGCCAGTAAGCAGAACTGATTTTAAGGTAAATATGCACAATGTCTCCACCTACTAAAAGAGACAAATAATAGAACTCCCAGGTTCTGCAACTAGTAAAATTAATTATGATCTATGAAAGAAAAATATGTATTTCAGAAAATACAGAGTTTAGAGAACACACAACTGTGGAGTTGAGTCCTGTAACCACCAAAGAAAGTTGGGAGAACTTGCTGACTCAGCAAGCTTCCATGGAAGTCAAATTCTCCAGGAATTTTTCCGTTAATTTCGTGTCAGTTATTGAAAGTCAGGTTATTCTGCTCACCATAGAGACCCCTGTTTTAATTGCCATACTGCAATTGAAGTAAGAAGGTGATTCTCATTTAACAGTTCCCTTCCTAAATGAAATAAGCAATAATGATTGACTTCAATTAACTACAGATACATAGTCTAGTTTCTCTTTATATTAAAAAAATGACACAAACTGCCCATGCTCTTTTCAACCTGTATTTTATGACATGGAGCCAATAGCAACACACTACACTGAAGCTTGGGACACATGCAGTTACCAAGGAGGACCTGGCTCTGAGTTTGAAAAGTATGAATTCCCTGGGGAGAATGTGTGGGGTACTGCAGTGCCTCAGGGCAAAGTGGTAGAGCCAAGGAATATATTTCTGACTGTGCTAGAAAGATGCCCCATGCAAAGTCCATTAGGCAGAACAAACACAGTTCTGTTTTACGTGATATGAATGGATTCTCAGGGCACATTACCGCCTTCTTGTAAAAAAGGATCTTCTTTGTGACTGAAATTCCTGAGCATACTGCACACTGCAGCTAAACTGGGGAGGTCTGCACACAATCTCTCTGTTGTATTTCCGTGGTGAATACATGGTACTGCAGAAGACAATAGCACATGGGACTGTCCTCACTGAATGGGATTATCTTTCTTGTGGCTTATAATGTTTTCATAACTTAGCAGAATTGAACTGTCCAGGCTTTAACACATGAAGCAGTATGAAGGAGCAGCTTCTGGATGAAAAGTATGTAGAGGCAGTCCACAATCTGACCTAAATATGCTGTGATGCAGAGCTCCACGCTGATACACTACAAAGACAAAGCATTACTAGTGGATCTTGTATGCAAGATGCCATGAGAAAGACCAATCTGTTATAGAAAAACCTGGTATATTTTAGGAAGGTTTCCAACTTTTATTTTCCTTATGTATTTTGTATAAATAGTTCTCTTCCACTATTAATATTAGGTAATAAATAGTAGTCCAGAAAACTTACTTTCTAATTTTCTCATCCCTGTGGGATTACAGACCTTTGTGACTACGTAGAAGAACAATGCTTAGCAGAGTGAATCCAAACAAGCGACCTTACTAAAAATTGCTAATAGTCTTGCCCCACTTCCAGGCAAAAGAAGACAGTGGCTGCAACTTGTTAAAAGAAAAAAGGAACAGGTGATTAGCCTTTGTTAGCTGACCAACGCTAATTCCTCAGGGTACCAACAGGGTTTTCATTTCATCTAGTTCCTGAGAATTACAACTTTCCTCCAAAGAAGTAACAAATTAAGATCTACATTTGATTGCAGAATAGCAAACCATTGCCTTCCAGAATTTCTTTTCTCTGTTGGCTAACCATCCCCAAGTGCTTTAAGCACACATTCTCTGAACTGGCAGGGTTTGACTGAGGAGTATTTTCCATAGACCCATCATAGTTCTCTGCCAGCTGTATTGATTTTCTTTCCAGAAATATAGTTATCTAAAACTACATGATCAGTACTAAAACAAGTTAGTATTTGAACACTTACTACCATCTCAAAGAACATAATAAATTCCTTAATGGACAGGACTCCCACTACATTGAATGTCACTGCATTTCAGTGAGATGGGGAACGTTGAACCAGACCTCTCAGAAGAACGGCATAGCATTTCTCACACTTCAGCTTGTAACTGTGCCATATGAAAGTCAACCATGCTATCAAAGGGACGGGCACACATGAGAATGTTATAAAAGTGCTTAGCTGGATTTAATTGGTTGAGATTGATTTAAAAAATTGTCAGGCATTTTGCAAAACTCTTCTATTTGGATACATACAGAAACAGACTGTACCTTGCAGACAGCTTTTGCAATACGCAGCTTTTAGGTTTCAAACCCCTGCTTTAATGACATGAATGGTACAGTTTGTAACAGTCAAAGCTTTCTATATTGATCCAGCTACAGCACAAGGACTGAGCAGTTATTTTGAGACTACACTAATAGGCATATCACACCTGTAACAGGTTTGTTGCAGTCCTGAAGTCCATCAAGTCATTTGCTTTCCCTCGAACTCTGGCAGAACAATGGTGTGTTTGCTAAGTGTTTAACTTCTCTTTCTTGAGAAGTTGAGAAGCCTTCTCCAGAATGAAAGAGTGTAAAGGTAAAAAATTATAAGGACATAATACTCTCATAAATGGCTGTAGGAGGAATCACCACCAAGACAGAACTTTGTCACTAAAGTGATGTGCTGAAAACATGAATGTTCTGTTTGGTGTAAATGGTTCATAATCTTTCCTGGTCCTTAGTTCCTCTATGTCTTGACTAGGTTAAGCCACAGCACTGAAAATACGCAGCTGAAACAGAAATCATTGTTGGGTTGATTTAATAGTGAGAGAGAAATTAGAACAGTGACAACAACTTATGCTGGCATTTAGAAACCATTAGTTTGAGTGATGATGTATATTTATGGGTGTAAAGGTGTTCAGGATTGATTTGTATGCCTTAAAAATGAGTTATGTGCCTTACAGCAAGTCCACAAAGTGTGACTGAAAGTGTAAAAAGCAAATGGGGAGGGAGAAAAAATACTTCAGAGAAGTTTCTGTACCTGAATAGCAAATGAACTAGCATCACAAATTCAATCCTTATTAGGTGATCATAAAAGTCAGTGATATAACTGTTTTCCAAAATTATCTGAATTTTAAAAAAAAGTTTAGAAAATAGTATTTGAGTTTATTTCTAAGGTTCTATTAATTTGATAAAACAGAAACCATGTTGTTTCAACTCTTTTTTTTTAAATTTTGTGTGATGTTCATCAGAGCACAAAAGCCTAGAATTTTTCATCAAATGCAACTTGGAAATGCTGTTTTTCAAAGACCATTTTTGCAGAGGTTTTCTAGGATTTTTAATTATTAGTTTTTGTAAATGAATTTTTAAGACATTATATTACCTGCTTGTGATTATACAATATTCCTATAGGGCAAAGGACCATAAGCAGAATTTTACCAATATAAACAATTATATAAATATGGTTCAAAGCCAAACAAATCAGAAAAAAACAACTGTTCAAAATTAGAAAGGCATTTTTGAAAAATACTAGAACAGCTTTGACTCTTACTCATAATAATGACTTTAGTAATTCTCACAAATTCAACATTCCCTGAATCATCCCCATAGCTGAACTGGTGGTAACAAGTGCTTTTTGGTGTCAAAAGCAGTTTACAGGTGAGCTGAATCTGAAAATAAACATTCATTATATTTAACATGTGGATGCTGAAGCAATACTTTTGTTTCAGTTTGATAACATTCCATGGAGTTGTAGTCAAGAAGAGAAACATAGGTAAGAGGGGCTAATAAAGTCTCCAGAGTGCTCAGGGTGTGGTAAATAATGAAGAAGTCAAGTAACTGATACAGAGACCTCAATCACTGAATAAGTGGCTCATGGCCATGGGAAAATGTGAAATTAAAGGGCTACAACTTGTTATCATTCTACTTCTAGGTTTCTTCTCAGGAGAGTGATTCAGAATCAGCTAAACTTGAGTTTCCAGTATGACACTGAAAAAAAATCCTTTTTTTGTCATCACAGATGATCTTGTGTGCTACAGCACTGTTTTTTTGGTTTGGTTGTTTTTAATCAAGCCTAGTCATTAAAAAAGAACAAAAAAAAGCCTACTCTAGTTCTCTGAGCAATTAGGTCAGCTGTGCAGAAACAAGCACAAACCTCACTCCTTCCAAGGACCTAAGTGGGCAGTAAAATGCTGGGAACAGAGTGTGCATCTGCCACAGGCCAGCTCTGCAGCAGTGCTGGAACATCTGATTCAAGGGGCTTGGTGACAGCAGGACATACAGGAACTCAAACCTTGTATCTCCAGCCTTGGACAAGAAATAAGCAGAAAGTTTCTAGTGAGGGGCATTGTACACAATGATAAATGGTGGTTTATGTGGAAATGCATGGAAAAGTACAAGGTACATGAACTACTCAAGGAAGTTGTCTTGCCACTTCACATCTCTAAAGGTTCACATCTCTATTGTGCATTTTGAGTTCTTTCCACAACATGAAAGCGACAGCTGTATAAGCCAAGACAGCCAAAATTCTGTTTGTTTTGCCTGGCTTTTCCTGTTTGTTACTGTGGATCAAATCATCCAATAGTACAAACAAATGCATCCCAACAGACTTGAAAGAATCATGCTCATTTGTCTTTGAGTGCTGACCACGTTACCTTGCCTGCCTTGAGATTTAAGGCCCAACCCACAAAACATTGCTGTAAATTCAGGAGAGGTGGTAACATAACCACCCAACATATGCTAAAAATATCCAGAAAGAAACCACTTTAATGTGCAAGATGTGCTAAGCAGATAGACAACATCTTCTCTTGAGTGATGAATGAAATGGCAGTAATGAATGAAATGACAGCCACTGGAGATTTAAAGAGAAAATAATGGAAAAAAGGTTGAGTTTGTAAAAGGTAGACAAGGCTCGTGTCTCTGGGAACTGTATACAAGGAATGCAAGAGCTGTGCTTTTTGTTGCCCATTGCATCTGTTTTGGTATGCTCAATATCCATTCTTTAGCCTTAATTCTCTGACACCAACAGCAGGCACCTTGGAAAGGAGACTGAATGGGTCAAAATATTGATCTTAGATACTCTGGAAAATAAATGAGGGGTTTAACTTTAGCAGTGGGATAAGGAAAGGAATTGATTGGGAAAGAATCTCAAGAATGGAGGTGAGATAAAGAAAAGGTATGACAGGGTGCAGAACGTGGGGTCAGCAGGGTCAGACCCTCTGTACGTGCTCCAGTAATTCTGCTGGAGCAAGACAACATTCTGTCTCTGAAGCCTGACCAGTCAAAGTTGCTTATGTCTGTCTTCAGCTCCTACTGAAACAAGCAGGTCTTTTACACAGAGATGGGAGTTGAAGTCCTTATTTAACTAACCTTAGGGTGATGCTGTACAATGCCCTCTCTGAACATTTTTCAACAGCTGGTAGTCTTCAGGCAACAGCTGTCTTCTCACTTCTCTCACTTCCCTGGCTCTTATCTCTATTAGCTTCTGCTTTTGGCCCTTATCAGACATCAAATGTATCAGGGGCTTGTAACAGAGAAGACTATGGGGCAAAAACAAAAGACATGATAAGAAATGTTTATGAAGAGTGATGCTTTCATAAGATACTGCTCTTCCTCCTGAAAAAAAGAATGGCAAGGTCCAAAGGATTGTACTGAGGTGATTTGCATCCTTCATGGAAAGAATCATTTAGCCTGCTGTCTTCAAGAGCAGTGACTGATTACAGATTTGGTCCTTGTGCACAATCATCCTGTTGAATCTCCGTATACAAGTACCAGAGGAACTGGTTAAAACAACACAGGCTCTAACGCAGTGTCTGCACACTGCACCCAGCTCTTAACCATCCATCATCACAAGTTATGACCAGTGTGAACCACAGTTCAGATAAGAGCAGCTCATGAATAATGAACAGCTTGATAACCTGGGCCAAATACATAGTAGTGAATGTGTACTTTGAAGTGCCTGTAGCTACAGAGCAGTTCGCTTTCTAGGAAGCACAAATTTCAATAGCTCTGCTCAGTCTGACAGCAGAGAGCTCTGGAGTCTGTGCAGATGCTAAACTGCTATTAAAGAGCATCCATAACTAACTGCCATTTGATAGTTGGAAGATTTACCTCCATCATAATAGGTCTAACCATAGTCTTCCATGAAAAAGAGTGCAATGCTGAAAGATGTGAAGCTGTGACATTTAAGAACCTTAAACCTACAGAGCACCCGTATTACACTTCAATGAGCATGGTTACAGGACTTCTGCATCAGAAGCAGCCTGACCAGCTGGCCCAGAGCAGAGGCAGAACTTGCCAAGGTTTGCAAGCACCATGGTTGGACAGATCTGGGAGAGGTGCAGCCACTGAGAGGAGGCCACTTCTGTTGACCACTCTGCTTTCAGACACAAAGGAAACCTATTCCAGCAAAGCAGCACTTTGTGACTTGGTTTAAGTCAAATACAGCTGAAATGAGGAAAGCTCACAATGCCTCATGTGTGCCTATGGAAAGATGCCTCTCTGAGTCCAAATAAACTCTGATGCACCCTAATGTTATTGGAAGTGCAAAAGACATGACTTTTATTTCAATTATTCACTTGTCTAAAAATTACTGGGCACATTCATTTGAATTAGACAAATAAAAAGCTTCATAAAAATTTATATTTGTTAAGTATTTACTCTAAAAATGAAACAAATTTCTTTTTCAATTGGCTACTCAGTGCAACTCTTTTGGTACAGAAAGTTTTGACCCCTTCTTCTCTGGCCTAAGGTGTAATAAATTTCCAGGATTATGATACATTACAGTAATCAAAAATAGTAGAGAGAAAGACAAAATGCAAAGCTTCAGCTGTAGGAAGGATAGGACTTCTCTTGTCTAAACCTGAGGTTTATGGTCAGAGGTAGGATCAAGAGAAGAAAACCTAAAGCTACAGTTAGATTTGGACTGGAGCGAGTCTGCCAAAGAAGGTGAGGGCTGCGAAAAACTTGTTCCCTGAGGAAAAGTCTTGGTCTTGTAAAGGGCTCTGGGCACTTTGTGTACAGTTCAATCCAGGACTATGGTTAGGCTTAAGGTTAGGGTTGAAAGAGAGGAAGCCACAGGTCACAGACATGAGATTCTGCAAATATCCTCCCAAAGTAAACTGGGGGCTGATGTTATTATTTTTCCTCCCAGCTTTGCTGAGTCTCTGGAGGGCCAGAGACCCTGAAACAGTGAAGCCCAGGAATATAACAATTTAATAATTTACATCACAATGCTTTTTTCTGTCTGCCTCAGAACTACTATTTGTTACGTTCCATGTAATTTTTCAGTAGTAGCACTGAATCTAGGATATACTAGGTCTGTTTAGGGTTTGGAGTAACTGATAACATAATTACTCAGTTTCTTCTCACTTTTCCACCAAGAATCTTGACTTGCTATCAAACCATCCCCCTGCTGCCCTCTGCTCTCTGAACACACACTGAAATCTAAAGTTTCAGACATTCTAGGAATCTTTGCTGATTCTTTTTTTTCCACATTCTCTGAGAAATCTGATCCACTAGAAGGGTGGGAGAGCTTATTGTTTTTACGTTTGACATCTGGATTTCATTAGCGGACTCATGCGTGCTGAATCAGGAATGGGAGCTCAGAAGAAAGCAGACTTAAAATTATGTTAATGCTAAAAAAAAGTGCTCCATTCTCTTCTCCAACTTTGCAAACAAACACGTGTGAGTCATGTTGTGAGCTCAGCATAAACATTACAGCCATATTAGCAGTACTCAGTAATATTGGATATATTGTAGCTTAAGCAGCTATAGAGGAGAGCACTGTATTATTTACTTCTATTTGACAACAGGTAAAAAAACCCCAACAAAATCTTTCCAATAATTTCATATAAACACTACTACTTTTTCAGATTTATAGTGTCTCCTGTCTTCTATTTAAATAAATCCAGCATAGTATGGAAGGAAATAGTTTATCACAAAACCAACCAGCAAAACAGAGTTAAGACCTGCTGCTTAGGAGACTGCTGTAAATGAGAGAGCAGCAAGAGACAACATTTTTAAAAAGTTTAACGGCAGTCTTGGCTGTGGCTGAAAAGAGAGACTGCTATTAATAACCATAGCTTTCATTACAGAACAACAGAAATAGCAATACAAGCAGTAACTGTCTGTCAGTCCTGTGTGTGGTGCTATGCTAACCTCTGGATGATTGATAGATCTCATTTTATTTGCTCAGGCTGATAGTTGCAGGCATGCAACATCCATCTTTACAACCTACTTTATCCTTCTTCTTCCCCAGAGCAGCAGGACGTTTAACTCCCAGACCTCAAGTGTCATGGTTTCTAGTGAGGGATCCACATCTTCTAAGTGCTCAAAGAAGATGAGGAGACTCAAAGTATTATTTTGTCTGGGTCACACAGAGAAAGAGGGCCAAGAAGCTTTTAGTCATGTTTTAGAATATGAGATAATTCTAGGATAAGGAACCCAACAAAATTACAAAATGGTAAAAAGCTGAGGGGGCAGTATGATTACAGATACTGGAGTAAAGCTGAACATGGAAGTCAGGTTTCCACACTTCCCTGTAGGTCACCTCAAGAAATCTTCACACAGCATTGAGGTAGGCCTTTGTCCCCTCTTGAGAACTTTACCTACATGACATCATGTAGGACATAATTTTGTATTATACTTAAATTAGCAGAAAATTGATAGAAATACTAGCATGCTGTAAAATTGCATTATGGTGAGTTTTATACATGTAACAGCATTCTGTGCTATCTCAGGAAATATGGATATCACCTATCCCGAGAAAGTTACATGCCTCTGATAGGTGATATGCAGGTAAATACGTATTTCCCCTGTTACAGACCTCAGGATAGCAATGAGGCCCTGTATTTATGTAAGGAACCATTTTCAAGGAAATCTGAAATATCCTGGGCTTGATTTTCCATTTTTTCATGATTTCTGCAAACTCTTTTACATGTGACAAGCACAGTACAAAAGCCATTGCAACTATTTTGGTGCTGATTTGCCCTCACGTAAAATGTACAGAGAATCTGGCCCAGGGACACCTGATATTGCAGATTTTTTTTCATGATTTTTGAGAAAACTTATGAAGTAAGCAGTGCAGTTTTGTCATTTAGCTCTATTCTATTAAACCTTCTTAACTAGGGTTTACAGAAGTCTGTTTTAAGTAGCAAAGCTCTAACTTGCTACAGAAGATATACAGAAATGAAGAAATACAAAATGCAGGTCTGAAAAGACTACTGCTACATTGTATTTTTGAAAACTATTTAAAGCCACCTTTCTTCTTTTATGATGAATCTCCTTTGATCTTCTAATAAAGCCTTTTTTTTGCCACTTTTTTGAAAGCTTTTCTCTTCACCCACTTTTTACTTGTCTAATTTCTTCAACTGTATAATCATCAGTTTGGGAGTAGCACAACTGTCACATAAAATCATGACAGAGGCTCTCTCTGCTCTTGTGAAACCTTCTGAGTGTCTCCTTTCCTTGCCCATGTAAGACCCACAGGGCAGCGTTTAGGAGGGCTGAGGGTGCTCTTGGTGCTGTGGGCAGGCTGGCTCAGGGGGGAGTATTGATTTGTCTGGGCTGTTGCACAGTTTTAACTGTAGTCGCACACCTGCAATGTAGGTTAAAATTAGAAATGGACCTGAAACCAGTATTTCATATGTGAAACCCTTGAACCTGAGAAATGTTCTGTGTCACTCTGAACTCATGACCAAAATTATAGCTTGAGACTGCATCAAAGTCTAGTTGAAATGCGTTACTTCTCTGTAGAATGAAAAAAGAATTGTTTACAGGGCTCAGCAATACAGAAGAACTCAAAAGGTGCTGCTGTACTCCTGTGCACATTTCTGAGCAGTCAGGGAATGAGAAACAAAGAGCAGCAAGTATTTTGTGGAAAATCAGTTTCAAAACAGACAATGAACTAGTTATCAAGATTATGTCATTTCCAAAATTTCTGCTGTTGCTGCTAAAATCCCCTAATGTTTCAACCCAAGTGCTGTATATGGGCTTTATTGCCTTAGCTAATAATTTGGCACTGAATGGGCTCTAAAATAGAAGGCTTATTCTTGTTTTCTCTAATTACTATACAAAGTTTTTGCCAAATGAAGGAAATTTGGAAGAAAATTGTCTTAATTTTTTTTTTTTTTGTCACGTAAAACAAGCATCTACAAACCTGGGAAATATCTCCTTAAACAACAACCTTCTATTGGTAACATGACAGACAATCTCTAGTGTAAAAAAATAAAATGTTAATGAAGTTTCCACTGTTCATCCTGAGCTTGATGGCTATAAGGCTGACATCCATGTATCAATACTGCACGGATTGTATTCCTGATCCATGCAGTGCTGACCTCTCTTCTGCTTCTCATCTACCTCGCTCAACCAGTCTGAAGGATACACAGAATCCTAACAAGGCATAGATGGCATTAGTTACCTGAGAAACTGTTCACATCTCATAGTAGACCTTTTCATAGCTATGAAAGGAGCCATATCAAAATATGTAAGGCTCCTTTTACACCTATTGACCTAAGCCAGTTCCAGCTGAATACCACCAATACTTGTGCC
This sequence comes from Hafferia zeledoni, assembly GCA_035583235.1. Lineage (NCBI taxonomy): Eukaryota > Metazoa > Chordata > Aves > Passeriformes > Thamnophilidae > Hafferia > Hafferia zeledoni. Next base: position 11,432,172 of record JAWWEV010000169.1, on the reverse strand, counting down.
ATACCAGGGAAATGAAAGAGGGCATAATTTTCATTTAGTATCTTAATTTCTTAAGGGAATTGATAAAATAGGAGGGAAAGACAGGACTAGCTGGTACATCTTGACAGCAGGAAAATGAGAGGGGCTCCCTGGGTTGGATTTGTGTCCTCACGATCTACAGACTGTCCCGGGACAATGAGAGAAGCGAGGAGGGGGCTCAGCTGTCACTGAGAGCTGAGAAACTATCAGCAGAAACTGCTGATCTGCCTTTAGCCATTTGCTCTCCTTCTTCCCTGCTTTGCTGTTTGCCACCTTCCTCCTCTGGATGGTAAGTTAAAAGGAAAAGGGAGGGAGAACCAGGCAGTTCACGCCCCTAACAGTCACTTTCTCCTCACAGTCAGTGTTTCCCATATCTGTGACAGCACACCAGTCTCTGCTCAGACCTTGCAGGCCTTCTTTAACTGGGCATCAGGTTTATCAGAAAATACATTTTCATTTTAGAGAAACAGGGAAATGAGGGTCTCTTGAAACTGGGAGGGAGAGTTGAAATATTGATACATTTGACAGATGTGAAATTTTTTGGAATTTCAAACCACAAACTCCAAGATATAAATGTTCATTTTGGGTAAATGAAGTTTTTAAAATATTTCCAAACAAATTCTTGCAAAACAAATCCAAAACACTGCAAAGTGCAAAGCTTCCACTTCAGATGTTCACTTCAACCTTTGTTTCTTTTTCAGCTAAGCAGCTTGTTGAAACATATTTTCCTAGAGAAAATCCCTTTTGAAAAAAGTTATTTGATTGGTATTTTTAAATATAGATTAAATGAAGCTACATTTTTACAGGAAGTGTTTGTACATGGACATTTGACAAGTGTTAGGTTTAGAAGGGCCTTTTGTCTGCTGTATTTGATACTGCAATGAATGCTCTACTTTCATGTTTGCTGCAATTTGCTTCTACTTTCATGTTTTAGCAGAAATGCATTTTGCAAGAGTACTTTATTTAAAAGCACAATGAGAAAGGATTATGGCAGACCATGGAGCTGGGAGACACAGAGATCTTGAAAAGCAGAGATCTCTGGCAAAGCATAAAATTTAGTGAATTTTTGTAAGTCACATTATCATTAAATTTGGAGGGGACATTGAAAGGTCACCAAATTCAACCTCCTGCTCAAAGCAGGACCAACACTGAGGTGAGGTCAGGTTTACTAGGACTGTCCAGCCAGATCTTGAACGTTTCCAAACATGAATGGAAATTCCACAGCCTGTATTTCACACTAAACCAAAACACTTTTATGAAGTGAGAAAACATGATTCACTTAATCTTCCATTATTCATTTCCTATCAGTGCAAATGTGGGACTGATAAACTAGTGTGGTTTAACCTGATGGTTCTCTCTTTACCTTATCTATAAGTCAGCTTATGGAGGGCTGGAAACCAGATCTTATTTTCCCTCTCAAGAGGGATATTCTCGGTACTAATTTCCAAGCTAAGCACCTAATTATGGTTTATCAGGACTTTTAGTGCACACTAAGCAAATAGTAAGCTATTAGTAAACAGTTCAGATTTAGACCAATGCAGTAACTATGCTCAGTCTAGTTCAAAGGAGTTTATAGAAGTCTCTCTGTCACTGACTTGCACAGGATTTGAATGTGGTTTATTGTGCATGGTTTTTAAATACAAATTATACATGTTTAAGATAGTGAATTGTAATATTAGTTTGCAGATATGCAAGAGCAGAAACGTAAAGCTGGAAGACGTTTTGAGGCGTTCTCTTAACTTGTCCCTGGACAGAATCACCAGTGAAAATCCTGATGTGTGTTTCTCTACACTGTTCTGAAATCCCTCCAGAGGTCAAGAGCCTTTCCAGGTACTCTAATGCCTCATTGAAAAAGCAACTTAGTTGAAGTCCAGTATTGGACTCACTAGCCATCCATACAGAAAACAAACTGTGCACTCCATGTAAGGTTTTCTATATATATGCAAATTATGAATGTGTCATATTGTGGGAACAAACAACACTGATTCTTAAGTCTTTCAACGTATGTTTGAGAGACTCCAGATTTTCTCCTCTCCAGTCTACTCTGAATTTCAGTGCTCAGCCTGGATCCAGATGAGGCTTTACCAGTGCTGAAACCTCATCCAGTTTAAATGTCGGGTATCCTTATGGTTTTACATTTAAACTGTGTGCTTTTCCTGATACCCACCCCATTGCCAGCTGACAGTTGGCTTGCAATAAAGATAGTGAATATGCAAATGAGATTCAAAAGTAAATAAAAGGTAGTTGGAAAACCTCAATGAAATGAAATCACATTCTGTGGTGGGTGATCCTCCAACACCTGTTACACAGCCCACTGGTAACAATGAGATTTCACTCAAAGGTCACAGCAAAGACCAAGCAAGGCCTTTATCATCTCCCTTTACATTGCATTTCCCACAGGACAAAAAACCAGTCTGAACTTGTATTAATATATAAAGACTGAACTACAGTAATAACGGCTTAGTGATGGGCCTGAAGGAGGAGTTTGGTTTTGGCTGGTCTTCCAGACTTTGGGGAATGTAATGTTGGGTATTGTGCTAGACAGGAAAGGGGCACAGACGCAGTTTATTTGATATTTCTGTTTTCTTTTTCACTATCTAACTGCTCTTATTCTGGTATGTTAGGGTTCAGTATCTTCTTTCCAAGCACTCAGTTTATCAAACAACTGGACATAAATGCCACATACTATTAGATGCAGTTTTAAAACTAGTACTTTGGGAACGTGCTCTCAAAACATAGCTCTCTTATTGAGCTATATTTCTGTGAAGAAATACGCACTATACAAAATGGGTTAACATACAAAATAATTTCAAAGCTAGAGAAACAAGGAGCTGGATATATAGAGATTTTTTTTCTGGAGTGCCACATCTGAGCAAAAACTACAGCGTAACTTGAAAAATTGAGCCCATACAGGTTGTCAGATTCCTCCAAGACTGGGGGAGATTGACCTCTCGTCCTACAACTGAGCAACAATACTGGTATTTCACTTAGTTCAATAGAGAAAAGACACATTTATTTGGAGGCCATTATGCGATATCCAAAAGACTACTGGAAAATGTAGCAACTGCCAAGAACTATTATTTTCAGAGTAAATTTTAAGATTTACTAAGGTCTATGACCTCCTTTTCTTTCAGAGCTCTCTGAAACATCATTTTTATTTTACAAGAAAAAAAATTTCAAGAGGTTTGTGTTCGCTTTGCTTTTTAAAAAAATTAAGATCTCTAAGCTAAAACCCAGAAAGGGTAATTTTTCTCCCTCTTTGTAAAGATGACAGCTTGGTTTTATTGCCATCTTAATCAGCCTTTGATACCTGGAGAAATGACAGCTGTGAATTCCTTGAATGTTGTGGATCTCTGAGATCCTTGCACAACCATAAGGCACAAGACAAATCAGATTAATGTTTCAGGCATGGGAGTCACTCCAATCTTGCAGCCAAATAGCTGCCTGCTGAGCCAACTCTACTGCCAAAGATCCACTACATCTGACCACAGGGAGGGACAGCTTCAGGGCAGCATGATCTGGCAGACCAAGCTATGGACTGAGAAGAAAGGACTAAACTCAGCTTGACACTGATTTCTTCCACATCCTGCATGAAACCACAAAAGCAAATCTATGCAAACTCAAGCAGCCACACCAATTACCTACTGCTCCCACTGACTTGAATATGTGTTCCAAAGGCACTTCAGTTTTGCAGGATCTGCTTCAAAGATCACTGTTGGCAGTGGGAAGATTCTCATTGTTGGCCACATTAATATGGATCATGCCATGTGTTTCAGTCACAGATTTAAAAATGCAGTGCAAAAAGAGACTAATATTGTTTCCCATTACATATACATCTGCAGTAGTTTGTACTGTGAGCATGCACATGCATTTTCCTCTCTGAGCACTATGTAAAATTGGGAAATACACTGTGTAACAGTTCCGTGTCTCCCAGGGACTGGGCTAAATAGTGGTAGTGCAAGGGAATTTGACTGCAGACAATGATATTTGCCCCTTTTTATTTTTTTTTTTTCCTACCAAGTCTCCATGATGTGAGAGCTCCTTGCCTGTGCAGAAATTTACAGAATTGTCAGAAAGACTTTTTTGAAGAGCTTGGCACTGGCACAGGTATTTGAGTAAAGTTAGGACAGAGACACCAGTACATGGAACTGGTGCCTGGCAGAAACACAAGGTAGAGCAGTTTGGAAAGTCTGAATAAAGAGATGCTTTGCTAGAGCTCCAAGCTTGGAATTCTGTTGCTGCCTTTACTGCCCAAATTAACAACAGGAATGACATAAGCAATAAGTGAGGTCTAGGATCTTTGTCCACGTATTTTCTTTCCAAAGTAGATTTTTGGAAAGTGGCAAAGGTTCGATCCCTCAACAACATCTTAGGATCTGAACTAGGTATTTTATTCACAAATGTCTATATATACTGTATCTAACACCATGCCCCATTATCCTATACTTTCTGCATATTAAACCTACATGATAGGTCTGAGTTTAGGTTGATGACATCATGGAAGAGTGGTCATGTCAATACTATGCCTAGATGTAAAGGAGCAAGATTAATTTTGTAAGGTCCACACATAGTACAAAGGAACTCACTGTATTTTATAAGATTTAAAAATATAGATTCCAGTGATAATGGGTGAAAAGACAATGCACCTTTTTAAAAAGGTCTTCTATGAGTTTCTACACCTGCTGTATAAATAAATGTCATAAATAATCATATAACTTAACTATTGCTGGCCAGTAACTCATCATTTTTTGTCCTTGTTAGGGGGAAAAAACCTTCTGTGGTTATCATGCATATGTAAGATGTAGGTTGGCATGGTCCTTTTGAGCACACAAGTATATGAAGTTTTTATAACCTATATACATTTATATTTATTTGTATGTCATGCCATCAACCACTAGCAAACCACATAGTAAAAGCACACTCATTCCTCACCTTCCTTGCTATTTAAAGAGAAATATCTTGTGCATTTTTCATGGCACAGCCAATGATAATTTAAGAGCATCACTATATTTAGAACACTGCTTTTAACCTTTATTTTCTGCACATTTTTCAGTTCACTCAAGTCAATGAGAATTGTGTATGTGAAACAACATCAGAGAGATATGAGTAAGATGTTATTGTCTAAGCCACTGAAACTCACAAATGTAGGTATGCTATAAAGGTGATGCTACAGAGAAGTGCTGGTTTTTTAATAGACATAATAAATTTCACTAAATCCCATTTCAATTTTCGAACAGATAATTTTGGACACGATATTGTACAAACTGCAGATACATGAGGTATTCAAAGACTAAAGTTGCCAATTTTTGTTTATAATTACTTAACCTCTTGGAATATGATCCTCATTTAAGGTATAAATCTGAACCAACACATGCACTTTAATCAACTTTTACAGCAACAGAAAAAGAGAACATATCTTTTCAGTATTTATATCCTCCCTTAATTCTGCTTGTTATAAAGTCCTAAAGTTGTTGCACAATTTCTTTGCTATGCATGAAAAACTCCATAAAATACCACATTTCAAAATGTGTTTCTTATTAGGCAGTTACATAAAAAGAAAATAAAAATATCATACTATTTACTGATATGCATTTTGTCTAGATCAGATTAATTTATCTCTTTTTTTTTCAATCCAGGTTTAAGTACTTTAAAAGCACATAACTACAGCCCTTTATTGGGAGGATTTGGAAAACAAATTCCATTTTTGACAGCAGTAGCAAAACTAAGCACCAAAATCTAAACTATTAAGTAGTGCATATAATGTTCACATTAAGAAATCAGTTATTGTCAAAAGCAGAGGTATCAAATGGGGATTTTATGACAGAAGTCTGATCCTGCCATTATTGCTCCCTTCTCGTGCACAATGTTTTCAATGCTTTGAACACTGCTTGTGCACGCAGGGTCGTCCTCTTTAGATCTGTCCTCAAATTTAGGTGGCATCAGGAAAATATGTAAGTTTCTGTGAATGCTTAACTCTGCTTTTTCAAGAAAACACATACATGCTGATTAGACCATAAAGCAACTCCTTGTGTCCAAAGAAATCTTCAATAAAGCAGATTCAATTTCATATCACCTGTTCCTTAACTAACATAAACTTTATGGAAACAGATATGTGTATACACAGCAAAAGGTACTGAGGAGATCTGTTCTAGGATGTCATATGTCCATGTAGTCACACATGTGTAAGGATATGAAAAGCACAAGAAAACAGCCATGAGGAGGACATGGAGAATCTGTACACTTCTTGTGAGGAGACTGAGAAAACCTGGCTCTGTTAGTCCTACAGAATGAATCCTGAGAGAGGATATCATTGCAGTCTATTAATACACCCCCAGATAAACATGAGAGACAGCTACGAACTATTTCAGTGGAGGACAATGTTGGCAGGAGAACAAATGACTATAAAGTGGCCATGAGTTACAGTCATCCTAGAAACTGGAGGATTTCTAGTTAGGAGGGGACTGAGGTTCTGGAGCAGCTTCTCACATCAGCAGTAGCAGGGGCAAAATGCTGAAATGCTTCCCAACCAGAACTTGATCAGTTTTGGAAAGGGGCTATATGATATGGCTGTAACTGTAGAAGACTGCACATGGTGATTGAGGAGATGCCTCCCTGTCCTGTGTTCCTTCACTCATTTCTCCCCAGGCTTATAGGACAGCCACACAGTACGCACACTAGGAAGTCTTTCCACCTCCTGGTTCACAGTAAAATGGAAGACATTACTAGTTAAATCTTTAAAAAAGTACATAGGAAGTGCAGTTTAAGTGAGTTACGGTACCAAAACAATCCTTAATTTGTATCTCCTGGATTTCTATGTATGTGTCTTCAATTTTAACTGACTTCTTAAATCCCTGGTGCCTCAAACCATAAAAATACCTATGAAATAAATAATGCATTGCTGCTCCAACACGGACACATTCACTTGGGACCATCTGTGAGAGCTGTAGCTTGCACGTACTGACTGTCAAGAGACCTGTTGCATTCATTTGGTTTCTCACACAGCACAGCAAAGCACAGCCAACCACCTCCAGTTCAGCAGTTTTTCACTCTGCCACATAGATGGTAGTTGTAGTTTTATCTCCTAGTTAAGCAATGTATGCTACTACATGGTCTTATCTTTACATGCTTTTGTAATGTGCTAAATTAAGTAAATTAAACACAGAATTATACAAACCAGAATACTTTTTGGTCCCCTAGCAAAGAAAATTCCATTTTTTTCCTAAAGAAAATTCTTAATATATATTGAAATAATAAGTAAAAATGTTTTCAACTGCCACACCCAAGATTGCAAATGTACTTTAATTCCATAGGTTTCATTAGAATTAATGAAAGATACACAGCTAAGGTAATGAACTTAGTCTATGCATAACAGCAAGAGGAAAACACTCAGTTAAAGCTCATCTGATGTTAGACTTGATTTCATGCTGACCTTGCTCAGCCATTAGATGCTCTTCTGTTTATGTTTTGGCTTATATATGTCAGACATTCTCAACTGTAAATTAACTGTAGTTGATTTTATAGAGACTAATTCTGCTGAAAGTCACAAAATAAGAGGATAGGAGGTTAAACTCGTAGTGAAGTTGATGCTGGTAATGTCCACATCTGTGTTTCTAGATTACTGGCAGCATTTTAATTTCCTTGGGACTCTACATAGGATATTGTTGGAATTCTGAAAGTTTAAGCCAGCAACATGACTGCATCCAGCTGAAACCAGAGAAAATGAAAAAACCTTGTACACTGTGACTTGGAGCCTCGGGGAAAAAAATAAATTGCACACTGGTGAATGGTTTTAGTGCACACTGGTTTATACTTCTTTTCTAAGGAAATAAATATTGCCAGCTTTGCCACTACAGAAAATTTCTAGGAATCAAAGACCAACATATCTTGCCAAGTATAGCAAAAGTCTTTATAAGACAAAAGAGATTTTGCACCAGAAATACCTGGAGCTTGTGTTACTGCCACACTGACTCAAAGTTCTCCTCCCATACAATTTCTTCTCCTTTAGCATATGTAACTTGTTACCTTTTTATTAAGTGCAATTGCCAAACTGACTACACAGGGCGCTGCTTGAAAGGGTAATTTACACAATCTGTCTGATAGAAAATTACATAGTAGCTATTTTAAAGTTTCCAAAATCTACTCATTTGTGTGCCTAGATTAATGTCTTCTGTAATACTTATTAGGCCAATGAAACAGCACACTTTTTCCATCTGCGTTGTGATAAAGAATAGATTAAAGGAACACATGGCCAGCTTGGCACTTTGTCAAAATATTTCTTCAGTGCTACTCACTCTGAAGTATTTCAGTCAAATTCTGTGTTACTAAATCAGGGAATGGGAAAAATTTCAATGCAGATTTTTCCAGAATCTTATATATTCCTTACCTGTGGGCAGTCTTTGATGTAGTGTCCCTTGTTAAAGCAGAGGTGGCACAGGTAGTTAGGAGGTGGCCTCTTGCTGGGTTTTCTGGCTTCTGAAGAAAGGGATAGGTCAGAGAAATGCTCAGTGAGGGAGCTTAACCCATCCACAATGTTATTAAGTGAGCCATAAGGCGAGGCACTCTTGTACAGACTGCTGCTCAGAGCCTGAAAAGGAAAAGAAAAAAGTTGCACACAACATAGTACTGTATTTAGGATTGCTTTGAAACAGATCTGAGTAGGGGAAGAGTAAGAAAAGCAGGGAAAAAAGTGATTTTTTTTTCATTAGGAACATGGCTGCATATTTGAGGCGAGCAGAAGACAGACCATTAATAAAGAGGTTTCACAAAGGCAGTGCAGTGGAGCTGTCACCCCATAGCTGAGGAAACCACTGAGCCTGCCATGGTTCATTTAGTCCAACCTTTCCACTAAGCAACGATTGCTTTCTTGTGTTTGACCATAACACGTTCATGGTATGGTTAGAATATGCAGGCAAAAGCTGAAAGAACAACTCACAAAAGGAAACATTTTCATGTCCAAAACTACTCACAAAGAATATTGAAGTCAGCAAAAGGTAAAGAACACCAATAAAAATGCAAAGTAACTTTTAATTTCCAATCTGGTTAATCAGACAGTCAACACAGAGTCCCACGTTCAAATAATAACAAGGAACATTGAGATCTACATCTGGTTCGGATTTTCTAAGGGGAAACCTACTGCCATTTAAACATTTCCTGATAAACAGTAAATATTTACGTTTCAATAGGATCTTCACTCGCTCAGTCTGCAAATCTAACTCAGTAGCTCCTAATTTGCCATTCAGTAGTTTCAGAACAGCAGGAAACCCATCAACACCTAAATAGCTATTCTCTCTAATGGAGATAACAAGGATTCATTCCCTTTAGGCTGCTAAGGCTCAAACGAAAATATTTAGCAGGAGTTTAAAAAGTAAATAATAACTCTTTAAAAATTAACATAGTAATGAATCACTGTAGAAATAAAACCAACTATGGACTGTCCTCTCCATCCTCACATTAGGGGACACATTTCACACAGTGTTTCCACCTTCAGTCCGTAATGCTACGCTCATCTAATTCTCCTGGCATCAGAGAGTTACTGCCAGCTTATGGGAAGGTGAGGTAAGAAGAGGTTCAATCTGTGCCTCTGCAGAGACCTTATTTTTCAGTGCTATTAAATCCAAGTATTTCAATGCAGTCTTTTTATATGTCATATACGTTTCCATATATTTATACATGTTATATACACATTGAAGACATGCATTGAAATTGATTTAGAGAGCTTGTGAAATAAATCTGAAATGGAAGATATGTTTATTTCAGAGATCTCAAACACTCAGGATGTCTGCATACTGACTGTTTTCTGGGGGACAGTCATGCCCCAAAAGAATCATATTGAAGCTCTAGGCACAAGTACCTGCATGAGTCTCAACTATTACCAAATTCCATCCCACCACAGATGGTGTACACTGTAAAATAAAATTTAGCCTAACAGAGATGATCTGCTTCACCCAGCAGCACTGTGGACAAACGCAACAAGCTGAGCTCCACTGGCCCCTCTTACAAAGCCGGTGCACGGCAGGAGGATCAATTCAAAGGGCCCCAGAGTAGAATCTGATCTCACAGGGGACTTTATGTATGTCCTGGCACTGAAGTGCCAATAATTTTACCCCTTGTACAACACAGCTCTGTGCTGGTGCAAGATGTTGTGGGTGCTGAGAGGAGAATCAGCTACTTTGTTTACAGGGGTTAAAGCTGCAGATTTTAAAAGGAAAAGCTATTTCAAAAACTAAGAAAAAGATTCTAGCTGCTTTAGCCATCAAGCAACCAAAGATACCTCCAATGGTCACGGGAATTTATTTTCTAGGATTTATTGGATGCTGTTGGAATGAGAAATTCTTGGCATCAAATTGCTAAAAGGAAGTGGAAGTGCTACGCATGCCAAAATAGTATTAATTAAGGGTCTTCAAGTTCTTGTCTCCCTAAGAGCCACTTTCTCTTCTATACACTTGGAGTAATATTAAATCTTTACTTTTAAGAGAATCTCTTGCCAACAGATTCTTAAAGTACTTCACAAGCATTACACCCATCAGTAGCTTTGCAAATTCGTTATTATCTGATTTTTATAGAAGGCTGTATGTATGGAAACACAGAATGTGTGAAATCCCAAATTCTTTACCTATTGCCAAAATCTAAAATATCCCCTGAGGATGTAGAATATATAACTCCTATCCATCAGGAGGTTGCTATTTTGGCCCCAGGGTCAACTCAGTGACAAAACAAATCTATCTGCTGCCTTCAGTGGCTTTGAGTTGGATATATGGCCTGCAGTGGTGAGTATTTTCTTTTCTAAAATCCTTTACACTGAGTTACTGCCCCCATTAAAAGGGAGTAATTTGGTACCACAACTGGGGATTATGTAATTCACTCCTCCATCACACCTTCTTGACACATTTCAGGTCAATACTGTAATATGTGGCGGTCCACTCTGTCAGCAAACCTTTACAAATATTTGTTTCAACCAGAAGCCTCATCAAAGACAGGGATTCCATCGGACCATGGGCTGCACTGACACTAATCATAATCTCAGCAGCCACCAACGGTTCTGCACCCAAAGTGTGGCGCGTGGCTCTAAAAGTGGCCACCTGGTTCACCTGGCAGGGCATTTGTGCAATAAATGCCAAAGCTGGACATGGCAAAACATCGAGTCTACACACGGCACAATGAAACACTTCCCTGTAATCATCCTGAGGCCCTGTGTTAAAAAAAGGAAGAAACAAATACAACATCTCAGAAGATGAAACTAAAGGAGAAGATGAACATTGCTGATGTCACTGGTACTTTAAAGAACAATGAATCCCTAAGGAAAATTCCTAGCCAATCCCAAGATGCAGCCTATCCCTCTGCATATAGTCAGGCAAACTGCTTCAGCAGTCCCTGCCAATCTGACCTGGAAAATGGTCTTAAATCTGTTTGACTCAAAGTCGATGTGAAAAACACATCAATATGGCACTTGAAAGTTGCTATAAAGAGCACCAGCACAAATGGTGCTACATCCTGTTTCTAGCTCTGGAAATCTCCAGTTCTTCAGAAGGAGATGAGGAAATAAGCCATTCCTGAAACCAAATTATATAATAAGGGAGGCAGTGGAAAAGTTCATCCCAACCCCTGGAATCAAATTGTGAAAGCTTAGGGCATGTAATGAATGTGATGAAATGGTGATTGAGTCCATTTTGTCTTTGTAAAAGACAAGAAGTGTACAAATAATACTGAGATACATAGCATAGTTTTGGTTTGGGTTTTTTCTTTCTGGAGCACTTAATTGAGCAAATCAACCCTTACAAAGTGTTTGCACTGCTGCAAAGAGGATTTTTAAGGGTTTTGAAAAAGCTTTGGATTAGCTTCACACAAGGGGATGTCCAGGGGATGATCAGTGTGACAGAGAGAATGTTGATGGTCTCAGACAAAACAAGGAGGAAGAAAGAAACGCCTTCTGACTCACTCTGGTCTCAAGTGTATTAGCACAGCTCTGGGAGGTGGCAGGGAGAGTGCTCCTCTGATGAATTCAATGGAAAGCAATGACTGCTCTGTGTTCACCATGCACCACTAGCAAAGCTGTCTTATTTCTTTAAAAAGCAGACATAGCACCTCTCAAATGGAGCCTCATTTTGAGCTCCAACAGGATAGACAGGATTTGGCAGTGAAAGGGTTAGTGCTCTCAAGGCAGTGAAAGACCACACTGCATGTCCTAATTACAAGGCTCATCAGCCCAGCTGCAATGAATTCAGGATTTCCTTATCTTGCTGCACTGGGGGGAGGGGGGACCTGACGGTAAAACTTGGAAACTGGTTTGGTGGGAGGCTCGAGCTGCTAATGTAAGTTCACTTGTTTGGTTGTTTTTTTCCTTTCTGTGAAACTTGTTGACTTAGTTGAATGAACCAAACTGAAAATGTGGTGCTGTTCTTTCCAAACGTAATCTCTCTGCCCTGTAGATCTTTAAACGGTATCTGTCGGTAGTGTTGGGAAGCAAAGCTTCCTTTGTTATTTGTTTGCTGAGTGTTTCCAGTTAAAGGGTACCTAATCTGTAAGGTTGCAGCGCGGTCCTTTGTGAAAGAGGCAGCTATTGTCTTCCATAGCTTCCTCACTGATTTCCAGGGGGGTAACACAGCAAGTGACTCAAGAGTTCCAGCACCTAACTCACCTCTAGGAAATTCCTAGTTAAGTGACTGATTGGCAAATGTTTTTGATTCCCTTGGGTGGGTCCCTGACTTTCAGACATAGCTTTTAGGACTGATGTGCCAAGAGGTGGAAAAGGAAACACCAGCTTTATCTCTTCAGATTCCTTTTTAGCAGTGGTATAATATTGAAAATAAAGACAACAGTACTGTAAGAAACATTTAAACAAATAAGTGATAAGTTTTATTTTCCAAATTTCCCACTGCTATGTATGGCTACTGCTTTAGATGTAAAGGGACAGGAAAGCACAGATAGCACAATAGCACCTCAATTATGACAATGTTGAATTCTGACCAAAGGTGAAAGGACTACCTGTCTACCAGAACAGCTGATATTAACAAGTAATGCCAACCTGCTTATGTGGGAATGGTATCTTCTTATTAGGATTTAAGAAGCAAAGCTTTTAGGTACGGACAGGAAAAGTAGAGGCCTATCTTGGAAAATCAGTTTCTGCTCCAAGTTCAGTTTGTGGTTGCTGGACCCTTAAGGCAAACATGAAGGAGTACCTATCCATTAGTTACCTGAAGGCAGAATGACCTGTGCTGGTTCATGTGGTTGATAGGCTATAACTGGTCAGTACACCTGTTTGATGCTCTTTAAGTTAGTGATTTGTGCTCATGGGTCTCTCCACATTTGTTTTAATTGCACATACTGAAGTGAGATCCTGTAGCATTTCGATTCCTATAACCTAGTCCAGTCATCAATGCTTCCACAATATGAAATAGCTGTGTTTGAAAAGCAATGAACAAACAATTTGTGATGATTTATCTTTGCTTTAGTGTGTTGCCAACCTAATAAAGCAAACAAAAATAATGCAGTCTTAACTGCCAGAGTTAAGTCAACAGGTGCCATGCCATGCCATGGCTGTCTGAAGTTTGCTGGAGCAGGGAGATTGGATTGCCCTGTCATCAGTGTGGAGAAAGTAAGGTTTTCATATACTCTACATTGTAAACGTTCTCCAGCCTGTAGGACGGTAACCAGGGCTAATTATTAGCCCTGAACTGAAATGTCAAAAGGTGCTTAAGTTATCCGCTTGAATTTTCATGAAGTTAAGAACTGAGTGCATCCCCATGCTGTGCCATGGATAAAAGAGGATAGACAAGTAACTGCCCTCACTCAGTTGCTATTTCCATGTTGGAGAAGAGGGAAATCTGTGCTACCCAAACAGGAATTCAGTGGCTTGTACGTGCTAATATACAAAACTTAACCTGAGGGCCTGTATCTGCCTTCTCTCCTAGTGTCCTAAGGCTTGCTTTTCACATGGCCTGTACCTATGGGGCTATGCATTAAAGGTGAAAGCACAACAGTTGCACCTGAGGATGACCGTGTGTGGAGAATGCTCTTAAAATGTGTGACTTTTCTGTGCTTCAGCTCTTTATAAGTGGTCAATACAGTTCCCCAGTTTTTTCAATGCAGAATCATAGAATAGAATCATAGAATTTTTTAGGTTGGAAAAGACCTTTAAGATCATCATCAATGTTTATGGCCAACCCCAAATCCTTCTGAAAACAGAGGGATTAAATGAAAATACTATAATAAATTTAGTTGTATTAATTTGAGCCAGAAGAAACAGAAAAGTTTAATTACCAAGACTGAACTGGAAAACCTCAAAAATTGCTCCTGCATGGCTTGTGTCTGCTTTAACTCCTCTGATAAATTGGATACTTTTACAAAAAAACAGCTTAAGAGTTTGCTCAGTAACATTTTTATCATTGGAGAACTGCAAGCCAAGCTCATCACTCAGTGAACAAAATGTTTGTCTGGAGAAAAAAAAATAGAAGTAAAAAAGACTTGGGTTTCTGTTTCCTTCCGAAGTCAATGTTTAAGTCAGCTGTCAAAAAATCTGGTCTTTGGGCTGACTTCAGTAAAATCTGAACTGCTCAAGTTCCTCATACAGAACCACTGACAAATGCCGATTAGCCAAATAAACCTTAATACATTTCTGGCTAGTTAGATTAGCCAAGAATACCTCAATGATTCCTTCTTCTGTAGGGCGTTTTAGATAAATACATGTTTATGTTAAACAGCTAACACTAATGCCTACTTCTAAATATTTTCAGATAGGTGGTACTAGGACTTTCCTTTTGCAGAAATTATCTTAAGAAAACAACTACAAATGCTGTGTGACCTGCTAGTGCTGGTGAAGCCAGTCACTGAAGGGCAGTGGATCTTTAATCCAGCAGATAGATCTCTCTAATCTAGTTATTCTAAATCTGAAAACTCGTCTAGTGGTGGCTTCTCAGGATGTAATTGCTGAGATTATGCAGAACAGCAAGTGGTTGCAACACACTCTTTGTCCATGACTGGCGCACCTTCAATTCAGAGCAAGGCTGGAGACCAACACATGTCACCACCTTGCCTTGCTTTAGATCTGATGGTCTTTAACATTTTGATTCAAAGATTTCAATGAGTTTCACAGACTCTGAGATGTTAAAAAAATTGCTGGTCCCTTCTATACCACTATTACACAGTAGTATAGAAGTAATAACGCCAACAGTTAAGAAGTTGCTCAGTCACCACCTCCTGCCTTCCCTTTTGGCTGTCTCCCAGCAGTGTGATCCTCCTCATTTCAGCCTCGGGAAAGGATTTGCTGTGGATATCAGTGAGAACACAATGCATGGGGGCCTCACAAAAAGCTTTTAAAGGCAGGTGTGAAAGAGGACAGAGATTTCCTCTGGTCAGAGGTGTGCAGTCCTTTCCAAATCTTGCATCAAGTTCTGCAGGGATCCTTTTCATTCTCTAAATGCCAAACAACTGCCCACTTGTGTTAAAGAGAAGCTCTCACACATAAGCACTGTATTAGGGACAACAGAGACCATTCACATGGCAAATTACTTTAACACATCCCCACAGGAGCCTTCATTTCTCTGCCCGTCCCTCGCCTCCCCGCAGCTGGGTCTCCCCCGGACACCGACCTCCCTGACCTTTCTGAGGCCATGGGGATGGGCTCCACCGGGTACCTCCTTGCTCTGCTGAGGAACAAGCCACTCTGCTTTAGAGACAGGGTTCTGGGGCGAGGAGGAGGTTGTGAAGGCTGTATAGCATAAAGTGAGGGGAGAAATGGATGGACGTGTTTTGATCCCTGCACTTTCTGTTAACATCTCTGCTTCCTGCAGGAAATCTTGTCTCAATCTGACCTGCAGTTTGAAAAACAAGTCGGGTTTCCTCTTGTTTGGTGGCTCTTTTGACACTCCAAAAGTAAGAAAAATAACACCCGGAAATAGATATGTGCCTGTTCAAAACACACTTAGGAAAGCATTTACCTCCTGTGCAGCTCTTGCACGATGAAAGGTTTTGCTAAGAAATGCCCATTTTGGGTTAAACAGAACTCTGAGACAGTTTTGTTTATATCATTTACCTTCAGTAATGTCTTCTTGGCACAGAAACCTCTGCAATGGCTGCCAAAGTTTAAAAGAGGCAAAGCTAAGGTCGCTGTCAGAGGTAGAAACAATACATCATCTACCCAGAACGGGCCCCTCGCAATGTGCTTAGGGCCTCAGTTCCTGCACTCATGGCAAGACCAAAACTTTTATTAAATTGAATATAGTGAGGAAAATAAATTATTTCTATGTACTGAATGACAGGCTTGAATTTCACTTTTTGACTCCAGCTTTTAGATAGTTTTATCTACATTTAAAGCCACCCTCTTAATGAACTGTGATACAGCACAGCTTGAAGTGTGATCTGAGCAAATAAACCTAAAACATCATAATGTGCTTCAGATAATTTCTAAACTAAAAAGTGAGTAATCTGGTTTCCAAGTAGATTTAAGGACTTTTTTCTTCCCCCAGGTTGGGACTATTAGAGGAATGAATCTATTACTCCATTAATTTCAGCTGCAATGCATGTTGGAGAAAGATGATGACATAAGAACACCTCTGTATTTTAAGGATTAGTGATGCTCAAACCCTCTTAAAAACCTCTTTCTGCTTCTCCATTTGCAGGATGCAATGACTTACAATAGTTCCTTTGCTTTCCTTTCAACCACAGGTATCCACAGCCCTTATAACTCCTTACAAACAGTTGCCTAGCAGGGTGATTTAATGTGAAGAAATAGAGGCTCCAACTCCCCTGCTACAATCATTTAGATACCTGGAACTCCTAATAGCTAGAGAAATCTGTGAGAGGAAGCTGACCCTGTTCAAGTGCTTGCTTAGCTGGCAGTTAGCTGGATGAGACATAAATACAGATTTCCAGATACCCGTGATCCTTCTATGTAGGGTATTGCACCTGTGTTCGCTCAAAAGAGACACCCAGTCCTGCCACGTGCAGGGAGTAGGGGTGGGTGGCCATTTAATAGAGCAGGAATGTATTTCTACTTTGTACATGAGCTCAAGTCCTGGATGATGAGGGCATTTGCTAATCTTCAAACTAAATCTGTAGAAACACACAACACATTTCTTAAGATACATGTTTGGAAGACCAGGCAGCCAGTTCTCCTTTCAGCAGCAGTTGAAAGAACTAAGAAAAAGGGTCTACAAGAGGCTCCTTAAAATTCGTTTTTGCCAAAGTATTGGACTTGTTAGTATTTACTTACACCAAAACACATGGCGAAGTAATAGGCTAGGCTTGTGATATGTTGAAACATAAAACCTTACCAGAACTCCCCACAGCTGTGCTGGTCTGGTTAGACAATGAGGGACGTGGACAAAGCCCAGGACTCACAACCCTGCATTTATTCTGCTTTCCTCAAGTGAACCTGTCTATAATTTCAAGTTCTACTTTTAGTACATCACAAATTGTTTGTAATGGTTCTGAGAATAAAAAACAACCTTCAGGGAAAAAGAGGTGATCTAAGTTTTGACACATAAAGAAATACTGTCTGTCTGAATTATGTCAGCATTACTTTAAGATTTGAATAGCTTTGTAAAATTTAATTAGTTCCTTTTATCCATTGTAACTGCTCACGAACTTGCATAGAACCTAAACTGCCATGAATCAAAGACTTATATTCTCCCCATTTAATTTAATAATTTTATTGTGGCTTTCTAGAAGAGAAAGAAGAGCAATTCAGGAGACTAGCAAAGTGGGCATCAGACTGCTGGCAATTTTTCTGGGGAAAAGAAACTAGGGAGAGGTACAGATACTAACTGTGCCATTTTGTTAATCAGTTCAGAAACTTGAAGGTTATACCAGTATCACTTTCTATGCAGCGTTTATATGTATGCATCTCATTTGGATAACAGGACACACTTTTGTTTCTATGAAAATGCCTATTATCAGTATTGTATGATTTGCTCTTGTAATATCAGTGCCTGCACCTTTTTGCAACTGCACTGTGTCACTGTTTTTCATGTTTCTTAAAGAAGCATGGAAAAGATCCTCTGGTCTTAGATATAAACTGCACTTAAATCAGTTTTGGAGTCCTTTTATGGCCCACTTAAACTCTGATCTAGAATACTTTTCCCTGCATTAATCCCCACCTAGTATCTTTCAATAAAATGCTACCTTTTGACAAAAGTAGTTTGTTATCTAAATTGTACAAGTCCACAAAATCCCCCAAATAACCCAACAAAAATGCCTGGGTGGGGGGGAAAGAGGGGTATTGGTCTTTGGATAAAAGCAGTTTTGTACACATCTTGGTTATTTAATTCATTCCACACCCTTCAAAAATTAATATATTGGTTCAAGTCAGACTTGGTTGTCTGATCATTTGTGCAGTTCATTGGAGAAGGATCTTCCTTTTCTAATCTGAATAACTGAGCCTGTGTCTGTAGAGCAAAAGAGGAATGGATGAAAAATCATTACCCAACACACAGTTACATCACCTCTTTGTTTGGGTGCTTTGGCATGGAAGACACTGTAAACCCGTAAAATAACTGTAAATGAAAGCTCTGTGTATAAAATATAATTGTAACAAGAATTCTGCGTGCTTTTGCCACCAATTACAGGTTGTGGTAGTTTTTTCTATGTATTGCCTGACAAGTTTTTCAAGATATGGACGTATTTGTGAGGCAGAAAATTCATGCCAGTGCTTCTCTCAATCAGGAGTTTGAATAAATATAAAATGCCAAGTGATTTAAAAGAGTTGGCAATGATTTTCAACTAATCAAGGACAATACATATAATTGGTCTACCTTCTATAGTTATTTTTTTTCTCAACCTATCAAAAAGAAACCAATAGTAAAGCAGAAAGTCTGTAGCCCTGTGCTGAAAGACTTGATTTACTTTCAGCAATCAGTATTTTAGTTCTTGCTAGCCTTCCAAACATGGTTCTGACTTTGATGTGAAAACAAATAGCTGCAGAAGACTATGGTGGATAATATTTTAGTTGCAATAAACCAAAGCCTAGCTGTGCCATGTTAGAATTAGTTAAAGCCAGAGGTAGGGCAGGTGTGCTGCAAAGCTACAGCAGCATTTGCTGGGGGTGGGGGCAGTTTGTGGGTAAGGAGGCAACACAGGAGGCTCTGGCTGTTGGAGTAAATTCAACACATCTTTTTCTTCCTTATTCTGGGAGCTTTCTGCTGTTCTTGTTCAGGTGAGGAAGCCACAGAGTAAAAGCAACATAATTGCATTTAAAATGCTTGCTTAAGTGAACCACATTTGGCTCCCGTGTATTTCCTCCTGCAATCAAATTGCTATTGGGTAGTTCAGCCTCAGTGTGAAGAGTAAAAATAGTACCTACCACAAGCAGTACAGGGCATTTATAAAAACTCATGCAAACAAAACACTTAATTCTGGAGAACAGAGAAGTCTAAAGCCATACCTAGGCAAAACAAATGGAAGAGTTGAATTCAGATGGTAACTTCAGTTTCACACTCGTTATACAAGATATAGATCTTATTTTCAGATTCCACTTCCTATAATACATTCACACATGGGGTTTTTTCTTCCCTGGCAAAAGAGGGCATTTTCCAAAGACTACAGAAGTAGTAAAGCAGGAAGGCACAGCTGCAGAAATATAAACGGGGCAAGAGAGAATGCTTGTAGACATAAACCCTGGAATTTTTGCATTTTAAGGTCTATGTTCAGTTGGAATTGGAATCAGAATAGCTGTTAGCTCAAATATCTGTAATAGGATCTGAGATTTTGAGACCAGAATAGAGTGGGCTGTGAAAGCTGCACTTGATGTGCTGAGGCAGTATGATCAAAAGGGCTCTGCAGCTGGTTGTGTGAGAGGATTGGGTAGGCTGGTGTGGCCAAGATCTCAAAATGCATATTGTCCTCTCACTAACGCAGAGATTCAGTGCACTGGGATCTCTTATGAGAACCAATGTGAGAATTGACATTTAACTTCCTAAAAAGCAGTTTGAAATTACTTGACTGGCACTTTAAATAGCCACAAAATATCTGTAGCATACAGTCATCCTGAGGCAGAAAGTGCAAGCTCCTCCAACATTGGAATTGTTGTGCTAGTGCCTTCTCAATAAAACTTGTAGAAGGATAAGGGCACTGAAATGTTAGTATTTACACAAAGAATAGAGAGAAAAATGAAAATAAGGAATAATAATCACAGTTATTAAAGGATACTTTCATGTACTGCAGACAACACTGTGCTACTCTATCAATAACTATGTTTAGTAAGAGGATATAATGCTGTGGTTGCTCAGTCTGCTCGTGAGAAATCAAGAAGGCCTGACTTAGGAGCCTAATACATTAAGCACTCTGTGGATCAAAAACATGCTCTGTGTTAGAATAGTATTACACAAAATTAAACGAATCAGACATGTTTTGGAGCATATGGCAATTTCTGCTAATCCACATGTCTGCTGTGTTTGTCCCCAGACCATAGTGGTTGTGAGCAGCCTCTTACAGGTGTTGTGTTCTCTCTTTTAAATGTTTTAATCATGGCTGTTTTCAGAGATATTACACTTGATTTAGTGGGTCAGTGGCCAGATCTGCTATAGCAATCCCTATACTTTTCTGATACTATGAGAATGGAGGTATTTTTAATCTTATAGTCATCCTCCAAATGAATTCATCTAGGCCAAATAACAGATCTTTCTTCATCAAATATTTTCTTAGTGTGCATCCCTCTATTTCTATAAAAGATGGACAAGTTTGTCTGATGTACAACATATTTTCTGTAGCACTGCTAATTTGTTTCCCTACATTCTTGTTCTTGAGTTTTTCATGGGTTTTTGTTGTTAACTTACGGATGTCATTGTCTTTTTTGGGAAGCTACCTAAACTCTCCCAGTGCTGCAGACCTGCTTCTGTTTTACAGGGATTTGAACGTTATTTTCCACTGCACAATCTGTAAACTTTAACTCCACTGATTTTTCTTTCCAGTCAAGTGATCTGTACTTTACTGTAGCAAACTGAATTATTTTGT
Organism: Hafferia zeledoni; assembly: GCA_035583235.1. Taxonomy (NCBI): domain Eukaryota; kingdom Metazoa; phylum Chordata; class Aves; order Passeriformes; family Thamnophilidae; genus Hafferia; species Hafferia zeledoni. Next base: position 11,411,211 of record JAWWEV010000169.1, on the reverse strand, counting down.
GTTCTCTCACAATTTGTTTCCCTCTTGCCTATAAGGACTCAATCTGGAAGTCCACGAGTCAGAAACATGAACTACTTTTTGAAAATAGTGATTATTTTCTAATCTAGTACATGTGCTTAAATAAAATATGGTTTAGATCCAAAAAGTGGCTGCCATAGAGGTTTCTAGAAGGAATTTCCTTCTTGAAAGACAGAGTATTGCACATGAGCAAAGAATTCATTACGACACAGGTTCCTTCTCACAGGTTGTGCTGCAATTACCACTCTCGGTTCTGAGAAACAAGTTTAACTATTATAATATGATAATCTCTAGTTACTGGTTGTTGTCCCTTCTTGACCAAAGTTAGCATTGACTTGGTATGACCAAAGACAGCATTGATCCAGTAAGATGCCTCCTGTGAGTATGGAAATACACAATGAGTATCTTAGTGCCTTATTCTAGGTTTCTCAATTATAACCTCTCAATGACAAAGCCACAGATACCTGGCTGTGTCTCAAAGGCATTAAATTCCATGTAACCAGCCCCACAATAAAGCCTCAAATCCCTGGCTCTGATGGATGGTGTTATAATGAGGGTGGAGCTCAGCTCAATAGCCAACTTACTGCATCTTACTGTTCTAACATGCTTTTATTTCATATCTAGGACAATAAACGCTGCAGTAAAGTTTGGTTTAAAGCAGGTCTGTTTTGCAAAATGAGTCTTGTATATGGAACAAAACACTCATTGTTGCTTTACTGTTTAAACCTTTATTATTGCTTTTCTTCACTGGTACAATGGGCTTTTATGCACCAAACGGCTGTGTTCATCATGTTTATTTAGAAGGCATCCATTGTACTGGAAAAAGTCTGGAGGACAAAAATCTTGGGGAAGTACAAGACGACTCTGTGGGTGCTGGCACTTTTATTTTTTTCTGTCCTGTTCCTTTGGTCAGTATGCAAGTCACATACACAGGCACTGCCATGCAGACTTTCAAACCCTGTATAATAGCAACTTTTCACAAGTGCTGTCTCTTATTCCAAGTGTTGTCCTCCAGAAATTTTCAATGGCAAGGCAACATACAGGAGGCACGACTATTTTACACCCTATGATCCTATCATTTCTCAATCTATTGCTATTTTGGCCCCTCATTAGGTCACTTTCCAAATATTGTGTACAGCTATGTGTCAATCATTGTCACAGCTCGGCTCCAGCCTAAGCCAACCCAGGACAAAACTGTGAGGAAAAAAAAATGCCAACCAAAGCAAGCACTGTGGAGAAAACAGTCAACAGTTTAACTGTGGAAAGCTATCTGTTGTTCCAAAGACAGCATAAGCCCACTTGATGCAAAAGCAGCATACAGTACTAATGCTCTCCAAAATAATTTTACACAGTTGAAACATGTAGTGTATACCCAATGGCATCTGCAAATAAACAGATGTTAGAAGCTCAAGAATTAAGAGCACGACATTGTCGGAAACTCTCGAGTGACTTCTGCCAAAAAGAAGTCTAGTTTCCAGTTTATGCAAAGAACGGAGCACCTAATATATTGACAGAACTTTTTCTGAACAACAGTATCTCTAGCACCTTCTAAACTCTTGAATGAAAGCTGCTGTATAAGCAGGCAGTGTTAGCCTGGGCTACTAAAGGGTTCACTCCTTCCTTCAGGGTATATCCAGCAGGGTAAAAGCACTGCTATGCCCCCTTCCCTCTTTCCAGGTTACCATGTAGTAATACATTGTTCAGGTAAATACTGGAAATACAGAAGTGTCTCTTTCAGTCACACAGTCAATGCTATTGTCACAGGCTGGAAAGTGACTGGAACAAAGTAACACGCTTGACCTTTTAAAAATATTAAAATATCTGTATAGAACAAAATGGCTTATTTCCTGAATGGTGAATGCTCCTGGTTTTCTACAGAGCCAGCATTCTCAGTTGCTGTTGTTGTTCATGTGCCTCAGGAAACTGTAATGAGGTTAAAAAGAGCAGAATAAAGTTACATCCATACAGCTTGTGGATGACAGGAATGCACACAGCAGTGCAGCAAAGGTGACTTCTGGATCCGAAAGCAGTGCAGCCGGGGGGAGGCTGCAAAGGGGCCGACTGTGCCGAGCTGGGCCTGAGGAAGGCCTGGCACACCAGGGAAATGATTTTCCAAAAGAAAGGAGAAAAGTTTGGGGCGAAAACATGGAAAGAAATGTGAGCCAAGTGGAAAGGGAGTGTGACAAAAGGATTAGCCCCTACTTGCACAGAGTATAGTAGAAGCAGAAAATGAACTCGGGGAACTGTGAGGAAAAGAAAACTGTTTCTCAGAGACTGTTTCAAAGGCTTCCTGAATGCAGTCTCCATTTACTTGTTTCTTCCTTTTTTTCCCAAGAAGAAAAAGGACCCGCTGTGAGCAGAATGTATCCCAACTTGAACAAACACAGGCTGAACGAGTCCTAATCTGGAGTCCATGAAAGCCAAACTCCTGGAGTCTTGTTGCTACCTGGGCACCACAAAGCTTGTAAACAAAGCAGAAAGGGGCAAAAACACAATTTGTCACCAACAGGTAGGTAGGCAATAGTTTGAATTGCACTGTCTGCTAGTCTTTTTGCAAAATCAATGTGCTTGTTAAATGTGTGTAAACTGCCTATGTCATGTCATGCTTAGTAAGACTAAGTACATCAGTTTGAACGGGTTTTGAATTATATACTCTCAAAACCGGTGCCTATTTTGAGACTAGATGTGCTTTGTCAAATTCTTAAAGAAGAATTTCTAATTAAGGGAAAAAGAATGTGTGTGTATAACTCTGGCTCTTAACTGTTAGCAGCTATAACGCGAGAGCAATTGGGGGATTTGATTTAGTTTTAATTAAAAACCCCACGCCTTGCTGACAGAACAGGAATGTACATTTTGACTGTGAATATGTTTCAAATTCCTGTTTAACATAAGTGGTGCTGGAAAGACTCTTAAATGGCATTCTGTGGGAAGTGCCAGAGCAGCCTGGGATGCACAGTCCATCTAACCCTTGTCAAACAGAGCCACTGCTGAATGCCTCCGGCAAGAGTCCCACAGTAGGGTGCAAAAGTGTAGCTGGATGTGTTCTGGAGAGACTGTGAGCTGTGGTGTGTGAGGTGCCACCTCGCAGTATCTCCACACATATGAAATCCCTCCAATGCAGAAGTGCTTGACCTCAACAACTTCCTGAGACAGGGAGTTCCACTGCGAATTGTCTTTGCATACCCCAGTTTTTAGCTTCCTTCCCTTTGGTTTGGTTTAGTCTTGTTCTTGCATTATGAAATGAGCAAACTTTTTTCACTGCTTCTGTCACGTTCCTGTTTATACCTCTTCCCTTCAAACTGTGCCGGCCTCATCTCTGTTAAGCTATACGTATTCTTGTATCAAGCTGTTAAGTATCACTTTGAAAGGAAAAAGGGGGGGAAAGAAAAGGGGGGCGGTGGCAGTGGTATTTTCGCACGTTATGACGGATGTAGCACTTTCTGCGTGTCCTGCCCCCGTCCCTCTGGCCGCGCACGGGAAATCGGTGTAACCATTTACCAGACTGTCAACACGGGCGCCCCGCGCCGCCGGCGGGAGGAGGCGGCGGCTGCGCCAATGCCGGGGCGGCGGCGGCGCCTCGCCCCGGCCCGATAGCGGGACGGCGGAGGGGCAGCGCCCGGCGGGACGGGCCGGCCGAGGAGCCGCAGGAAGAGCGGCCCCGGCCGAGCGGGGAGCGGAGCGGGGGCTGCCCCGCGGGGCGGGCGGGCTCGGTCCCGGTGCCGGTCCCGGCGCGGGGAAGGGGCAGGAGGCTGCGAGGCATCATGGCGGTTGTGCCCCGGGGGGGCCGGGGGTGCGCGCCGGGCGGCGCGGCGGACTCACCTCGCTCCGCTGGAGCTGGAAGAAGCTGTTGAGATAGCTGGAGCTGAGCGAGGAGCCCAGCTCCGGGGTGCTCTTGGTGTAGCCGAGGTCGGGGTGCTGGGATGGGGAGGGCTCGGGTCTGAAGGCATCGAAGGCGCTGGCCTGGTGCGTGTCTTGCAGCGAGAGATAGACCCAGTTGAGGAGCTGGGCGGGCTGGTACACGGACGCGGCGCTGGTGTCGATGGTTGACAACAAGCTCATCTTTCCCCCCGGCTGTGCCGGCGCGGCTGGCCCCGCGGTGCCGCTCCCCTCCCCGCGCTCCGGCAACGCCGCTCTCCCGCCCCTGTCCGGGGCGCTCCCTCCCGGCCGCCCGGCGGACAGGACAGGACAGGGCAGGACGAGCCGGGCCGGGGGCTCAGTGCCGCCCCCGCGCCGCTCTCGCTCCCCTAAGGCCGGCGGTGCCCGCCCAGCCCCAGCGCTCCGCGCAGCACGGGCATCGCTGCTGCTGCTGCCGCCCGCGGGCTCCGCAGGAAACTTTGTGCACGCTCCCGCCCGGCCGCTGCCTGCCCCGCTATCTGTCTTTATTCCCACTCCCGCAGGCAGCGGCGGGGAGGGGCTGCCGGCGCTCCGGCGGCGGCGCCGCGCCCCCATAGGCCTCCCGGCCGCCGCGGGGGTGCAGGGGCGTCCCGGCATCGCTCCGCCCAGCCCGGCACGGCCCGCGGAGCGCGGGAGGGAGCGCGGCCGTCCGGGGCCGGGGTGGCCACGCACCGCTGGCCGCTCGCCCGCCTGGGTCACGCCGGCTCCCTCGCTCGCTCCCCGGCCTTCCTTTTCCTCCTTCCACAAGATATTTCCGCCAGATACGCGCAAAACCCTCTCGAGGGCTCTCCGCCGGGGCCTTTCGGGCTTGTTTTTAACTCAACAAGTTTCACTCGACTTTTGTCAGCCCTCCCTCCCTTTTCATTCTTGTTTCTGTTTCTTGCCGCTAAGAGCGCATCGCAGTCGGCGGTTCCCTCTCCTTGAATCTCTGTCAGAGCTCCAGTGTGCGAAGTTCCGCGCGGCCGCGGAGCTGGTGCCAAGCCGTGCGGAGTTGGGGTTTCCCAAATAAGGCAGGAGAGCGCCGCGATGTTCCCTTTGAAATCCATCTAGGTAGTCCTGGCTCAGGCTCCTGGGGAGCCTGGCTGTGGTGGGATACCCGGGAGTTAAAGCTCAGAGGCCTTTTAAGGAGTCGGTAGCACAAAAGAGAGTGATGAATGATTCTTCTTTTAAGAAGGAGCCTGAGTGGGTAAGCTGGTAATTACAGTTCATAAACTCTTTCCTGCTGCCTTCCTGCGAAGAGTGGAACAGGGCAGCTATTTCTCGCTTTGGTACAAACACCGTAGCAATCAAACTAGGTATTCACAAAGGAACTCCCAGGAGATAACTTACAAACTCGAACTTCTGCTCTTTCCTGAGTGACAGAAAGCTGAAAATTAATGTGCTTTCCCAGTACAGTCTTGGGGAAGAGAAAGCTTTCCTACTTAGATAACAGAAAAAAATGTGACCTTTGAAACATCAAAGTTGGCATCTCAGTTTGCTGTTAGGAGCCTGACATCTCTGCCGAGATAGAAGAAAAATCACTGTTCTGAAAAGGCATGTTTACAAGCAGCAGAAAATGTAGGTCAGCGTACAAGGAGTAGAAAGGGCTACTAAACTGTCAGCTGCAAACACCAAAGATGGATGCATTTAACTTTTGAGAGCAGGTAGTTAAGGCAGCACAGCTATTTACTTGCAAGAACTGAAGTGCAGGTGAAGATTCTAACTTTCCAGAAGTGTAGTGAGATGAAATTTGGAACAGTTGGATCAAACAACTCCTTTAGTAGGGCTAATATATTCGAGTTTTTTCAGTGACGAAGTTCTTGCAGCATGAATGCAGTTCGCTCACAAGCTCTCTTGGTTGGAGCACAACTAAACATCAGGGTATCACCATGAGAAGTCACAAGCCATACCAGTGTAAAGGGACTTTATAGCTCTGCAATTGTTCAAAGTGTAGACCATAACAGAAGAATTAAATCACATTGGATCCCAAACTCACACAGTTGCATAAGGGCCTTAAAGAAGCCAAAAGGTGGATGAGGCTTAGTGAGTTAATAAATTGTGGGGGAGGATTTTTCATTATTTGTTGTTAAACAAAAAAAGAACAAGAAATAGATATCGCATCTGAGGAACTTGCCTTTCTGGCAGATGGTAGTAGAAAAGTCAGGATATGGTAGAAAGTCTAGAAGGAGGAACTAGGCTGAAGCTGCTTGTTTTGTTGTTGTGGAGGGTTTTTTTGTAAGCATGCTAATTCCTTCCTTAAGGACAATTTCTATTCTTATCACTTCCCCTTCTACTTGATAAGTTAAACTGAAATATGTGTATTTTTATTTGACAGCTCCACTGTTCACTCTGTTTAGTAAGATGCTGTGAAGCAAATGGGAGTTCTGAACAAGCAGAAAAGATAACATGACAGGAATCTTGTGGTAACAGAGGTCAAAATAAAGAGTATTTTGGACGAAGAGTTTTTGGCGTGTTTTGCTACTTTTTTTTTTCTCCGAACTGAATATAGCTCTCATAGTAGGTGGTTGTTTTGATTGCTGTAGTTAGACAACACAGTAGAGATTGCAGCAGGGCATGGGAAGGCAGAATTAGAGTGTGTTTATTGCAGCAGCTGCATTCATAAGTGTAGCAAACCCTTACGATGTGAGGGACACCATGCGCTCCACCAGATGCATTTGAATATTGAAAGCTTCTGGCTGTGATTGCCCCTTGATAGTAGCTCTGGTGACTTCTAGTAACCATGCAGAAGAATGAAAAAATTCAACAGATGCTTCATGTCGCATATCAAGAAAGAGAAAGGTTGCACATGCCCCCACTACGAAGAGCTTAAATAAAAAATACACACACTTTGAGGTGCAGTTGTCATCCTGGTTTCCAACTGCAGTTTCTTGCGGAAAACAGTTTCCAGGCAGTTCCCCTCCATTTCTGGATTTAATAATGCTCATAGCTGAGCAAAATGTTGCTGCCACACTTGCTACAGTCCACTTAAGTTCAAGATAGTAAATTGGAAGTCCCCTCTTCACCCTTATGATCCATACACTAGTGAGGAGAGGATAGATACAAATAGTCCATTTGGCAGACATGTTACAGTGAAGTTAAGGTCAATTGTATCTATTTTTCTCAGAAATACTTGAGACAAAACTGCCCAACAAGGCAGTCCAATGACTGTAAAATATCTTCAAGATGTGCACAGTATTCTTTCTATTGATTATGCTTGGATGGAGTGTAAGTGACAGCAACAATATGGATTTTACATCAGCCTTATGGTGCCGAAACATTTATGTATCTTCTTGGTTTTATTCATGAGTGGTGCTAATGAAGTAAAAGAACAACTGGAACTTTAAATAATGTGAATGGCTTAAGTGACTTGGAAAATAGAAACCTTGAAATAGATCAAAGGCAAACACAGAGATAGGATTCAGCTTCTTCAGTCCTATTCTGTAAGTAGTGATCATGTAATTGATCCAAAATCCCCTTTCAACTGCTCACTCAGCCTGTTCCTTTAGTGATCTGGAGCTTTTGTGGCTGCTGTCTTCCTAGGGCATGTTTGCAAGAGAGAGGAACATAATTTTCCACTTCTGGTCAGGACTTGTTTCATAATCTAATGTAGTTATAGTCTTGCTTTCAGTGTTTATAACTTTAGATGACGTCAACCTTTAAACTACATATGTGTTTTTTTTTTAAAGAAAATTTTTATGGTTCTCCATATTTTAAAATGAATGTGCCCTATTACAAATTTTCCTGGATTGTCATGCTTTTTTTAAAGGTGTCTGAATTGCTGCCTTCTTAGTCATCTTCTAAGTTAGATGGGGCTCCAGAAGGAATACACAAATACACAAACCTGCCAATAAGACCAGAGAAAACAGGTAACCTGAATTCACCACTGTATTTCCTAGTTTCTGTGATCAGGATATACATAATGCAATGGGCCATTCATCTGCCATGTAGCTGGATATTCCAAGCAAATGTTTTTCAGCTGCTGCAGCAGAGATTCTTATCTTATTATGAAATAATTTTGCTATATGGTGGAAACTTTGTGTAAGCCCTCTTTGAATTATGAGCAGCTCGTTTCAGCAGAGTTGTAAACTGTGAAAGTACATCTGCATGTGGCATTTCTGAGTTATGGATGTTACAACCTCTTTTGCTCGCTATGTAGGTACAACAGTTCCACTGCCAGCAATGAAACGTAGCATGAACCAAAGTTTGTGAAAGTGAGTCTAGGGTAAATGTATATGCTTGGCTAAGTTACACCATAGATTTTTGCACCTATTTGAAGGATTGGCTGCAGCCCAGTGCTCAGGTACAGAAGTAAAAATTCCTGTTTTCTTCTTCTAAGCTAATCTTCCTCCTATAGATTTGACACAGAAAGTTCTGGAAACGGATGGATATGAACATATAGCCCATCCATACGTAGAATGTTAGCAAATGTATGCCATATGCTGTAGCGATTTGCTGTGGATAGTGTGTGAAGCCCAATTCCTGCAAGACTGTCTTAAACCACCAAGAGGGTAATTGGTGTAACAGATCCTCTTGGAACACACAGATTTTTTTACCTGGCCAGTTTGTGGTTTCAAGTCTTGGGGCCTCCTCACTTGCTCTATGTTAAGATGTCAGTGCCTTGCTAAATAATTGCATGAAATATGCCCTGGATCCAAGTAGCTGTGTGAGAAATACTGTTTTGATTTTTGCACTGTTTTGCAAAGCTTCCTGTAGACTCTTCAGCGGCCGCACAGACATCTGAAATGTTTGGTTATTTCAGTTTTAAAAGGCAGTAGTTCCTTGTTTCTGATCCAAAAGTCCAGCATTCCTGTCCAAAACGGTAGCTGGGGTATCTTAGCCCTTTTACTTAGCCCATCCTAACCCCTTCCTCTTGCTTGACCCAGGAATCCAAGAGAGGGAGTCCACGGAAAAAAGCAGAGGACCAGAGCAGTAGCAGTTAGAGAGAAGCAGGTGCAGGGGAACCCGTCAGCCTTACCTGGAAGGGTCTACGTTGCAGTTGCTGCTCATGGTGGCTTCTCCAGCCAGAGGAATGGCAGGTGAGTGGGGAGGCCCAGGGATTTTCTGTCATCTGGAAATCCCTCTAACCTGCCTCATGCTGTAGGAGACCCTTTACCGAGAGTGTTTCTCAAATGGCCTCAGTGCTTTGAACTGGCTACTGGCTGAAGAAGTAAGTTAGGTGTTATTTCTGGAGCCCCTCAAATGCCTTGGTGTTAAAGCATGAATAAATGGGAAAAGATGACCCTTTACTGGATATTTTTGGAAATGCATGGAAGGTTTAATTTGTATCTTTTTGCTTATGCCTTTATTGTGTTATCTCTGCCCATCTGCTTCTTTCATTAAATCCATTTCACAGCAACCTGCAGGAGCCAGATATAGGGCCTAATCATTTGCCACTTCTCTGTGTTTCCCTGGGAGCTCCACCAGATTTCTTCTTCCAATAACTATAAACTCTCTGAGTTTGCTTGCTGAAGTAGAGAAAGGCTTTGATAAAATAAAGAGTTAGAGCAAAAGAGAACGACAGAGATAAAGGTACATGAAATGGTGATTAGTGGATGGCACAGGTCATAGTGGTTAATAAGAGATGAGAGGACAAGACGGGACTGTTGGCACCTGCAAACAGAGTGGCTGTGGTGGAACTCTGACAAGAGATAGTATCTACAATTATCTTTTGATTAATGGAGTATTTGACTGCTTTTTGTGGAAGTACTAATTGTCCTTAGATCAGATCAGGTCTGAAAGCAGTATTTTATTCATGATATGGTAATCTGCTTGCACCACAGTGCACAGGATACTGCTACCACCTGCTTCAACATTGTACTCTCACTGATTTCTCCTTAATGCTTTGTTTACATACCCAGGACTATCTATGGGTTTGCTTTTTCTGTTTTATCCCCACTTCCCATTAGGCTGGATAACAGGATGGGTATTTGCCTGGTTCACACGTATACGCAGCTTATCCGTTCTGAGTTGCCATGTTGATTCTAGAGCAGGGATTTCTCTTAATTAGCACTAACCTTGTTGCAGCAAAGTTTGTTTTCCAGGTACTTTGAGTTGACAAATGATATATATATCAAAATTGGAAAATCTCCAGGGAGGTTTTAGGCTATTCTTTGCATGAAAGGAATGAACTGTGGATGGCTGAAGAAAGAGGTTTTGATTTTTATGTCCTGAAACTTGGACATCTGTCTCACAGGAGGGCTCAATTCTTGCCTCAGTCAGCATACCTTATGTGCCTACAAAATTTTTCAGGATCATCTAGGACTTGTCTTGAGTATCATCTGGTTTTGAGTTATCTGATGCACGCAGTGGGGTGACAGCAAGTACTGATTGATTTACAGCTCTGTATGGAAAGAAGCTGTTACCTGGTACCATCCATCAAGAGCCTAAAAGTCATCAGCTTTTATAACAGATAGATGGTGTACAGGTTTTGGGTTAGATTTACTACATCAGTTCTGGTGTATGGTTTTATGAGAACAATGATATTGGTGCAGACATAAATATGGACCAAACTACTCTAGTAAAAACCCTTTTCATATGTGCACATCTATCAATCATAGGTAAAAATCAGTGTTATTATGTAAGTTAGCCGTGCTGGTGGAACACTAAAACCCCTACTTTGAAACATTAAAATCTGTCCTCTTCCTTTCAATCCAGGCTGGTTTTTCACTTCAATTAGTGCAATTGCCAAACATTATGCTTTCCCACATGTATGTCTTGTTTAATAGAAACACTGTAGTCCAATTACCAAGAAAAAGGAAATATTCACAAGGAGAAAAAGTGCTCTTCCAAAGCTTGCATCAAAGCAGAGTTCTTGGTATAAAGTTACTTGTCCTTGATCAAATTCACTTAATTCCCTGCTTAATTCAACTGAAAGCAAAACATGAATTTCTAGTAAGACATATTTTCTTTGTTTCTTCAATACAATCCTAAATTAGAAAGACAAAGTTATAGTGCAGACTACACTAAGTAAATGATCTAGAAGAGTATAGGTACTCATGCCTTAGGGAAAAATATACCATCCTACTTGGTGTAAAACTGGAATATTTTGAGCCATACCATTCTTCTGGAAATTTTTTTTACCTGCTAACTTGAAACTTTATTTTTACTCTCCATGTTTGCCTAGACACCACTGCAAACCCCTACAATGAACTTCTGAAGTTAAGACTGGTGCCAGCCCTCAAGTACTGACCTGACCCTTTCCCATTTAGTGAGACAAGTAGCTTCTTCTCATATAAAGGGCTGAACAAACCTACCAGTGTCTCCATCTTAAACATAGCTGTTAATTTGGAGGTGGTAACATATACCACCTGGTCCTGTGAGGATGGGATAAGCCAAGGGTATCATTAACACTAATAACGTGTTGAATGAAAAATGAAAATGAAAGCTGAGGAAGTCTGCAAGGGTGTAATTGCTTCAAAATTAACTTTCCAATGTTTATACCTTATGGAATGTCGTATTTGCTAAGAAATGTGAAGAACCAATGAATAGATTATATATTTTTTGACAAACAAGTGAAAAAAGTGTGAAGCTTATTTCCCCACTTTGAATATTGATTGCATGTTTTCTTTCACTTGTCTCACTCAAGCTGTAGCCAGGGCCCACTTCAGAGGGTGTATGAGACTGTGTGGCTACACAAGCACATTCTCCAGCTCACTGTTTCTGCCACAGTATCCCTGTCCCTGAGGGAAAAACATTCACCCCCATCAAGGCTGTCAGAGACATTCGTTAAAAGTACGTCAAAACTTAATTTTTAGGTAAATAAGGACATCAGGAAACAGATGGATATACCAGCATAACCTTAGTGCTCACCTTACAAACCGTTGCCCAGGGTCTGGCACATTTTTACCCTGGGAAAATATAAAGGGTAGGCATAGAAAATCTCAGTTTAAATCTTTTTGTGATGGCTTACCTCTACACTGGTTGCCTTTCATGCCTCCAGGTGGAACATCTTTCAGAAAGTGGCTTCAGCTCACAAGTACAAATGCCATACCAGTGATGTCAAAGGTACTGTGTGTTCCTGTTGTTGCCAAATTTCATCTTTACTAATGACACATTTATGTGTTGCATTCACCAAAAATATTTTTCCCATCCCTGAGCATTTTAATAAATGAATGCTACAATGAAAATTTATATTCAGCAAAATTATATCTCGTTCTGTGGAGAAATAGGACTGTACTTGAGCAAATGGAACTGGTTTTGTTATATTATTTTTGAATTGGTGAAATTTCATTTACAATGTTTGCACAGAAAAACCTAAATTAAAATCAAGCATGTTGAGTTTGTGGGTCCCCAAACCCATCTAGATTTTTCAAACAGCAAAGAAGTTGAAACTTTAGTTAGTATTTATGTATTTATTTTACATGTACTGAATATGCAGTTTGTTTACTACCACTTCTACGAGTATATATGAAACTTACTGAACCTTCTCTCTAGGTATTTTTAATTTGTTTGTACTCAGTTGCTAATGTATTTTGAATCAAGGATACAGCAGTGAGTGGGAGTTCCACTGCTGGTCTGCATTCATCATTGCTTTCTTGGATTCAGAGAAAAGGAGAATTAATTAAAAAAAAAAAAGTTGGAAGTGAGTTATTATCTACCATTTTAAAAGTAGGACACTCAAGTACAGATTACACCCAAAGAAACAGATGCAAATTGGTTTTTTTCTTGCTTGAAAGTGAGGGTGCAGGGTGTTATGAGAACCAGGGGGGTCCAGAGTACAACTGTGGGCACCGCAGAAAAATGTTCACGTTCTGCTTCATTGCTGGTGTAATGTTACACATGCCTATCAGTTTGCCTCTGGTATTGGCATGTGTGTTTCGACTGTATCTATATCAAAATATAGCAAAGGGGGGATGACAAATAGTAACATCCACAAGAAGACACAGCCCAAGAAAGGATCATGCTTTTCAGTCTGATTCTTTCTAGGTCATGAATGACTTGCATGAAGATGTCAGTATCCTGCATCTGTTTTTCTATTTTGCCAGATGCTTTGAGGTGAGATAAGTGGATTCATGCAGCTAGGAAAAAAAAAAAAAAGAAACAAACCCACACTTATCTGTATTGTGTTTTTATTGTGTTAGCAGAAAAATATCAGGTATCCCCTGGCAAACTGAGTGTTACCAAAAAATTCACTTGGCTTAAGCTTACCTAAATTTAGTAAAGAATTTAACAATATATTAGAAATAAACCCCTTTGTTTAACTTATTTTGAACTTTTCCCCTTGATGAACTGAAAATATGAAAGTGCTGCAATTATTGCCAAAATTATGATTCTCTTAAAAACCTTCTGAGAAGAACTGACAGTGACAACTAATATCCCCAGTAAAATGTTGTGGTTTGGCTTTGATTTGTGGTTAACTGTGGCTGTGATGTCAGCTGGATGTGCAATTTGCAGAAGTCCTTCCAAAATCATAATTCATTTTCAATTGTAGTAGTACAGTTTGAACTGGGTTCAGATTTGGTTTGCTTCTCTGTTTCAGAATCCTGTTTCTGCAGTATTCCAAAGATTCTCTTGTTCTCTCCACCATTGTAGTTATGTGATTGTAATTCTTCCATAAAGAATGGCTCTAGAAGGCAAATAAGTAAATAATTCATGCAATACCTCCCAAAGATCTGCTTTCTGGATGGCTTGAGGAGTGTAGGGTAGCAGGAGACTTCAGTTACATTGGGACACTTTAAAACTGACAGTCACACTTTTAACATGAATAATTGCTTTTGATCATAATAGCAACGGGTTCGCAAGGACTAATAAATTCCACTGAGTTATCCAGAGATATAGCTTAGTCTCCTTGGAATCTATAACGCATTTTTGATCGGACTATTGTGGCTCCATGTTACCTGCATATTCCATTGAAAGTTTGAAAATCATTCAGTTATAACTCAGTGGAAATTGAAAGAATCGTATATCCTGCCTGGGTTTCTTATACACTTGTATTTTTGGCTTGTAGTAATTCCCAAAGATTGGGGGGGAAGTCTCATTCTTTTCAACCTGTTTTTCTAATCATCCACTTTTTCTTACTGAATTATTCCTTATCAGTAAATTCATTCGTTCTTTTGGCCTGTAGTAGTCTGGGTGCTTATTGTTTTGAAAGTCTGCTTGGGGAAGTAACAGTCCAACCCAAGTGGTGGATAGCATATAGGTTTCTATCTGTGTTAGTAAGAGATTTATTTTTTTAAAGGTGCATCAATGGACCTGGCATCCACACTGTATACATTTTGTGGATTTTCTCCTTAGGGCAAGATCTAGTCTTACTATCTAGACCAAATGCCCACCAGCAGTCAGAGCATGGATTTGTGTTTAGAGCATGCTGTGTGTTCTCTGAGATGTGAATAAAAACAAGTGAGAGGGAGCAGCCCCAACATTTATGACAGGAATGTGTTCCTGGTCTCAGCTAAAACATCAACAGAGATGTTCTCTAGGTGAGCTTACCTGAGAGCAGAGCAGGAACTACACTGTTCCTCTGGCTTTCCTCCTTGGCCTTGAGAGATCAAGTATACTTTTGTTTCTTCTGTGCTGGTCCTGGGACTGAATGCAAATTCCTGCCTCTCCCTTTTCCATCCATTTAGGATGGATTATAGTACTTTTCCCTCTTGTGTTTTTTGTTGCTATTTTTGGTTTTGTTGGGTTTTTGTTTGCTTGTGGGCGGTTTTGTTTGTTTGGGGAGTTTTTGTTGTTGTTATTGTTTTCTTCATGCAGTTACACAGCTTTTTATGCTTTCTTCTCTGTGTGGGCTTGAAAAAGGGCCCTCAGCTGAGCATTTTTGTTAGCAAGATAACCCTCCTATGTTTTTGAAAAGTGGAGAAAGCCTCCTAAATTGGCATTTCAGTAATCATAAAATGTTTTCATGCTGTGATACCCTGAATAGTTTGTCTTCACTTGTACTACTTCTGAGGGGTTTTTCATTATGGGCCTATTTATCCTTTCTGTGAATCTTCCTAAGGATCGATACCATGACTAGTGGCCCAGTGTACTTCTGATGATCCCTTATTTGGTTGGAATGGAATCAAAACTATGTATTATTTTACACAGGACACAAAACAGCCATTAAGGCAGGATTTTATACTGGTGTGGACTAAGTTTCAACCATCAAAGAAAGAAGAAAATGCCCCTATGTAATTCTTTTCAGACTCTAAAATAACGTTTATTGCCCCTAAGCTGTTTGTACTCTAGACTTACTAAGTACTTTATTGATGTTAAATAGGGTTAGTGCATCAATTTGATAGGTGACATTAAAACCAAGTCTGTAGGTATATAAACTTGGGCAAACAAAATTATTTGACTGTGGATAAATGTGAACTCCTGGAAGGCAGAGACGGCCAAAGCTCTGGTCTCTAATTTCTAGCTTCAACCACTAACCCACATAGCAGGGACTCAGAGTGTGCTTTAACAATGAGTATTCTTGAAAAAAAATGTTCGGCATTTGGGATGCAAAGTGCTATCCTGCCTCTTCTTCTGAAATGAAAAAAAATTTCAGTAAAAAATAAAAAATCCTAGTCAGTTGGTCTACTTCCAAAATTTTTCTTCTCCTGAATTTCATCTTCTTTAAAGGGCTGACTAAAATCTGTACAGATGAAGAATATTTCTCCTTTGTTTCATTGTTTTGTTCACCTTTGAGCTAGTCTCTGCCTTTTCTAATGAGCTGTCTTGGCTACTAAAGCTGCTGGCATCCCCCAGGCTCGAGAGCAAGGCGGTTGTCTGAACCCTCCCCTTTACCCTGCTTTGCAACATGAACTTCAGGGGAATGGTTTCCACTGTTTATTGGAACTGGGATTAAGAACGGCTGTGTTTTGAGTGACAGAAGCTACTGGGGAACTGTAAAAGCCTTCATTTAACTTATTCCTTTCTTTTCACACCACTCAGACAGTGTTGTAAAGTTGCACCACTGTTAAGAGTGAGAAACAGCCCCACCGCAAAGCAGTGACTTTAAAGAACCCGACTGCCTTTCGGCACCCAGGCATTCGAGCTGGGATAGGCTTTAAACCATAAACTGGTGGAATACTTGTGGGAAACAAAAATAATGCCTTTCTTGTTCTTCCCATGATCAGTTATGTCTGTGACAGAGACCTTGCTGCCCAATGTCAGCTAATGCTGGTATCCCTTCAAGCTAAACTGGTCACCAAGTGAAGCCAATGAAACCCCAAACCTTCAGTGGTGGCTTTGGAGCTCTGCAGCAATCTGGGTTTGTTTGGCCACGTGTGAGTTTGTGGCTTTTAAGTGACTGCCCAGCCCCTGAAGTTTCAAACGTACATTAGGAATTTATTACAAGCTTTGTACTTTAAACATTTTTTTCATTTAAAGTTCTACTGTTACTATTCAACTTCTGCTCGTGCAGCAATATAGGTACAGGCTAAACTGGGATATTGGTGTTCCTGGACGACATTGTTTAGAATTAATACAAACCAAAACCCAACAAAAAAAAAGCCCTAGATAGCAGCAAGTGCTTTGTTTGCAAACCACTTTTGATACATTGCACCTGGTATATCTCCAGCTCCCTTTTTTTCTGCTGGCTGCCTGTGACAGATTCCCATACTTTTTTTCTAACAAGAGGCAGGCTCTTGGTCTCCATAATCTCTCCTAGCATCCTGGTTCTACGTGGAGTGCTTCCACCTCCTGGAAGGAGTCCAACATCTGCTCTGCAAACCACAGTGCATAGTTTTGAGTGTTATAAATACTTTCTCAAAGATTTGCTTTCTCAAATATACCTGTAAAAGTTCTTACTGACATGAAGCAGTTATTTGGTTTTAACTTTACACTGGATGCCAATTGACATTTTTCTTAAAAAATCAAAATTTACAATAATTTATTTAATAGTACTAAGGTTTATCTTTTTGCATAATGGCATTTTAAGTGTTTATAGTGTATTTCAAAACAAGACAACACAGAATGGACTTTTCCTCTCAATCCCCCTTATTACTCTATTTCTCTTTAGATAAGAGTGTCTTTGTGTATTTATCCAGAACACCTTCATTTCATGACTTTCTTCTGCTGCTTTCTAATCTTTAATAAATTTATCAATAATACAATAATAAATAGAGATTTGGTTATTGTAGTATTAATTTTATTTATCTGTTGAAGATTAGATTTATACAATTTCTTCCCTAGCAGGAATATGCATGGGTGTCTCTGGTTACACACATATGCTCAAGGTTATTTATTTTCCTCGTTAATATTTGTGAGATAACTCTTCATAATGTCTTGTAAAAAGCACATAAAACATTATTGTTGCCTATTCTATTCACTTATTAGTGTAGTCAAATTTTTGAGGGGGGGAACAGATTTTATTTAAAGAAACCACAGTGCTTTGACTGAGCAGCTCTTGGTCTTTAGCTCAGTGTTTGACTATGCTGTCTTTAATAACTTTTTGCTGGTTTCCCACTAAAATTTTTAGGACTATTAAAAAGGAATTAATACTTGAATTTTCTGCCTCCTAATTCAGGCTATACCTGGCTTAAGGATAAAGTAGTAATTACTCAGCCTTTATCCAGAGGTAATTACTATAATTAGCAACTTCCAATTTATTTGTTTTCAGATTTTAAAAGGTGGCTATTGGAATGATGCTTCCCAGTTGTCAATTTTGACCACTGGTTACTTTAGAACCAATGATTCTCTTGCTTGCTCTACATGACCAATAAGTTAGTTTCCTGGAAGGCTTTTGATGATCTTCGAGAAGATAACAGGGCTTTCCCTTCCCAGCTTTCACCCAAAACAAAATAGGTCATAAGTGTAATGGGCTATGGGGTTTTTTTTGTCTTTTCAGTAACTTCTGATTATGTCAAATTCTGTGGAAAAACTATGTACAAGTATGACTGGGAAAAAAAGTTCCAGTTTTTAACAGGAAAAGATTATCTTGCCAAGGAAAAATTTCTTTCATATTATTTTTCTTCTTTGACTATCTTGTCCAATATCTGACACATTACTATATGTTTGAGCTTTAGCTCAAGCTAGGTTGTCCTGCAGGATTTGTCCAAAACCTCTTGCATTAGCTGTTAACTTGGGGATCTCTAGGGATTCATAAGAGAATTCATTATCCACATGACTGTGCATGTCATGAAAATAGTCAGTGGTAAAGATCCTCAGTGCTACAAAAGCCTGAAATTTTAGCTATAGATTTGAAACATTGCTAAGTTGCATTGCTGTTGAGGTGAAGGAGTTAGTTTAGTTTGGTGTTTTGAGTGTTCATGTCAATGGAGGCTACGTCTGGGTAGAATAGTAAACCATACATATTTATCCTCTGGGCAAGGATTGGCCACAATGCAGATATAGACAACAACACAGCAGATGTTTTCCAGTCAGTAAACCACAAACTTTAGTCTTACTCTGTATGACCACACTTCTCCAGTGTGAAGAGAAAATCGTGTAATTCTGACAGTGTCACACATCATCTGTACACCTGTATGACAGTACCAAGTGAATGCACGAGCACTTGTGTTTTGGAGTTCTGACCACTTTTCCTAAAATATCTGGCTTTGACCTTAGGTACAGTAGAAAACAGTCAATGAGTTTCTACATTTGAATACTTTGACCAGAAATGCTGCATCTTGTTCTATACCTATTAAGCACACTCGGTAAAATATTTTTTGATGCAGCACAAACTTCTTGTAATTACCTATTATGACTTGCTGATGTGTTCTTTGTCTAACAAAGGGGAAATTTCTCTTACTTTTTACTCTGTTGTAGAAATACAAATTATTTATGTTCATAAGCAAAACTGGGGTGAGTGTAAATCAGTAGTTATATGTTGAGAACTGAATTTTGGTGTCACTGCTATTACAGTGGGCCTCTGATAAATGATTGTCAGTGTTGCTAAATGGCTGCAATAAAAAAAAATGCTTTTGCTCCTCGGCAGGGTGTTTAAAGCATTTTGTGTTAGGAAAGCCTGCTGTTTTGAATGAGTTTCATATAAAGACCAGAAAACATGTGACCTGACTTTATTAGTTTTGCAGCAAGTCAGACTTTCAGAATGTTAGTGTTATCTTCTTTGCACCTTGGATAACTAATTTTCAGGGAAAGGGCTCTCTTTGCCTATTTCAGAAGATTGTTATCATTCTAGATGTGTTACTGTCTCTAAATAAATGTGAGATCTCGTAGGAACACTTCCAGAAGTTTGAGTTTTCACAAATGGTGTTTTGGCCATTTTACCACATCTTATTCAGTGCCCAAACTTTTCCTCTTCTTTGAGGAATTTATTTTCACTGCTGCACCTACCAATCTTTTCTTCCCCCTGCCACCTTAAGGACCACAACAAAGAAATTTTAAACCTGTCAGCTGCTGAAGTATCTTCTTGAAAATGAAACTTTGAAAAGTATGTTGCAAGAAGAGCTGCATTGTTGCTTAGAGAGCTCCCATAAATGCTGTGTGGAAGCATCTCATGCCGAACAATGGATACTGCGAAGGAAATTAACAGTGATCCATTGATTTCTTACTACACTTCTGAACCGTTTGTCTGTTTTCAGCTTGCAAATAGTGAATCAATACACAGTAAAGTCTTGATCTCATGGAATAATTGCTGGTATGCGGCAGTACATCTGGTGGTTGGGGCAATAGAGGGGACTTGGGAAGAGCTGTATCCCTGTTACTTGTTCAGCCAGTGAACTACTCCGTCATTAGAAAAATACCTTCACTTCCTTTGTAATTTTTTATTTTTGGTGAGATTGTGTAGCCATTTTGTAAAGGGACTACCGCTTCTGTGTTTTGCCAAGCTCAGCACAAGGCCAGGATAGTCTGGTCACATCCTTATAGATCTGTCTCCTGTGTCCATTAGTATAGCTCTATAGGTCAGTTTCTCAGAACAGAAGGGATTATATTGTGTGGTTTGGTGTTGATAGGATATAGAAGGTTCACCATTCTCCTTCTTAACTTGAAATTGTAGCTATTTCTCTCTTGCACTTTGCTTTATGATGAAGAGTAAAGTCATTAAATGCCTCTGTAGTGTAAATTTTCCTCCCTACCTTGAGGCTGGACACAGAGGGTTCAAATAAGAGTAGATGTTTGGGAAGACCAAGCATAAAACCTGCCACTGAGAATATTCCAGTTTTATGTCAGCTTTCTCTGCCTAAAAGTCATAGGCCATACGCTGTTGTGCATTATTGGGTAAACTGATAACAGCCTGACTGGGGGGGTTTGGAATGAAATAGGGGAGATTTGTGGCACCTCCTTGAGGTCAGAGTTGTTGTCAGTGAGCTCTAGCTCTGCCACCTGGCTTGCAAATACTTCTTTTTTTAAAAAGAGCCAACTTATCTGTGAGGATTCTTCTTATCTGCAGTACATGCAGCACATATTTCCTAGTGGGATCACAATTCAGAAAAAATATGATATGAAAAGCAGATTAATAGGGGTTTTTTTACTGTTATGTTGATTGCAGTGCAGAGGAATAGAAAACAAAAATTAATTGCTCTTTTAAATAGTTTCAGATTCATTCCTTGTCTTGACGATTGTGGCTGAGTATTTCATGGTGTTTCAAAAACAAAATCTGTAGTGAGAGCACAAAAAAGTCAGAAGTGATCCTTGAAAAAAAAAAAGCAACCCAAATAAAACTAACCCCCCAGACAAGAAATAGAAGAATCCTGGTTTGAAATAGAAACTAGAAAAATATGATGATCAAAAGAAAAAGGGAATGCTATGGGTTGTACCCAGGAAACACAGATGTTTGCCTTTTGTTAGTCAAATGTAGATGTTCAGGAAGTGGCCATTCACCCACTTATCTATTTCTTGCCTCTCATTTGGCTCTTAAATTTCTTCGAGAAGAACTTTTAAACGTGTGAAGAGATCTCATGATAGAATTCTTCCTAGTTCCAATCTCAAATACATGGGGTTTTTTTGTTGTTTTTTTTTTCCTCTGTGTCTGCAGAAATATGTAGCTTTGTGTATGTAAAGAAGACCTGCTGATCAAGGATTTGATAGTGTGTTTTCTCATGAATGTTTTTGGCATGTTTTGTCAGTCTGTGAGTTTATTCCCATTCAATATACTCAAGTTTTCTTGGAACAGACTAGGAAAAAATCCCTGTTAAATTGCAGTCAGTTGTCTAACAAAACCCTTAATTAGTTGACTAGTCAGCCCTACAGTCGTGGCTGGAACATGGCACAGTTCTCTTGGGCTTGCATTTTAGCACTGGGTTTAACTGTTTTGTTGTGTGTGCTCATATTTCTTGCCTTCTACTGGTGTGAAGCAGCAACCTTATTAAAAATACACTTGATGTTACTAGATACCTTAGTGGATAACAGGATTGTGTGTAGAAAAGTGAATAAAAGCCTTCATCTCTAAACGTTGTGAAGGAGGTTTAACTCTTCACAGAATTTAAAGCTGAAAAAGATTATGGAAATGCTTATTCTGACCAATCCTAGTAAGCAAGATATTGAATTTTACCAAGAATTGTATGAACTATCTAATATCTTTGGCTAAAAATATCATCTTGATCTGGAAAACGCCCCTGCAACAGACAGGGCCTCAACTGCAATGTTTAATCACACTCTGCATTAAAACTGTCCTCAGCTGCTAGTTACCATTTTGGGGTGTTTTTCTCTTTTTATTTTTCTGCCAATCCCCTGCCATACTCCACACTGAGGGCTTTTTTTTTTTTTATTTATTACACAATGCTTTATTCTATGGAGGTTCTTTTGTTCCCTAATCATATTACCTTTTCATTTTGCTCAATTAAATAGTTTGAGGCCATTTATTAGTGAGTAAAAAAATAATTCAAAAGTTTTCTTTATTTTAATTTCTAAAGTATTTCCTTTCTGCTCCCCTGCTCTCCAAACTTCAGCTGGCCTTATTAGCATGTGGATGTCATCTGTATGCAGTATTCTAGTACTAATACCATACAGAGAGATAAATCACTTTTCCACTAAAAATCAACACATCTACTTTTATTTGTATATCCAAGAAATTGGATTGCCTGGAGCACATGGAAGCATTTCCTGGTACCAAACTCCTTTTCATAGGAATTTGTCACTCCAACTGCATTCCTTACTTTTAGATATAAAATTTTCTGTATAATTTTGGACCTGCAGGATTGATTTTTTTTTTCCTCTTTGTCTACAGGTAATTAGGGGATTTTTATTATCTGCCTTCTAAAAAACAAACAAACAAGAAACCTTGCCAAAAACCCCAAAAACAAAAAAAAAACAACAAACCAAAACACCAAAGTAAAAGTTGAAATTCAAGTCTCTAGAAATAGAATCCCATAAAGACTTCCATAATGACTCCCTTTTCTTTCCTGTTTCCATGTACCCTTACTCAAGCTGAGGGCAGACCTTCTCCATGTTATTAAAGTCAGGTATTGAAAACCACACCTGCAAGAAGTTCATGCAACTATAGGAATAGGAATTATGTACTGCAGTACATTCATTGGGTAACTTTTGACATTGTCATGTTTATGTTGAGTCGAGGCAACTCTGGGAGAGTGAATCGACCAAAATAGTACATAGAGGGGTAACATTGCTTCAGTCCAGGTTGAAGCCAGCATTGGAAAGCAGTAATGGAAAGGCTCCCAGGGTAGTGATATTCTACACCTTAAGGGAAGATCCTTTCAAACATGTTCTCACTTTCCAAGATGCCTCTCCCTCACCCTGCCTACTCCATTCCTCTCCTCATATGGTGCATGTTATTTTTTATGGCAATTTAGCTCGTGATCAATACCATTAGCTTGGTTCTTGCTCATATTTTGAGGTGGCCCCAGTTTTCCTATTTTTCCAATAAGAGAGATTTTACAAACTTCTGTTTGATAAAAGGAAATGGGCTACACTTTTCCAAGCCTCACTATTGTTCTGCATGTCCCATTTGCAAAGTTCATCTATGCAAGAATTGCACTGCTAAACAATGTAAAATAAAAGCAAGACCACAGATACCGAGTGGCAAATTTGAACATAGAATAATGAAGACAGATTTTTTTTTTTTAATTTAATTTAGTTGCTCCAGAAATTCCATCTTATTCATTGAAAAAAAGCAGGAATGTCTTTTCAAACAATAAACCAGAAAGATCTGGCTCATAGAGCAGTGCAGAAATGTAGGCCTTTGCACTGTACTCTCTTGATTTTGGTAGAAGAGATATTTTACTCAGAATAACATCTAGATATACTATACAGGTTCCTTTAAGGAAAAATTAGGATAAGTTTTAAAGCTGCACTAAAAATATTTTTCAAGCCTTTGTATTCTTTTATTATAATGTTGGATACTGCTTCTACAGAGAATGCAATTGTTTTATGTATATGAAAAAGATATAAAGCCAAACCTGTCAGGAAACATTCCCACGGCAACAGCATTCCTGCTGCTAATTGCCAGGGGGAAACAAGGGAGGTCTCTCCTGAGGTACCAGGCTCTAAGTTACCACTGTACATCCTACCAGCCATACTGGTGAGGTGGTTTTCGAGACAAACCCCAGTGAGTGACTAGTTCACATTTCTCTAAGCTGTCTGAGTGGATATACACAGATATCCATTGGACTTTGCCTAGTTCTAATTGTTGGTTCTTAACAAACTATCAGAGGTAATTTGTCTAGGTTTTGTGGAGTATTTAACTGGTTGGGACAGTAATACTGAAAAATGTAATGCAAGGGGAAAACATGATACCACAGCTGTGCAAACAGTGCAAAGATGTTATTCATACCCTCTCCTCATTGATTTGCATCCCCACCCCCTCCATGTGGTCAGAGAACACTAACTTTTATATACTTGATGTGCAGAAAATAGATACACTTCTCATGAGGTTTATTATGGGCATAAGTTATAAATGATTGTTTAAAGAGCACACTGAGACTCATTCTGTTACAGCCCCCAGGGCATCAGCAGTAGTTTGAGTGTCCAAGAGGATTCTAAACTATGATCAGCATGACACATACCAGTAGGTGTATCTTCAACAGAGGAACTGCTATGGGGCTATTTATAGCGTAGGTATCAGATGTCTTCGGGTGGAAAATTGTAGAGCTCTGTTCCAAAAGATCCTACAAAGCCAGACAGGATGATCTCAAAAATATAAGTAGATTTTAAAGACTGTATCAACCATGAATATGTTCTCAGAAAGATGAAGGAAAATTTTTTGCGAGTTGTACATGAGAGAGGGGAAGCTGCCTTCCTTAAATTGTGGTAAACCTTGAATTCTTTATATTTGTTTCACAGGTTGTTTCTTTTGCTCACAGTTCACGGGGTCAAGTACTAATGTCTTCCTAATTTACACCTGCGTCATGTAATCCCTTACCTATTTTAAGCCTTGGCTTTACAGACTGAGCTGGTGCATTACTGCCACGTAGAGTTCAGTGCCAGCTACTGAATGCTTTTTATTAAAATTTATATAGTCAATGGTGATAGAGAGATCCTTATACAGGACTGCTTTCACTAATCATGCAAATAAATCAGTGCCACTTATCTGCATGTTCCAACCAATAAAACAGGATACTATTGCTCATGTGCAGCTAAGGCTGAATAATAACTCCAGTTGCAGGTATGTATCTTAACAGCCACGTTGGTTTGGAACATAGAATGCATATGGATACACAAATGCACAGACACATACTCCATGTAATTACACCAAATTGCACAATACTGAAGAAGCATATGCTGAAGATTGTAATGAGAGAAGGAACTATACTGCAAAGCATGACATGTGGCTCCATGTTCTTAATTTTAGTAATACCTAATCTCTCCATGGCAGTAATGCAGCAGCTCATTTTCCACAGTCAGGTGTAATGTCTTCTTAAAGCCAGGCCTGATTACACAAGAGTAGAAAAAACCCTAAAAATATTCCTTTGAAATTCCTTCCCAAACTCATATAAAAGCATATGTGAGAATGCTTACTTGGAATGAAGAAAAATCACAGTTTATTTGAGGACACAGCTTAAACAGTCTCTTGCTTCCCCCAGTACTATGTCACTGCTTGTATTTTCTGGGAACTTTCTGGAATGTGCTGGTGTAGGTTTTCTGAGTTTTTTCTCCTTATCTTGGATATGGAGGGAAATGAAATTGGGTTTACTTTTGAAGTCATGATTGTAACAATTGAGTGGCTGCATAATTCTAGTTCTTCATAGGAATTTTTATAGCTTAGCCTTGTCATTTTTATGCAACAATTGATACAACTTTTATTCTAATCCAGGAAATGATTGAACAAAGCTCAGATATTGGTGAATGGCAGTAAAATGTTACCTGAAAATGTCTGTAGTCTGATACATGTGCATCACACTCCACCGAGTGGAGTCTGTGACTCTTCCCTACTGTTTGCAGACAGTGTGCCATAAGATGCTTCCCAGTTAGACTGTGGAGCATCTTAACTCCAGATCATGCATTACTTTTTTTACTATTCATAGTATTAAAAGGAGTTATAGGATCATAACTGTTTGTTTTATAGTCTATTTGGGCCCTCTCTGAAAATCAACATTTTGAAAGTTGATGGTAATGTGATCTCCCCATTTCCTGTTCAAAATCTTTCACTCTGCTCCCCAGCTGGAGTTTCTGGCTCTTTCCTGTTTCAGTGTTCTGTGTATGGTGACTGTTGGTATTAGTAAGTTTGCCATTCCCTGCCCTAAAGATTTTGTTGATAAAATGTTAGCACTTTTCTGTTGCTTAATTTTCTTTCTTTTCCTTTGGCAGCTTTCCTCAGCTTTTGGCAGTCCCAGCTCTTTGTCCAAGCTGTCCAGCAGGAGATATTCTCATTCTGGGTACATTTCGCAGAAAGGACAACTTTTGTTGCCTCTCACAGAAGGCTCATAGAAATCCACACAATGTTTCCTTTTCAACCAACAGCCTACATAAATCTGTAAGTTCAAAAGGAATCTTCCTGCTACCAAACCATAGCAGAGGTGAAAGTCATCTTTTTCACTTTACCCTTGACCTTTCATTACATACCATGTTAAGCAGTTAATTATCAATATATTGCAATTACACTGAGGACTGATTTTTTTTTTCCTGCCAAAAGGGCTGTGCTCTAGTCTTGAATTGCAGACATTAGATGGGCAGTTGAATGGAAACCTCAATGCTTATGGAATTATTACACATATAAAGTGGGTTTTGTACCTAACCAGTAATAGGATCAGTAGTTGTGTCAATTGAAATGATAATTTATTAAGGACAGGATTAGTAAGAGTTCACTTGACTTTGGGAGCAAAGTTAGAATCTTGCTCAAAATCCTGTCTAAATCTTCTGTGACTTCTCTTAGCTTGTCCTTCTTTCATTGTGTTCAGCTACTCATTCAGCAGAGCTTAAAATTATACGTAGAGAATTAGGCTCTGAATTGGATGTTTGTTTGTTTTTTTTTAAGTTACTAGTGCTTGTTAGTCCCTTGTAACTTTAAGGCCATTCTGCAAGCACAAGTGCATTACAATTATAGTAGCAGCTGCTATTTTCTCTTGTTCTAAGCATACATTCTCTGCCACTCTATTCCTATCCCTCTGCATATTCAGTTTCCAAGGGAGAGCCTGTTAAAGGGTTATCTTGAGGGGAGATCTCCCCTGCTTCACTGGGCCTTTCCTGGCTAGAAATCCAGGTGGATTTTGAATGTAAACTTTCTTCATAAACATCAGGAATTGTTTTGTGGAATATTCTGAAACAAGTTCTCTAACCCACATAACTCAGCTTAGTTTTTTGTGGTTGGGTCATGTCAATCTATTAGACACAAGTAGCAATATGAATACTAGATTGCTTTAAAAATAAATCATGTCTCCCTCCTAATATATCAATATGAAGGTAAATAATTCCTGTTAATAACTTGTAGTGCAGATACCTTACTAGATACTAAAGCCTTGCCCCACCCTTCCCCCAGATCCTTGAAAAAGAATTTTAAAAATGAAGTTGCTAAGTTGTTCTATTTCTGATCATATAGGTAGAAGTGAGTGTAATTTGACACAGATGGTAAGTAAATGGTTTCTTAAGCTTCCACTACTAGGACTTTAGAGTTTTAATTGATAAGCTTCAAACAAACTTTAGAAGCCTACAGTACAATGAATTTAGAGTTGAACTCAGGGTTAGGAGCAATAGGTTGCAAATGCAAGGTATAGTGGGAGATAACACTGAACAAATGTTTATTCTCTTTCTTTTACTCCTGTGTACATAGATGAATTACTGATTTAAAAACATGAATTGAAAGTATATCATGAGGCTACTGTAAAAGAAAATAGGAGCAGAATAATAGTGAAATATGCAGATAATAGCAGATTGAGACAAATGGTAAATGTTAGAATGGGCTGAGAAACAACTTTGGAAATAAGGTGCTTGAATAAGAAATTAACAAAATTGCTTTGCCATAGATCATGCAGC
The DNA here is from genome assembly GCA_035583235.1 of Hafferia zeledoni. Classification (NCBI taxonomy): domain Eukaryota; kingdom Metazoa; phylum Chordata; class Aves; order Passeriformes; family Thamnophilidae; genus Hafferia; species Hafferia zeledoni. Next base: position 11,384,085 of record JAWWEV010000169.1, on the reverse strand, counting down.
TTATATGCTGTCATTCTTTTATGAAAGGATAGTTAGGAAATTAAAAATACAGGTGGGTGGCAATAATGTCACATCATATGTATGTTTACTCAGTGTTTTGGCAAGGAAATATCTACCATGCAAGCTTGAGTTTGTAGGTGCAGAAAGTAGTGATCAAAACTGGTCATTGAATTGATATTCAGTGCCCAGTTAGTATATTTGGATAATATGGACAGACTAGAAAATAAATGCAGAGCAATGATTTAGAAGCCAATTAGCATTTCATGTAGTACATTAGTAGAGCCATAGATAGGGAGTGTAGTTTTTTCAAATCCTCAAAGAAGTGAAGTTGTCCTGCACAGAATTTGAGGTGAATGCCAGCAAATACTCGATCTATACAAACACTGGTGAGTGAAGTAATTAAACAGTGGTATAACAGAGACTATCAGGTTGTAGTCAGGAAAGAGAAACTTCTTTACTCTGCTGATGGGGACCTCTATTAGACTGCAAAGATAAAAGTGGAATAAGTTTTCACATGCAACAGTAGTTTGGCTGGAGCATGCATAAATGTACCATTGAGATCAGTCTTATTTAAGCATGGAATACAACTAGATGAATCAATGGTATGTCTTCCCCATTTCTAGTGTCTATAATGTCCATCCTTTAAAAAATATTTCATTATAGCAAAATAGATACAAATCTCTCCTTTAATATATTACTTCAGTGTACTCCAGCGGTAGAAAGTCACCATGCTGAGCTGTCAAAGTCCTGGACAGTAAACCCTTCCTTTACCAGGCATTGTGGGCAATAGCAGGCCGTGACGTGGGCTGCAATGGTAATTAGGTTTTATAGCATGTGTATCTTTGTCTTTTTACAATCTATTGCCATAGCATACTATTTTAAGAGATGAGCATGTGCCTGTTGAGGCTTGATCTGAGCTCACTAGCAGGGGTCTTGCACGCTACCCAACAGCTGACAGAACAAAGAATTCGGCTGCAGTTCTGTACTGAATTTTTCAAGCAGCCCCTGCACACTGTTTATGGATCTGCCTGCACAGAGCTCACTGAGCAATTCAAGCAAACATCAGATTGTTCACTGTAGCTGTTTTTCATTGTGTGTGAACTGAGATGGTCCGTCTTTGAAGCTGGAACAGGCTATTGGCTTACTGATGAAATACTCTGTTGTTGGGATCCTTGGAAATACCAGAAAGAAATTATGATGTTTCTATGTATTTTCTTAAATTCTTCCTTTGGATTGGTTTCTCAAATGTTAAGTTTAGAGACCAGTGTTCTGCAGGACGATGCGCTGTTTCTGGGTTTCTGGCTCGTCTTTGTCAATGCTTTCCTTTCCCAGTTTTAGGAACAGGCAAGCCAGACTCCTCCAATGCAGAGCTTCCTCTGCGACAATAATAACGCGAAAGCACCGGGAGGGAGGACACAACAGCCTTTACCCCAGTCCAGCAGACGCTCCCAGAAACAAAGACTGCCTTTATCCCCTCCTGCTGTTCTGTCCTACATACTGCAAGAGTTTTCTCACAAGAAAGAGTTTTGTGAATTATGCATAACAGTCCCAATTCTCGATTAGTCTCGATTTGTCAATTAGCCAAAAGTCCTCCTTTATATTTGTTTCACATATGGGGAGCACCATTATTTCAAGATCATATCATCAGGACAAACCTGACAATTTCAGACCATTTCTTTCTTATCTTTGAGATGCTCCAAATATGCTCTGTGGTCAGACAGCAATAGAAATGTGCATGAGGGATGCATTGCTCTGGTTTGAACTGTGACTCCAGCAGTCTTGGAAAAAGTGAGACCTATAGGAAGTCTTCAGGTGTAATTTCAGTGATACCTGGCTGATATAAACCAGGTTAAAATTAGAGCATTCTCCTCAGTTTCACAGATCACCATCCGGACTACATTAGATAGATGTCTACATTGCATCTCCACTTGACCTGATTAAGAAAACCCCTAAACTGTGTTTCTTGATCATCTATTCCTTTACACTTCCAGTTGTAATTTCCATGCTTTAGCTGTTGTCATCTCTTTAAAAAGCTCCTTTTACAATGCAATATATTAACAGAAGACTTGCAGATGTCAGTGCCTCTGAAAACACTATTTTTATCTTCAATACAACAGAGTAACTGTAAAGCACTGAACATGGTTCAACCTCTAAATAACTTTCAGAAAATTGTTTAGGGTGAGAAGCAACATGCTGATTTAAGCATAGGTGAAGCAGTTTGTGGAAAAGGAGTAGTGATGCCGGTTTTTAGCAGCTGTTTCAGGAACTGCTGCCTGAATACCTCTGGGGTTTTTTGAAAGGATGTACTGAGTCTCTAGTAACTTCATATTACCAAACTTGACAAGTGCTAATGCAGCTACTCTGATACAGTGAAAATTGACTTGCCTAAGCAATGGATAAAAGACAAAACTTAAATGCTATAAATGCTATAGCTGATGACTTTACGATTAGGGATTTAAAAACCCAGTTTAAATCCTGAGGCGAGCACTCTGAATTCTACTCGTTTGAGTTCAGGTTCTGAAAAACTTAATAGAAACATGGGAAAGGTTTCAGTCAAGAGTTCTTTCCTTTGGCTTTGTACTGTCTGACTCTTGCAATAGTACAGTAGTAACTCAGCTCGGAAGGCTTACACATACAGCTTGTGTCTTTGAAAAAGCTTACTGTGTTGTCATGTGCAAAACAGGAAATGTGTAATGGTATGATCCCCAGAGGAGCCAATCCAGGGCAAACTCTTCTGACCCTGCAGAAAACAAATCCAGCCGAAACTCACAATTAAATGGAAACATACAAGTTAACCACAGAAGTTAAGAAATATCCTCATCTGCATTGTGTTGCTTTAACATGGAAAGTTTTTACATGAGAAGCTGAGCAATGAATAACCCAGCCTGCAAGATGATGCCACTGTGCAACTCTCTTCATGTTGTTTTTCATCTTAGAAATAATATTGTACTCCAGCATGTTTTCATCTTGCAAGCAAAGTGGTATTTTGGAGTGAATGGCTTACACACTATTAGATATTGGTGCTGTCCCCAAAGAGTAAGAAAAATGCAAATACCAAGGAGAGAGACATGATTCAAATTAACGTCAGCAGGCAAAAGCTAGATAATTATTTAAAACTGAGCAGAGATTTAATTTGAGAACAGAAATTTGTGCTCCAGAAATTATGTCTTCTGGACCAGACCAGTGCTCTGCCCTGTGTTTTGCACCTGTCAGTGAGGAATCTTGTCCTGCATAGGTACAACAACAGGATCCAAACCCTGCTCCTTGCATTATGTCAAGCCATGTTCCTTGAGATAGAAGGCCAAGGATTTATTTCATATTTTACTAGAATTAGGTGAGGAATATACTATTTGAAACCTAAAAATCTGCATTGTAATCTTCATAGAAGCTAAGAGCATTAAGAATTCTTTTCAAAGGGCCTGGGAATAGATTTAAACTTAGATACCTCATTAACTCTGAAAGTTTTATATATTCCAACTATAAAGCCTAGTACATAGAGATGCGTTAAATATTTATGAACAGATTGGTATTAAGATCTTCCTTTAAAATTTTGGTTATTTCAGTAGCGTATCTTCACCTACTGATTGAAAAATATTACGTTAGCAGCCTTTCTGTTAAATACAATGCTGAAGTTATTCAGTGCAACATAAACATTTAGCTCTGCAGTTTAGTCTGTAAACACTTAAAACATTGGAATGTTTATATAAAATGGCCAGACATCCAAAACTTGCAAAGCTGATCTGTTTGCAGTGTTAACAGAAAGTAGAAGACTTTGCTTATTTGAAAGTGAAGAAGAGAAAGACAAATCTCAATTTGACTCCCATAGGATCAATTTTGTTGCATTTCTGAGTTTCCTTGGCTCTAGTTTGCCTATTATGAACCCATTTCAGAAGATAACTGATTGGGAATAGGAGAGCTGCTGGAATCCCAGTGTAAACCCAGGTCCCAGTGAAAGTAGGGGAGGGGGTGGGACTGATGCGGGTAATACTGGTTTAGTTTTTTTTAATTTTTTTTAAAGTCACACTGGGTTTTATCTAGCTGAAAAAACCAGAGGTTTAGGAGTTGCTTCATGAGCACTTCAGTCTTAACTACCATAAAAAATGTCAATTTCTGTGAGAAGGGAGGAGCTACAGTCCTGCAGATGTGACTGTAACATCCTATTTTTGTGCTGACCATACTGCTAGTAAATCATCATGCCTCTGGGCAAGTAGACATGATTGCTCTTCAGTTCTTGGTTTGGCTTCTTCATATTTCACAAAACTCTGCTAGCCTAAGCAATAAATTGTAGTTGTAAAGTGATTACTTTGGCGTAGTAAGTATAAATGTTATTTCTGCTTTTTTTTTTTTTTTTTCCCTTCCTTAAATGCACTTAGATGCTGAGTCCAAGCTAATCTGGAACAGGATTTATATCATCATCAAATCAGCTGTTGAAATCCTTTCAAGTCAAAAGGGAACTAGCCACTTCTGATAGAGGGTAAGCAGCAGAAATAGTAGTGATACAAACAATGGCTCCAAAATACTAAGTTAATATTTTCATAGTTCACAAGAAAGTTTGGTTTATGCTGTGATGAAAGAGCAAATGAATTTCTGAACGTCTTGCTGTACACAAGTTAGTTCTGATGTGACTAAAATTACATGATACTTTAATGAAATTACAATATAGAAGAAAGATTTTTTTTAAATTATTTTTTTCTCCAAACCACAGCCTGAATACTTGCTGTTTGACAAGCTGTGACTGCAACAACAGGAAGGAACTTGAAGGAGCTTTACAGTTAAACATTGATTTGTAGGCATAGGGGAACTATATGTTTGTCAGGCATAATTCTTCTCAATTTATTTAAAAGTAATTACTCTCATGGATGTTTCATAGCTGTGCCCATAGATATAATTGCCATAATAACACAAATGGCCACTTCAATCCTCCAGTGTGCTTCTAGCGATTGGATTTCTGATATTACCCCATGTTTTGATCTGCTAAATACCTTGAGGTGACTTTATTTTGCAAACCTTTTTCATTCTTCCTATTAGTGGAATGGTAGCTGCACAGCAGGGGCACCGTCGTTATTTGAAGCCTCTGAATAGTCACTTCGATAAAACTTGGGTAGCCTGTAAAAGAGCTCCCTCTGTTGGCAAATCTATGTGTAACTGTGAGATCAAATAATTACTGCGTGCAAGTCTTCCTGGGATACCTGAATTTTGTGAAATCTCAGCAATTCCATTAATGCTATTGTGATTAAACAAACAAAACCAACTAGCCATAACTCAACAGTGAACTTTGGCATTGCGTAATTCTGGTCTATTTACATCTGAGCATCATATTCAATATTTTTTCTTAACACATTTTGTCATTTCCTGCTGTAGAAGCAAATCAACATTGAAGGAAGCAGGAATCTCAGTGACTCGTATTTGTGAGTGTTAAGTATTTCTGAGGTGAAATAGCACAACTATTAAAGAAAAGAAAAAAATGCCTTTCCTTATTTCTAGGAGAGAGCTGTGATTCATCATGAAATGTATTAAAATAGTCCAAAGTTCTGAATCTTAAGTGTTAGCACCGAGCTGTCATTCCTTTGTGCTCTGAGCCACCTTGGAAACAGGCTTTGCTGGTGGCAGCTGCTTTATAGAAAACAATTTCTCTTTTTTTTATTGCTTCTAAATATGAAAGCAGGTCTAGTTCAGTATACAGTGAGGCTCCCTCTCTCCAAACTTCAATCAAAGGAGGTTTGCAGGGCTTGAAGTAAGGGTGAGGGGTGCAAAACAAACAAAAAGCATTTGAAGCCAATTGTAATCACCTAGGACTGGCTTGAGTTGGAAAGAGAAGAGAATTCCTCGGCAAGGGTGAATTACCATGGCACCTGAGCCTGTGTTTTGCACATTTCCCTGGCCCAACACACAGAGCTGCAGTGAAAGCACACAGCAGAGGTGCTGGGCACAGCTGCAGGAGGCACCCAAGGCTGCACAGCCCTGCACTGCCACACCACCAGGAGACTCTCGATCCCTGCAGTTTGAAGGCAAGAGAAATATGTGCTGATTCAAGCAACAGCTAAGCAGGCAATGTTTATTTGAAAACCTCTGAATTTATCTTTTTCCTTTTACACAAATGCTGCCTCATTGCTCACAATACCAAAAACTGATTTTATTCAGTTTCAGTTAAATACTGTGTCATTCAGCTCTCTCAGGATCTGATCTCCAGCCTGTGGTTAGGGTTTTTACCTGCAAGGCTGGGCTGGGACATCTATGAAAGGCAACCTTTCAGTGCTTGCTTTTCTTAATGGTTGCAGAATATTTTAAGCAATCTTGGTTAAAAGGTCATCTGTGCTAAAGATGGCTCGAATGACAGGGTTTTCCCTAGATGTGGGAAAGGCTCCTGGTGAGTCAGGGTTGAGTCATGATTATACTCTTCTATGTATGAGACGAGTTATGCCCCAAAGAACTGTTTCACCTCAGCAGGACACTGCTGCAGCTGGAGGCACAGTTTGAGGAGGTGCTGACCTGTATCATTAGGAAGGTGAAGGAGCCCCTCAGAGCTTGCTGTGCACAGATCACCCCCACAGGCATTAGACTCAATGATAGAAGCTCTGACAAGTTACACTTTTAACTACAGTTTGAACTGTGTTTTGGTAGTCTTGAGAATTTTTTATTAAGCCTTTCAGTTTTGACTAATAATTACAAAGAAGTGTTGCACATGTATGATATTTATGTGTGGTTTTTATCCTCACACTGATGATAGATTAATGGTATTTATCTCCAATTTTAGGGAAGGATATCTGAAGAATGGACAGGCTAAAGTCACATACTAGGCCCATAATGAGTTAAAATTACACAGATTTTGATGTTCATTGAATAGTCCTATTTTCAGCTCCATGACTGTTTTGACATACTTAATACATGAATAGGCTACAGGCACTCCTTTCCCCACAGAATTACCACACAAATATGAAAGAGAAGCATATAGTAGATGAGGGAAAAGAAGGATAGTTCAATGTGGTGTATCCTGACATTTAAAGGTGAGGAGGGAAGAACAGAAGATAGGGGAGAGGGTTCAGTTCTAGTGAATAGCACAGTAAAGGTGAAAAGCTGTGGATGCATGACTTGACAGGAGGAGCTAAAAGATGTCAAAGCCAAAATCAAAGGCTGAACAGAACTTCGTATGTTACTCCAAATCCCACTTTCTTTTTTATGGAAGTGCAAAGTGATGAGAAAATAAGGAGGAGATAATCATAGAAACATTGCTGTAAGACAGGAGTTAGGTCAGGAGTAAGGGGATATAAGAACTGAAGTATTGGTTTCCCAAAATTGTTTCCCAAACTGTACAGTGTGATGGGTATACCTGCTCTGAGTTAATGGTACACCATTTGATGGCATCAGCAACAAGTAGGCTTGGTTGAAGCCAGCCCTGCTGTGCAAACCTTGAGAAATTATGCTAAGCTGTATCTTCTCAGGAACTTAAAGAATTTAGGTCAGGTCTTTATTGGAAGTTAACAGGAGCAGCCCAAACTGGGACCAGAGAACTAAAACCGCTACAGCAGCACACGTGCACATACACCAGAGAGGAATTTGACTACAGGCCAGTCACTTTACGCTAGAGCCCATGGAGCTCTCCTGCATGACAGTGGGCTGCACAGTGGTGATCTCCCCGTGAGCAGGAATGCTTCTCAAGGTTGCCTCTGAGACTGAGAGATCCCGTGCCTGGTATCTGATATGTACAGCAAGGCAAGTGACGTTTTCTGTTAGATCTAAAGCATACTGTATACAAAGCTAGCTTAATTATTAGAAGTGTAGTAAGACCACCTTTTCATTAAGGTTTAATAACTGTTTAATCATCACTAAGTCATCATTTAATAAAACCTTTTGGCTAACTCTACAATGATGACTTTTCTTAATACCTGTGATGTATGGAAATTGGGGGCAGTTAAGAGGGCAAAATGTCACTTGCATGACTTCACAAAACATTGGCATTTTTGTTAATAATTTGTTCATGTTTTTGGGATAGCCTTTTTCTTCTAAACTTCTAGAAACAGGGAATGTGGTGTCTGTAAACACAAGGATTGTGAAGTCTCTGATATTGTAGGTGTATGTACTTGTAACAGCTCACATTTTCTCAGTTTGCATACAAGTCATAATGAAAGTCTTTCTTTAATGTTGTTATCTGCATTTGCAGTATGGAAAATCCCAAAGAAACTAGTAATGCTTAAGTAATAGGAAAAGCAGTGAAATACTTTGCCATTGAAAATAAATGGAACAGCAGTGGTAAACAGAATGAATCTAATACAGCTTATAGGAAACTGTAGATGTTGTAATCAGTGGAGTTACCTGTTTGCCAGCTCAGTACAACCCCCCTGCCTTGCACAGACTATAATAGAGTACAGGAAGTGCTAGAAATCAAATTTGACTTACATTTTCTCATAAATTCTGCTGCAAATCAAATATCCTTCAGCTGAAAATGGGAATTTTGAAACATGCTGTACAAATAGCTTGTATGGTTGTGTAATTCTCTTCAGCTTCCTGGGAATTTATCAGAGCACCTCACTTTTCTTCTGCCCAAGAGAAATCATCTGCTCAACCTGATTTGAAAACTCTTTGGTACTGCTGAGTGTTGAACTGCCCAAGCTGCTTCACTCTCTAGTTCCCGGAGATGGATTAAAAGTACAACAAGGTACTTATGTGTGTTTGTGTCATATTAAGTTCCACCCAGAAACTTTGTGGGGCTGGGAAGTCATTTACAATGATGAAACAAGCAGCTCAGAATGCTATTACAAACTGCCACAGTTGACACATAGGGATAAATGGCTCATCTAGAACCAATTCAGTTGGGGTTCCCAGTCTCCCCAGTGAACATTCATTCAAGTACTTGCATTCAGAATTACTTAAAGATGCAAGCAAATACTTATCTATTTCCCCATACTGGGAGCTTAAATTCTACAGGTGTAGGTGGAGTGTGTGCACCAGGGCCAGCTCAGTCTGTTTCTATGAGTTCCTTTTCCTGTTGGCTAACTCTATTACATAGAATTAAATGTTAATTGGACTTCAGAATTGAATTTTATACACAATACAACCCAAAGCAAAAAACCTAAACAGATGGTTTTTGCAGATGATCTAATCTCTAAAGAGCTAACTAGTGACTTCCATGAGTGTGTGTGGCAACGTGTCAGCCCACCAAAGTAAGCTGGGTTAAACCTACCAAACAGTAAAACACAGAGCTATCCAATTGTAACACTTTAAGAGTTTAATGACAAGTTTGTGTTAATACAAAATGGAAACTAAAGCACTTCCATCTGTTACTCTTTGATGAAAATGTTTATTTCAAGGCTACATTTTGCTGCACGTGAATGGTAATGGTTTACCATACAAGTGCATGCTCAACACTCCGTAACTTGAACAGCCTGGAAAGTAGAATTCACTCTTATCTTGATGTGAATGCTTTTAGTAGCAATGGGAGATGCTCAGACTGACAGCCTCAGAGATCAAAGCTCACAGCATGATTGTTTTGGGGAAAATGCAAGATATCTGCAAGAAAATGCTTTCAGCAAAAATCTTGTATGCTAAAGACCTATACAAGTCTGATAGATGCCCTTTGATAATGTAGTCTGTACAGTCCACCACAGGTTCTGGTTCAGTTATGAAGTGGCGACAGTGTTGCATTCCTTAATATGCATCAACTTAAGCCTATCAGTTCCTTAAGGCGCAAAATGAATGTAGGTTGTGTGGACCGTATCTTCAGAGCACCTGAACTGATCAAGTTCATGCACGAAGCCTATGGGGTAACCTGGACCATTCAGGTTCCAGGCTAGAACTCCTCAAAATGTACCACAGGCTGGCTGGTACTCAAGGTTCCTATGCTGCCTGAAAGACAGTGTTATAATACTTGCAAATTTTATTTTAGTTTTTCTTTTGTGTTTTCTTCTTGCTTTTAATGCATAAACGCTCGGGTGTTTTTTTGTTTGGCTTTTTTTTTTTGGTGGGGGGGGAGGTTTGAGTTTTATCTGTGGAATATTTTAGTGATGGAAATGAAATGCTGTAAAATGAGTATGGAAAAATGAAGACAGTGCCTGTGAAATTGGGAGTGTTGATGTGTTATTGTACTAGTTTCCATCCCTCACTTCTGGTTAGTGTCCTGTTATGGCACAAATCCACTTGGAAATACATGAGGTTGGAACTCAAGTTTGGAATGGGCACTAGGAAAATGCAGTGCTTGCAGGGAATGCTGCTGTGACTTTGTGAGTTCTCCCACAAAGGCTTCTCTGCATGAATTGGTACTGAGTCAATATAGGCACAATGTCAGAAAGCAGTATGACTATGCTTGAGATGACATGCCAGCTCTCACCTGTCCCAACACCAAGCATTCTAGGCCTCATTTCTGCTGTGGCATTACCGTTGGTATGCATTTGGTTTGAAATCCTAATACAGAGTGACAGATTTTAATATGAGTAAAAGTAAGCCTCCATTCAAGTGCATGGCACATGAGGTGTGGGGGTTCTATTGTGGTTAAATACCAGTTTAAATATTAAAAACCAAAAGGTTGGGAAAAAAGGATATTAAAACTTGCTGGTAGGCTTCTTGTGAAAATATCCTTGTTTTCCTCTCTGTGTTAACTGCACAGCATGGCTTCCACAATTACCTCAGAAACTCTGTGTTGGAGTGGTTCCAATTCCAGGCTGGGCTTAGGATTCCTAAATTTAACTGATGGAAAAATCAGTCTTAAAAGGTATGTATATAATATAACATATGTATAATAAATACATGTAACATTATTATACCGCATATATCTGCATACTTTTGTAAACACTTGTAAACTGTTAAGGAAAATGCCTGCAGTTACATTCTGTTCTAGAAAAGCAGTCAGTTAAGTATAATTAATATTTATTTCACCAGTTCTAATGTACTCTTGAGATGAAATGTGTTGTGAAGATATGGAGGACAGTCCTAGTCAGAAATATTAAGGTTCCTAGATCTACCCTCCAGGTAGGAAACCGTGATACCATTAGGCTGGTGTAAGTAAGGGTCAAAGACAGCCTGGATGGAAACGAAGGGTGGAAAGGAGAGGGTGACCTTGTCCCTTTTGGGCAGTGACTGTACTGTGAATGTCTCTATGGAAGTATCAGATGTAATGCTGCTGAAGGTAAGTAGAAGTGGGGTTTATGTGGAACTACGGTTAATATCTCTTTTAATTTTAATAAATTTGTAGGGAAGCAGTAATCTAATGTACAAGTTACATCTAGCTTTGTAACTTTGACATTTGCATATCCTTCTTTTGAATATACTTTCCATATTTTACGTTACTGTATATTTTTATACATTTGGGTTGACAGAAATCGAAACTTTACAGGTTACATTTTGTCCCTTGATTAAACCAACCACCTATGAAGTATTAAGTAAAATTAAATGGAGGAAATAGTGGATCAAGGAATTACATAAATACATTGCTGAAGCCAGATCTTCATCCTTGCATAAAATACAAGTGGATGACGTGCCTTGAATGTTCACTTGTGGAACTTATGGCTACATGACTGTACATATCTGCAGTAAAAGGAACATACTAATATACCAAACCAGGTGATCTCTGTGTTGTTGTTTTTTAAATCATGAACCACTTTGTTTTGAAAGACCTATCAAAAGCATAACCAATACTTGACAGAAGCATTCTGTTTGGTATTTCAGAAGCTGTTGTGTCTGTGCCATGTAATTCCTTCACACATGTGTCCAAAATATATGATCCACAGGAAACCACTATTATTTCTTCAGATACTGGTTCTTGTGATTCTCACCATCTCAGATTTTTGCCAAGGAATGCTGTGAAATTCAGTGGGTTTAATGATTTTGGTCAGGTTGAATAAAGCAGGGGACAAGGTTTGCAGCTCTACTCTAAAAAATAAAGTAAGGGCCTTGCTGTGATCTGCTCTTTTTTCCCCCAACAATAGAGATCTTCGTTTTCCTCCAAGAGTGGAGAAATTACTGTCCTCCTCTCCAAGAGCATCAGGAATCCATTTCCCCTGTTGTGATGTGAGAGAAATGGAGCAGGTAAGAACCCCATTGGCCACAGAACCTGGCACTGAATGAATAATGAAGCCTTAGTCACAGCATTCCTACTGCTAACAAAATTTGTCCCAGTGCTTATTTTTTGCCTTGGAGACAGTTTGGCAATTCAGACTCCATCAAGATGACTATGGCAGTTAAAGCTATTGTTTCAGGCTGCTTACATTTTTGAGCAGGCCATATGGTATTGCTTACACTTGGATCACTTTTCACATATTTTCATCATTCTGATGATTTTTTTGCTGATAAAACATGCTGCTAAAGCTACTGCATTATGATGCCTTTTTCTTTTTCTGACAAGAACTTTTTCTGCCCATAACAGCTTTTGCAGGGATTTGCTCCAGCCAAAGTTCCCAAAAAGTGTGAGCTAGGAGGTTATCATTCCTGTGGAAAAGTTTTCAGAAATAAAATACATTAAGCAAATGCCTCACTTCCTGACTGTCTGAAAATGACAGGTAGTGAGGTTTTCATACAATGATTTCCTTGTCAGAAGAGTATTCCATATGCTGCCATAGCTAGTCCAGTTTTCTGTTTATGAATGCAGCATCAAAGGTATGGGACTTCTGGTCACTGAGGCTACATAAATAGAGGATTCATAGAAATGAGCCAAATCTGAACCTGGTTAAATCCATGGAACATTGCAGCTGACTTCAAAATGAGCACAACCTGGTCTGGAATGAATACCAGGTTGGTTGCAGCAGTACAGGCTTCCTCATACATCCCTTCCAGCCTAGGCATGATACTCAAAGGGCTTTTCTACTGAAAAAATAGCAGTATTGAAGTTACAGAAATATGGGTTTGTTGTTTTTCAACTACTGCTAGAAGAAGAAACCCTTTGTGTAGGGGTCACTGTGTCCTCATCCAATGGGAGTAACAACTCCCCTGAATGGCTTCTGACCTGTTTCAGTCAAAAGTACTCTGGTGAACAGAACTCTTCTGTTAGAGCCCATATGGCTCTTTTGGCTGACATAAGCAATGGAGTTAACTCCCAAGAGAAGCAATACCAGCATACTGAGAGGACAAAGGTCCCTGGCCTTCGTTCCATGTGAGCCACTCTGTGGGTACATCTTCATTTCTCCATCTGCCTCCGTAGGGAACATCAGACTACATTCTGCATTAAAACCTGTGTTGATATTTAGCTTTGCCTATTAATCAGAAATGTCTTTATCAGTAAGGCTTAAAATAATCTGGGTATAAATATATAATTTGTGCTAAACCACAATAAGCCAATATGCTGGTTTTGGCTGGGGTAAAGTTCACTTTCTTCACAGTGGCTAGTATGGGGCTGTGTTTTGAATTTGTGCTGAACACCCTGATGATAATGGAGGTGGGGGTTTTTATTGCTGAGCAAGGCTTACAGAGAGTCAAGGCCTTTCTGCTTCTCACCTCACCCCACCAGCGAAGAGGCTGAGGGTGCAGGAGGAGCTGGGTGGGTGCATGGCCAGGACAGCTGACCCCAAATGACCCAAGGGGCATTCTGTATTATATGGTGCCATGCTCAGTACGTGCAGCAGTTGAACAGGAGTTATGCTGTATGAAGCATGAACACATCTACCCAAATTAGTTTCGTTCTAAATGAAGTCGCCCTTTAAAACATGTATGTATTAAGGAAGCAAGTGCTGGAAAGGAGGTGCTGGACCCTCCTCACAAAAATCCCAGCTGCAAAGACGAGTTCATTCTCTGCCCAAGTTGTATAATGCTCTGATTCAGTCAGATAATGCCGTGCTTGCTATTTTGATTAATGTCTTGGCAAACAAAATTTAGTTGGAAAATGCTAGCCCATTTCATTTTTCATTATCTTGTTTTGTCTCTCTAAATGCTTCCATGTGAGCGAGCAACTTCACTCATCTTTAAAGAATGCATGTAGGAAAAAATGTTTATTGAAGCCTTTAGCTAGTACTGCTTGTACTAGAAAAGGTCAACATGAACGATCTTCCTCTAATTTTTTCTAGAATTTTACTGAAGCAGCAGTATGTTATATACAACAGAATGGGGGCTTCTGTCCCACCTTGCCTGGAAAGAACGTTTTCTTAAACGTCTGGTGAGAACAGTTTCGGGGTTTAAATCCGATGTTTCAACCTTGACTGGGACGGCAGCCCCCGGTTTGGTTTGGCCGTGCCACCCCGCAGGGAATGCCCACGCCGCCCACGTGACGGGCGAAGTTCCCTTTCTGCCGGGTGTTTTGCTTTTTCCAAGCGAGCCTCTCGCTGGAAGCCGCCCCTCGGGCAGCGCTGCCGGGCTGTGTTTGCAGCCGCAGGTCCCGCCCCGGGCACCGCGGCCAAGGTGGGGCGGGCGAAGGAGTCGCGGCCGCAGCGGCTCCTCCTCCTGCCGCTCCCCGCACGCAGCGCCGACAGCAGAGCTGGGACGGGCGGCGGCCAAAGCGGCTCCCGAGCACCCGCGGTAGGGACAGGACGGGGCTCGAGGCGGGGGCAGCCCGTGTGTGTGTGCGGGGCCGGGGGGGCCGCACCGCGGGACGGGGCTGGCGGAGGGAGGGCCGGGCGCTCGGAGCTCCGCGGTGCGCAGGAAACGACTCCTGCTTGTAGGGAAATGGGGTGGTGGTTTCGAAGGAGGAATGTTTCGCTGTTGTAGTTGCAGTTCGGTACTTTGCCTGTGCGTGTAGCTTATCTCGATCTTGTAATTTCGATGTGTACAGTTAAAAAGAGAAAGCGGGCTAATATGGTAGGCTGGCCATTACGCAATGTTTTTCTGGTTTTTTTTTTTTGTTTTTCCCCCGAAGGCCCCTTTCTGCAAACTGCTCGTAGTGTGCTTTACTATTTCTTATACAGCATGTCCTTAACTCGTCTTAGGACACTTAAGTGTCTTTAAGTGCCTTCAAGACACTTAAGTGCCTTAAAAACAAAACTCCAGAGTCTCGCTACGTGTGTGTGACAGAAAACGACACGAACACCTCGATATTGAGAAAGGTGAAGTTCCTCTCTGTCCCCATGCTCTTTCTGGGCAGTAAGGGAGTATTTTCGTGGGATATGTTTTTCTCTTTGTAATAGATTAATGGTAGTTCCTGGAAGCTCCTTCCTGGTAAGGAGGAGCCGCTGGGGACTGTTCGGAGGGGAGTGGCAGCAGCGAGAGGGCAGCTCGGCCTGAACCGGGACAGGCACTGGGCGGAAAGACTGAGGTGGGGTGTGGGGAGAGACAGAAGGAAAGTGCTAGTGCATGCAATGTGTTTCGATGAAGGAGCTGATTATTAGGGGTTTATGTATATAAAAGCCTAGCCCCAGTAGGATGTAGGAGGTTCATTCCCTGACAATCTCCAGCGCAGTTATTTTGTGTCGGGTGAGTCAGTGCTTTATGGGAGCGCCCCTGGTAACAGCAGAAACAGCACAAAACTAGTGAGTGTGCGGCTGCTATAATGGCTCAGCATGTGAACGCTTCCCCCACAGCTTGGCCATTTCTATAATTTCCTGTTTTATAAGTTTCTTTAACAGTCATGTGGACCACTCTCCTCCGTCTGATGCAGCAGATAACTTGCACTGAGCATTGCTTCCCGTTTCACCTGTGGCCCTGCCCCTGCTGCATTTCTGCTGAATTTCTTGTTTCGTGAAAGTGCCTCTGTAGGTACTCTTGTGACTTCTTTCCCCCCTGCTCCCAAAGCACGGTATAGAATTTGTTGTATAGAACACCATAAAGATTCAGCAAGATTAGGAAGGGCCTAATGATTTTATGTCAACAATATTTATGCATCTGTCTGTTGTCTGATGAGGGCAGGGGCTAAAATGTCTTTGTGAATCTATACTTAAAGTTCTGGAGTAGTTATCACATTCATTTATATGCTTTGTCACTTCTTTAGTATGTTCTCTGTAATCCCCAGAAGTTTTGACTCATTAGACTGAAAATTCTGGTCAATGTCAAAAGCCACTAAAAGATACAATGAAACCAGCATTGGGACGGCTGTGTTTGATGGAGGCATTTATGTATTCAAAGTAAAAACATTGTAAAGATGTAGTTTTAGGTAACAAAATAAATTTGACCTACTCTAAAAAGTTAAGCCAAGAAATCTGCTTTGAAGTTTACAGGAGATGCTGTTTCCTAGACCTCTTGCAAGTTTCAGAAGATGGACCTTCCTGAGGGTCTGTTCAGTAACCAGAGCTAAGACAGAGCTCATACAGTTCCAGTTCTGTGATAGCAATCTAGGGATAAAAAGGAGGCTATAGTTAAAGCAGACATATAATTGAAAACAGCAGATGGTTTAATTGTGGCTACAGAAATAGCAGAGCTTTTGAACGATTTGAAAGTTTCATTTGCATTTAGCAAGGCTCTATGTAATCCTCCACAGAAAGTTCCCTGTCAGCCTCAAATTGCAGTTAGAGGCTTCCCTTAAATTAAATATACAACTGAGTAATGGCATGAGTGTAATTTCTTTTGTTTATTTCATTTGTGTCAATGACCTTGAAACATGTTTTTTACTGGGTATATTTTAAAAATGTGTTATAGAAACTACTGGAAATGAGAGACTTGTTAGTGGTGTGTGGCAACTTTTGTTTTGAGTTTCTCTTTAAGAATGTGGCCAAAGACTTTTTTGGCATAAAAAAAAGGAAAAGGCTGCATATTTACCCCTCAAGGAGTAACCCTTTCACTTGTTTGAAATGGAAGTTGTTGTCATGCACCAAAACTAAGGTACTCCCTTTGCGTTTGCCAGTTTATTTGAAAGCAGGTGTGTTTGATGTAAGCACTGAATTTGCTTCAGGCAGTTCCCCAAGCTGGGAAGAATGTAATGCAGTGGTAAAAGTGGTAGATACGCAAACCAAAGGACAGCAATAACAATAGAGCTTCTATTGTTGTTCCCTGTTTGTTCCAGATTTTATCAGAGCTCACTGCAAAATCTTGGTAACAGGTTAGATCCTGTCTAGGGCAGGCCTGGAGTCACTTCCAGGTCAGAGTAGGGACTCACTGGTGTCCTTCTAAGAGACAATTTTTATTATGTGGTTGTGATGACCAGGCAGCCAATCCTGCCTATGCTAGAGCTGTTTTTTGTGTGTATGTGTGAAATTGTATCCATACTATTCAGCTGTCACAGATGCTGAGTGTGGACCACTGCTAGTCATTAGGTTGTGAAAAGTTAGACTGAGTAAGACAAACTCTACCACACACAGCCCCCCTACCTGGCTGTTCCCTGCACAGGGCAGAGCATCAGTGCTGGCCAATAGGTAGCAATGTTCTTTTCTAAGATACACAGAGAAAGGGAAATAAGTCCTTCCCAGATACTGCCTCTGTTTTTTCCCTTATGGATTCTCTGATTGAGAGAGAAGTTGCTGTCTTATTCTTAAGGGTTAAAAATGGTTTTGGGGTTTTTTTCCCTTTTACTACAAAGTGTGGGTGGTGGGAATTTTTTGAGGGGAAGTGGCATCTGTAGGTCATTCTAATCTTTGCTTAGCTGTTTTCTTGAGGAAGCACCAGACTTCACTGTTTCCTTTCTTTTTTTGGAGCCATTAATTCAGTTCAGCTGCAGGAGAGGTGGGCATCGGATTCAAGCTTTTGGATCTGAAGTTCTGGCAGGTTTAAGAACTGTTAACCAAATCAATCCCATATTAAAAATCCAAATGAGTTTTAAAGCTTCTGAAGGCCTCTGTTTGTGCTAAACATTACTGTAGCCGCATGGTCAACATGCATTTGAAGTGATACTCACTGTGATTAATTCCTGCATCTTGACGACCTCTGGCTTGGGTAAAAAAGCATGTTAGATTTTGAACTTTGGCCTTGCTAGTTGCTCTAGATTGGGTGCATAAGTTGCCTGAGGCAGACAGTGTCAATATCCCTGTTATTGTTGCTAGAGATAACAACTTGAAGCTTGGAAAATTGCACTCGTTATGTAAACAGTGAACCTATCTATAGTCTGAGTAATTGGTTACTGGCTACACTTGACAGTGTTTTAAAAATACTCAGTTTTCTCTTTAGCTAGGAGAATAAATGCATCTTACAAATATTACGATTTGGGGGGGGAAATACTTATTTTTCAACAGTAAGCTTTAAGGACTAAAACTTGCTGATCTCAAGTGCAGGCTGGCTTTGAAGGCTTGTTTTTAGTTGTTGTGACATACCTGTCCTTCCAGTTTGCTACCCTGAATTGGCTCTTTCTTGAATCTATTCCTGGAAAGAATCAGTCAACTGTAAATCAGTAATTCTTTATAGCTCAGAGTGAATGGGGGGTGTCCATTTGCTCACTGATGAGTAGTAATCTACCTAATGTTGCTGGACAGCTGCGTGTGTAGGCCTTCCCTGTCTAGAAGGCAGGAAATCCATCACCTCAAAGAAAAACTTAGTATTTTTGCACACTGAGCAGGTCCTGCCAGTGTGCCTGTCTCTGGGAAGTTGTGACTTGCACTCTTGGTGTTATTTAGCTGCTTCTGCAGCCAAAACAGTGTAAATGTAGGAAGAACTGTAAAAGGACTTTTGTTGTCCTTTTGTTGTGTTGCCTCACAGGGCTGGGAAATGCTGGAGTCCTCCTGCTTTTGCAGTGGGGCCACTCCCGGTGCTGCACTTGAGACTTTGGCGTAGCAACTAAATAAAAATCATGGGTGTGAAATGAACAGTCAGGTATTTTTCTAGTAATTGTTTGAGAGTACTGAATGTTACACTATTTCTTTAGTCTATTGAGTAATTGGTATGTACCTATTCTGACTTCCACAAATGACGTAAAATTTGCTCTTGCATGGTGGAACTCAAAATAGAGGAGCATAAATGTCTGGTGCATTAGTCAGTTGGGCACATGATTCAGACTGTTTATAGCAAGACTGGTTTTTGCAACAAATTATTTCTTTTACAAGTTATGAGTTTGAAATAGGGCATTGTCATTCCATTATGTCTTCTAACATCTCATGAACTTAATTTGGTATTATTTCTTGCTTGTTTTATTATTTGGAGAGTGTCTTTCTCTGTGTTGTCATATATGCTTTGTGTGTTTTAAATATTCCAAAGACAGTATTGCAAGAGTGTGCTACAAAAAGGAAGCACTTGGATTAGGACAGAGTAGGAAACCAAAGTGAAATCACCCTCTTGGAATTAACTCATATTTTTGCTGCACCTCAGTTGCTAAGTTCTTGGGGTTTTGTTGCCTTGATCATGTGTGTAGGGCTTCTGACACTGAAAATGTTGCATGAATGTTCTTATTTAACATTTTTACAGCTCATTTGTGGTTTGTGTCCGTCTTCCTATTCGGCTTTTCTTTGTTGGACTGGCACCTCTCCTGCTCTACTTTATTTTGACTAAGGTTTGCAAGTGCTACCTTTGTGATGCTCTTTCCAGTTTCCTACTTATGCCAGCAGGTCACAAAGTGCTACATTATCTTCCAATGAAGTATTTCTGTTATAATAATTATTATGATGATACTGAATTAGAAGGATCATTGAAACTGGCCATGCTCCCGAGTTGCAATATTGGCAAGCAATTGAAATGGACAGGTTTTTTTAAAAAAACCTTATTTGAATTTTTTTCTGTTTTACCAGTACTGAGTTGGTTTGGGTCTTTCTAAAGATACCTTTTCTGTAGGAAGTGGATGATGTGTTAGTGCTCTTTAAATATATGTTCTTGGGTGAAGTCCAGTAAAGGGTAACAATGAGTGATAAGATCTCTGTAAAAGAGGTTTCCTGAGTTTTAGGTGACATGAACTCAGCCCTGTTGGAAGAAAAACCTGTTCTACTAAACTATTATTTTTTGGATAAGTGAAAGGAAGACTAGACAGGGAGTCACACAGGAGACTTTATAAGAAACCAAAATTGGAGGGCTTTTTATCTGTCAGGATGAAAAATACTACACCTGGTGCAGGAGAGAACAGCTTGTACAAGTCAAAGATAAATCTTTCTCAGGCTCATAAAATAGCAGTTAGCTAGTGTGATGCTGTCCTTGTCTTGCAGAAGCACAGCGGTGGATGCCTTGGTTCATATCTGATGAAAAACAACAGCATATCGTAAGGTAATAAAGTTTCTTCTGCTGGTTACACAATCAGGGATCAGTCTCAGAGCAGGTACTGTAATTTATAGCTTTAGGCTGCTTTTTCTACTCCAGCCTGGTAATTAACCTTGTGGAGGAGTAAAGGCCAAGGGTTTAGCTTTACATGATGTTCCTTGTGAAATGGGCATAATTAAACAAATTGTTTTGAACAAGTGAAGGTCAGGGGTTTTCATCCGCTTTTTGTCCTCAAAGTATTTGGACCTTGGCATGGTTGGAGCCTGAATAGCAGCCGCTAAATAAGTGTTAGCAAAGGGTGTGAATGCATGTGCTGAGCTTCTTTTGTACCTTGAAACAGAAGTTTTCTGGCAGCATTACAATTTTATTGTTCTGCCATCATGATATGTGTATTTGTTACAAATTCCTCCATCTGTAGTCCTTTTCTACTGTGCTGTGTCATAGAGAAGTGTATTTTCAAAATTCCTGTTGAAAGTATATCAGAGATTTCATCTCTTATGTACAGGTCTGTTCCCTCTTAGCTTTGCTAAGCAGCAGGAAAATGCTCAAGACCCTGAGCATGAAGCAGGATAGCAATCAATGTTCACTGTGGGGGTAAAACCTCAGGCTTTTATTTGGAGTTCTGAGGTCGACCTCCAGGACTGAACACTGGGAATGGGGAGAGAACCTTAACAGTATTTGTTCTGTATTTTCTTCAAGGCGCTCCCTCTTTCCATGTGTGGTTTGGTTGTTTGGATTTTTTCCTCCTCTTATGCATAACTTTTTTTATGCCTGAGCAAACACAGACCTTGCTGTTCCTGTATCCTCCCACGCAATATTTGTATAGCAGGGTGGATTTCTGTATCTTCTGTTTCCTGGCCTGTGTCACCACTTTTTTGTCAGCAAGCAAGTGCTGCTCATCACTAACAATTTTAGTGAGGTGTTTGTATGTAGCAGCAGAAAGTTTGGAACATGGGATTAGAAGATGAAGTGGAGACAAGGTTGTGGGAATGGCTGGGAAAGTTAACTTTCTGTGTTAGTATTTCTTACGTTAGAGAACTGGCCAGCCAAGACTTGATGAAGTACGGGAGAGTTGGTCATCAGGGAGGTTTTTGAATGTGAGATGTCAGTGTGTTTGTGGATCTAGTTTGCATGGAATCAAACCAGCCTGGGAAAATTACCCCTTGGAAAGGTCTTAGATAAATACAGTGTTCGAAAGAAGCAAGTGGAACATTTTTATAGAGAGAGTAATATTTTTTTCAGATTGCTAATGATGTTAGCTGTTATTTCTCAGCTTTAATTGCCAAAAGGCTCTTCTAGACTTTTTTTTTTTTTTTTTCAGTTTAAAATGAGTGTTCTGTATAGAATTAAAAGCAAGCAAAAAACCCTCCTGAGAACAACAAGGCCTATCCCATTACTTCCCACTCTCTACCATGGAAAAAAACAAGCCTTTGCTTTAAATTTGTATCTAAAGCTTTATTGAAAAGGCATCTTAATTTATTTTTTTTTAAGTATCCTGTTATTATTGTATTTGTATGTGAAGCTAAAAAATAACTGAAAAAACAGTTATGGTTGCACCTGAAGAAATAAAATTCATTTCAGTGCTGTAATAATTTGTATATAAAAATGTAACAACAATAAAAAATAAATTTAAAAACCAAAACCACATTGAAACCAAACCCAAAGGCTGCCTTGGCTGTTTGCATTCTAAGAGTCTAGATAGTGGGAGGGGTTTCTTTGGTTTTTTAATAACTTGGTAGTAACTGTTCTTTTTTTATTTTTTTATGCTTTATTATGTAAAGCCTGTTATTGAATTAGAGAGGTTCTGAAGTGCCACACTCTTGATTATTTTTTAATGTTTTTTTTCTGCTGGCCTCTCTCCACTCCATGCACTTGTACCTGCTGAGAAGCTGTGTTCACTTACTGGCTCTGTTAGACACCTTACATACTGGAGTAGAAGTAAGGTAGGGTTATAACTTTTGGTCTCCTCTGTTCATTGCAGTTTCTGTTAGTTCATTTCTCTCTCTTTAAATTTAAATGAGTACATCCAGTATGAAGTCCAAAGAGATTTTATATAAATTGAAGACTTCCGAACTGTATTTTCCTTTCCACTGTTGCTATGTAAGAGCCATGCAAACCAGAAAGGGAAGTTAACATGATTATGCAGAATGGAAACAATTGCACAAGAACAGCACCCCCCCCAGCAACCCAAACAAAATCCAAAAGGAAACTCCACAGCTGAAATCCAAAACATGGCAAAACAAACCAGATGCAAAAGGTAGTGCTTTAGGGGAAAGAGGGAAAAGAAAGGAAAGGGATAGTTTGCACAGCACTTCTAAAAATAGACTGTCACTAAAAATAACCTTCAAAACATTAGACTCATTGTGAATGTTTTCTTCATCTGGAACAAGCTCCTTGAGTTACTTTTACCTGTCTTTCTGGTAGTTGTTTTGTTTAAATGAAGACATTTTATATTCTGGAAGACAGTTTTCATTTTGTCCTTCAATTAGCTGTTCTTCCTTTTTGACCTCCACTTCTATTTGGGCAGTACTGACTCTGCATTTCTGTGCTGACAGAGGCACTATCCATTTTGAGAGATCCAATTTGTTCTAGTGATCTTATCCTATCAGTAAACGTTTCATATTTTATGACAGTGCTGTTAGCATGAAGGTGTATCCCTTGTGCTTCTTACTCTGACCTTGCACTTTCACAGACGTTTGCATTTAGATGCCTTCTAACACTTCTCATACAGTTTCTCACTCTAAGATATGGCTTGCTTGTCAGATGCTTTTCTGCCCTTGATTAATATAACTGTTTTGTATAGGCTGCAAACTTCTGGAAATGTTAATAGCTTAATAAAGGAAGCATGTTCAAGTAATACCTCCTTAATAACATAGTAGACAAAGTAAGCAGAAAGTAGCAACTGGAACAATTGAGAAAAGTAGTCTGAGGAGTGACTCTACATCTGCTTGGCTATCTGGACATGCTTATTAGTCCAGCAAAAGGAAATGGTAGAGAGATTTCTCAGAGAAGAGCCTGGGCAAAATGGACAGTTTGTCTAAATTTTGGTAACTGTATGTTGCCTCGTAGTTGTACGTGGGATAATGAGGGAAGCATTACAGAAAATAACTGTTTGACACATACTTTTCAGATCTCCACAATGAGTTACCCGGGCTATCCTCCAGCGGGTGGATATCCACCAGCAGCCCCAGGTAAGTTGCTTAGATGAGGCAAACATTAAATGGCAGTGGTGGTGCTATCTGGAGTGGAAAGGTGGCATGGACGAAGAATAAGACTTTGGAGGCGTTTCTTCGCTCACCAAAGCATTTTGTACCCTCTGTTAAATCCTGTTTTCATCGGTGCTGAGGATTCTGACTTACCTAATATGTGTGCTCTGCCATGTGCTTATATAAGGTCCATCTTCATTCATATCAAATGAAGCAGACAGCACTAGGACATGTCAGAATTTGCACAAATTCAATAAGTGGCAAGGATCAGTGTTCTGTCGGTACAGAATCTTGAAGGTAGCTGGTGAGAAAAATGAGTGTGGGGAGAAATCAGTCACAACTTAAAACCATATTCCACAAAGAGTTAGGCCTTTTTTTTTTTTTTTTTTTTTAATTATCCTTAATTCACTATTCTTAGGCAGATGATTGCATATGGAAGGCAGAGGGCTCTTAAAAAGGGTAGCAGTTGTATTAATATCAAGTTGATGAAGTATGCAGCTACTGCTTGGTTATCAGGATAAACTTTACAGTTGTTAGTATTGTTGGTAGAAAGAAAGGACTGGAGTTGTGCAGATATGGTGGAATGTGAAGTTAATCTAACTGAGGAAGGGAAGGCAGTGCACAGTCAGAGGCCAGACTAGCGGGGAGGATAAATGCTATTTCTCAACAGAGTATTCTGGCTTACGTTAGGCCATACTGCTGTGTGCAGCCAAAGTTTATGACTTGGGTATTTGTGAATGGACTGTCATGCTCTGTGTACATCTCTCAAATTAACAGCATAAGTGGAATTAATAGTATCTTCCTACTGGAATACCCAGAGAACTTGGTACTTTAAGTGAATCTACTCTCTAGTCAAAATATGGTGTTTACAGTATTAAGTCTGAAGTGATAACCTTGAAATAGTTTTGGAGTTGTTTTAAATGAGCTGTTATAAATTAGAACATGATTAGAAATATCCAGTGAGATTTCTCTTTATATAATAATTACAGTGCTATGCTATACCTATTCAGTTATTTTCCTGCTAATGTTGAACACATATTACATTAGAAATTTAAGTAGTAGGAAGTTTTAGAAGTTGTAGTTTCTTGTTTCAGCACACCTGTGTTTGATTTCAGGTGGCAGTCCTTGGGGGGGTGCTGCATATCCACCTTCAAATCCACCTCCAATTGGTCTAGAAAATGTGTCTGGTTATGCCAGCCAGTTCAATCCCAACCAGATGGCTGCAATGGTGAGTCAGCTTTCATTTAATGTGTTTTACTGTGACTTCCTTAAGTGTAATGTTGTGCTGCTGGCATTATCACTGAATTCTGTGCCTTTATGTCTAATCTGTTCAAGTGTTGAGCATTCAATATCATGTATTGAAGAAAATGGCTCCTGCAAGCTATTCCTTATTTTAGGGAAACAGGGCACTAGTTAAATGTTGATATAACAGTCTAACTTCAAGAGTCATGGACATAAAACTAATATAACTTTGTTTTTGTTGTATAGACTAGTAACACAAGGTATCCACTGTTAATATATTCACATGGGCAAACACAGTCCACATTTTGCCTGTTACCTGGACTTCGACCAGTCAGAGTAAGGTAGTATCAATGACTTATCCTTGAAAAGAATAATGGGACCAACTGCCTCTTAAAAGCACTGATGTTTAACAGATGGAAGTAGGAACTTTTACATTCATTGAAGAAAATGCAGACATTTCCAATGTGATTTTTTTTTCATAGAACTTGAGGGAGTGACACTTCTGACAACTTTAGTCTTCAGAAATCTGTTGTGCTGCATAATAAATGCAGTTTGTAGGAAGACATTTGCATTATAGATGCCTTTCTGAGGCAGTGATTAAATGAAGTGATTTGGCAGCCAACAGGCAAAATGAGCAACAAACTATCTATATGGTGCACATGGTAATATCTACAGCACGAGCTTCTGATAACACTGCAGTCATCACATGTCAGTTCTGCTCTCTCTGTAGAAGAGGGTTTGAGTGTGTCTTGTGGGGAGATGATATTGATGTGGAGTATCTTTGTGGCAGTTTCTGCAGAAGTTTCTCCAAATGTAGCCTGAGAACTCCAGCAAGCTGTAATGTACTAACACTTGAGTGTGTCATAAAACAACCAAAAGTTTCTCGGAGTGACACTTGCACTCAGGTGATGGTGTGATCATGCAAGGCAGCCATGGACAGAGAAGGGCTAAGCACAGTTTTGTGTTGCTGGGATTATTTGGCGTAAGTTTTTAGAATCATAGAAGTGTGGCTATTGGTGTGCTTCCATGTGAGTGGTGTGTGATGCTGGATGCACTGGCAGGTATGTGTGTGTTGGCTCAGCTTCTTCATGTATGGCAGCTGATGGTTACAGTAAAGCAAGAGTCAACTGCATATGGGCAGGGTTTTTTCCATCTTGCTTAGTAAGACATGATGAGTGCCAAGTTCTTTTGCAGATGTGGAACTGTCTCTGTGTTGGTGAGGATGGAGATTGTATTGTGTTAAGCATCTTACTGAAACTCAACTGTTTGTTCCCCTTCCTGTGTCTTGCTGTATTGTCTGTCACTGCAGGCATCTAACCTGGCAGGGACCTTTGGAGGGGCAAATGCACCACAAGGCATGTACCCTTCAGCACCTGGGGGTTATCCACCAGTCCCTCCAGGTGGCTTTGGGCAACCTCCACCAGGACAACAGCCCTCTTACGGAGGATATCCACCATCCGGAACGCCAGGTTACTCAGGATATCCAGGTGGTCCCATGCCAGGCCAGCCCACACCAGCACCCTCTGGTCAGCAGCCTATGAGCTACCCAGTACCACCACCATCAGGTTACCCAGGGCAGCAGCCCATGCCAAATTATCCACCAGGTCCAGCTGTGAATCCATCTATGCCGTCTTACTCAGGAACTACAGGGCCTGCAGTCTCTCCTGTAACAGTAAGAGCATTTGCTGTCTTTTTTGAGATGTGTATGTTTCTCTACATTTTCTTCATTATATTAGTGTAAACCAATCCTTCCAACTGAAAAGAAAGTTCTAAAAAGAAGTTTGGGTGAACAGAGAGAGAACCTTTTCAAATGCAAGCAATATAGGCACGTGTGGCTTGAAGCAAATGATGTTTTACCATGGTATCCAAGAAGAAAGGTTTGACATGAATTCAAATTTAATGAATCTTGCCTTTCCTAGCTTTACAAACTATTGCCAGTGTAAGTACAGTATCATCAAACCTTAATTAATTGCACAGCAGATTTAATATCAGTGAACCTTCTTGACCCTGCGTTTTCTTTTAATTTGTGTATAGAAAGGAACTAATTGGTTTAGGTAGGGTTGTTTTGAGTTTTCTCTATTACTTTTCTGACAAAAAAAATTGGTAACAGTGTTCATCTTTCCAAAGTAGGAAAACAAAGTGTTTTACTGCTTAGCACTAATACGCAGCACAACTTGATCTTGTTTTAGCATGGAAACCGCGGCACGATCACCGATGCACCGGGTTTTGACCCTCTGAAGGACGCAGAAGTCTTAAGGAAGGCCATGAAGGGATTCGGTGAGCAGTCTGTGGATTTTACATTTCAGATAAAAGTAGAATTGCAGCTTGATTCAGCACTGATCTTTCTCCATTTTTACATATGTACTGAGTGGGATAGTTTAATGTGATTGTCCAAGGTTATCAGAAGAATTACTGAAAATTCATGTAGGCATAAACAACATAATGAGTTTGGTTTAGTGGGTTTTGGGTTTTAATTCTTACTATATTTTTGACTGCGAGTAGAGCTTGAAGTTCTGTGGTCGTACGCAAGAGTAGACACTGCAGATGGATTAAAGGCATACATGTCCTTCAGCTGGGTTCAGAAGAGTTGGGATCAAATGGAAACATAAAGTTGAGTCCTTGTATGACATGATGGTCATTCTGTGGTGTCTGTGCATGTACAGGAACCGATGAGCAAGCCATTATTGATTGTCTTGGAAGTCGTTCGAACAAGCAACGGCAGCAGATAATGCTCTCCTTCAAAACGGCTTACGGAAAGGTAAAAACATGAGAACAGAAGGAATAAGGAATAAGAGCCTACATGCCTTCAGTGCAAACCCTTAGTGTGTGGATAAGAAGATTGGAAAGAGCTTTAGGGGAAGGTGGTTTGTGAGTTGTAGCCTATTCAGGGTGCTGCTTTTTACCCACTCTTGGATACTTGATGCAGTATTTCAGATGAAACATATAAAGCAGTTTCTCTGCTATATGATTACTTTCACCCTTTGATCTGTTCAGTCTATTTAATTGGACCTTTGTTTCCTCAATGTAAACATTACATTATTCTGGTTTTAGTGTTAAGTGGAACAGCTTTACTTTGAAGATAAGTTATTGGTGCTTATGCATAAAGAATTCTAATTAAAGTGCGTATTTTTGGTGCTTACTTTTGTTAAGCTTGGTGTTTATGTGTTTTTCCTTGTTTTTCCTTCTCATTAGGATTTGATCAAGGATCTCAAGTCTGAGCTATCAGGTAACTTCGAGAAGACAATCTTGGCAATGATGAAGACACCTGTCATGTTTGATGCTTATGAAATCAAGGAAGCTGTAAAGGTTTGTGTAGGAGATACAAATTTATAAGACAGAGGAAATAGTTGAACTGATAAAATATTTGGTTGCCACTTAAAAGCTTGGACTTACCTTCCCTCATCTCTATCTAGATGTTCGACCCACTGTTTGACTGTTCTGTACTCTGTTTCTTGGAGGTATATGATAATAAAATTGAGAAATGTTATTCCCATAGGTTAAAGGTGAAGGCTTATTTAATAGGTTTGTGTTATAAAAAAAAAAAAAAAAAATACTCGTGGCAGAAACTGAGTTCCAACAGTCTCTGCAGTTCATTTGTTACATAGTCTTAATTAAGCCACTGAGCCACTCTGGGGAGCCTTTCTTTCTGGGGTTTTGCTTAGAGCTATAATAGAACTGGTTACAAACCCACACAACTTAAGGGTTTCCAGGGATTTTACAGTTGGTACTCAAGAACAGTTCAGAAAATTAGGTTCATAAAGATTTTGGTCAGACTGTACGTTCTTTTTTCACACACCTCAAAACTATGTTTTCCTATCTCATACTGGACCTTTTCTAAAATGTTATGAAAGTTCTGAGTACTTAATAGCAATCAGATTACTTTATAAACATTTAGATTTTTTTAAAGAAAACTAGGTGAAATATTTGTGTTTTAAGACAGTGCTTGAATGAAGGTCAGTACATATATTTATGTGACCTTTGGTCACAATATTGAAGTATCTAGGAGGATGAAATAACATTAGCTGTATTGTAATTGCAACTGCTATCTATTAGTTCGTGATAGTTACCTGTTAGAATCGGCAAATTGCTCTTTAGTGATAAAAAAATGGATTCTTAAAATGTCTAAAATCTGACATGAATGATGACATTTTTGAAATCAAAGTTTATTTTCATAATTTCAATTATCTGTTCAATTTTGTATCTTGAGTACATATCTGCATCTTGGAAACATGTCATAAGTAACATTTAAATTACTTGCTTTGGTTTTTTCTATACAGGGTTATATTCTGCATTGTTTTTTACATAATTTTATTACATTTCTTTTATACTAGGTTGTAGAAGAAAGATGAGAATCTGAAATCTGTTTTCTTGTATGCTTTTTTTTTAGGGCGTTGGCACAGACGAAAATTGTCTCATTGAAATCTTAGCTTCTCGTAGTAATGAGCATATTCAGGAACTCAACAGGGTCTATAAAGCAGGTTAGATTTGTTCCATCCAAAGTTTCTCCCTTTTCTTACTTAATTACTGACTGACAGTATGAATTTAGGAAATGAGCAGGGTTGTATGATGATTCGTGATTGTATCTCTTTTTCAGAATTTAAGAAAACTCTGGAGGAAGCAATAAAAAGTGACACGTCTGGGCACTTTCAGAGGCTTTTAGTTTCACTTTCACAGGTACTTGCCTGCTGGGATTTTGGTTTGTGTGTGTCTTTTTTTTTTTTCCTTTTTTCTTAATTTGGAAAAAGCAGTTTTTCAAAGTCCATCAGTAGCACTTTTGTATCTTCTAATTCTTTCAGGGAAACAGAGATGAAAGTACAACTGTTGACATGTCTCTTGTCCAGAGGGATGTGCAGGTCAGTAGAAACTCTTCACTATTTCTTAGTCAACTCAATACACTGAAATTTGACTGTGTGGTTGCTGCTTACTGTTAGTGTTAGAAACCCTTTGACTTCCCCAGATGTAGTGCTTATGTTTAAGTGAATGGAAGTGATATCAAAAACCCTGACAGAGCATTAAGGCCATGTAGCTGCATTACAGAGGGAATGCCCTTGGGAATAGAGTCCATAGGATATTTTACTTTCATTCTGCCAGCTCTCTGGCTTTTCCAAGTGTTGGATGATGCCATTGTGCTGCTTATTAAGGTGTTATTTAAGGAACTCTGTATTTTTGCAGCAAATAAGGAACTTGGACTTAGTAATGCTTGCCCTGTTACTCTGTATGTTCCATTTCCCCGCATAGCAAAGGGAAACCCTGTATTGTTTTAGCATGCTACTGTTGTTTAAATAGCAACATAATTAGATTTCTACATAGTATGCATTAGCAAAAAGACAAGAATTTCCCAGAACACACCTAGAAGTGTAGAAAAAATGCTAGATGTAAGGACTATTAGGAAGAACAGTTTTCAGGTGCTTTCTAAACAATTTGCCCTCCTTTAGTAATCTGGTACTCCTGTGTTTGAGCAGTTGTGCATCACCAAGATAGAAATGGAAGCAGAGCATATTATAGAAAAGTTAGAACTAGTTGCTGTTTATTGCTTGCTCGTGTTTTTCAGCAGTAAATAAGCTAAGAAAGAAGTATAAAATGCAGAGAGGCTGTAAGGATGCAAATCTGCAACTCAGCTGTTCAGCCTGACTACATTTCTGAGTAATGAAGTGTGAATTCCCTTCTGTGCTTAGGAATTGTATGCAGCTGGAGAGAACCGTCTAGGAACTGATGAATCCAAATTCAATGCCATTCTGTGTGCAAGAAGCAGGGCCCACCTCAGAGCAGGTAATAAACAGTAGCTTGATGCTGTTGTGTGTAATGGTGAAAATGTAGAGCACCACTCTGTGCCTGAGTGTCTCTCATCTGTAAAATGAGCACAGTGAGA
Organism: Hafferia zeledoni; assembly: GCA_035583235.1. Taxonomy (NCBI): domain Eukaryota; kingdom Metazoa; phylum Chordata; class Aves; order Passeriformes; family Thamnophilidae; genus Hafferia; species Hafferia zeledoni. The sequence goes on along the minus strand of JAWWEV010000169.1, from coordinate 11,353,821 downwards.
TATCAATGAAAAGCAGGGTGAATTCTGCTGTGGAAAGGGTGAACAAGTGGTGCACATAATAGTCATCTTTCTTAAATATCAGAACAGGTAGAGGTCATAGTTGTTCAAATGTTTCTCAGACAAAAGAATTGAAAATCTACAGTTGTTTCAGTTCTGCATACTTTTGTGTGCACAAGGCACTTCCAAACTTCCCTTCCCTTTTTACTTACTAGTATCAGGTGTTGCATCAGTCTGTAGTGGTGGAAATGTTTTAGTAACTACACAGAACTTTTAAGATGTGCACTTGGAGTATTGGGGTACTTAAATAGAGGAAAGTGGTGTGTTATGATAACCCAAATACTTTCTTCTTAATTTTATTGACACTCAAAGCCTTTCCAAAAAAAAGATTTTTCACTATTTCCCTTGGTAGTTTCTTAGTCTCGCCCTTTAGCAATAAGGACTGTCTAGAAGGAGCAAGACACTGTGTAAATGGAGCATTATGGTTGATAACACAGAATTAGTCTTTGAGATGCTAAAACTTGTGTGAGTATGTTGTGAAATGTGACTGAAATGGAGCCATCCAGCGTGTACCAGTGCCACCCGTTTTTGCAAAGCTAACTCCAGAAAACTTCCCTTTCCATTAACAGTCTTCAGTGAATACCAGAGGATGTGTAACCGGGACATTGAAAAAAGCATATGTCGTGAAATGTCTGGAGACCTGGAAAAGGGCATGCTGGCAGTAGGTATGTGTCATCTTAGCAGGTTCATTCCTGGTATTTTGCTGCAACTGCCTTAGGTGGCATGTGAGGTTTCAGCTAAGGATGTTCTTGTTAATAATAATTCCACTCTCCTGCTTTTCTTGTTGAGCTTTCTGTGTAGTCACTTGTGGTTGGTAAAGCGATGCACTTAATTCACCTCAAAATGACAGATGAAGATTTTGCTTCAGGCAACTACAGAATTTAAATTTCACATGTTAAAATGAGAATTATTATCTGTATATTTGGCACTGTTTTAAGAGGTGAAGAGAACTTGTACCAGCTGCTGAGTCAGTGAGAATGGAGTATTTGGGACAACCTTGGAAATGCAGCAAAATGTAGGCATTAACTCTGATTAATTACCTCTACCTCTTTTAATAGAATGAAAAATTTGATTGCAAAGGGGTTATTTTTTCCACATTTCCTGTGATTACAGATTTGTTAAATCTTTGTTTTTAATTGCCTCCAGTACTTCTGAGGAGTGAAAACTCTTACCTCAGATCTACTGGTGTCCCTTTGGAGGTCATCATTGTTTTCCATGAGATTGAGAAAAGGCCTCCAGTTGTTGTGCAGTAGTTTTATCTGAAATGTTTTATTCTAGATATACTTGTGAACCACTTTCTTATCTTTTGTCTCTACATGTCCATTTCTTTTTATGTTTCTTACTGTAAATATGCTGTGGTACCTAGAGCTGCTACTTTGTATTTGTTGCTCTTTGGTCTTGTATATGTCAGTGATGTAACAAAAAACCCAAAACCAAAACATGGGAATGTTTTAAAATCCTGGTATTTTTCACTCCTCTCCTGTGCATATATGAACTGTGTAACTCCTGTTCTTGCTCTACTTGCCACAGTGCCTCTGTACTGGTCTTTTAATGGCCTAAACTGGGTCTAGCTCATTTTGTGTGATACATTTGCAGACCTTTTACAGGATTCAATATTTCTCACCTCAGAAAGTACTGTTAGAAAACCAAACTTAGGGAAAAGAGGTATTTCCTAGTGTTTGCAGAAAAAGATTGCCTTAGTAAAGAAACTGTTCTCTCAGAGTTTAGAAGTCATTGACTTAATGGATATTTTCTGTGACTTGACAGTTCTCCTTTTAGGTACAGATTCAAAACTGAGCCTGTATCTTGCAAACAAATCAGTATCATTTCATCATTAATAGTCACTGAATGACTCCCTTTATTGAATAGATTTTGTGGGGTTTTTTTCTATTTATATGTATCTACATATATATCTGTATCAGTCAATGATGTTTACATCATTTGTTCTATGAATCTTATTTACAGGAAAAAAAGGTTTTCTAATTGAAAATATTTAATTTTGCTTTCTTTAAAGCTTTCTGGATTGTACAACTGGTAATTTACAATAACATCTTTAAACATCTTAAAGTGCAAGTGCGTTGTTTGAGCTAAATACAGTGATGCAGACACATGCATTTCATTTTGTCATTTCTTTTTGAATAGTGTTATACATGTCATTGACAGTTGTGGGGTGAACTGATAACTCTCATCTACATTTTCCTACTCAGAAAAGTACTTTTTCCTATATAGAATGTGTGTTGCTGTGAAATAATATTTAGGTTTACCCCTTTGGTTCTGTGTGGATCTTATGTGATTGATTTTGATACCCTTCTGTGCTATAAAATGTCAAGTGTGGTCTGTTTTCTCTGTAGTTTGCCTCAGTTTGCATGATTGTTTACTTGTAACCAACGTTGCATCAATGTATAGATTTCAATTCTGATGAGTGATGGAGGATTCTTTCATTATCCTGATTAACATGACAGTAATTTAATTTAGATTTCGCTCTTTCAGATTTCTAACGAACTGTACTAATTAAATATAAAATCCAATCATTACTAAATTAGCATGTTAGGAATTTTTCAGGAGTCCTGATGAATTTGGTGGCTAAAATAAGACTCGAAAATAACAGTTGTGACAACTCGCCCTTAAGGGGAAGGAAGCATCTAAGATTCTCTGTCATAGGTGGCTTCCTAATGTGTACTGGGGCAGGACTTGAATTTGTCACACCTTGCAACATGGATGACCTGAAAATTCAAAATTAAGAGAAGCCAGGACCACCACTCAAGTCTTCTGCCCCCTCCCAACCCCCTGTTTTTCCTTCATAAGAAAGAATCTGGTCATTAGACTTTGCAGGTTTGTTATGGCTTCTTCACACTCGATGGTTTCTAGTGACAGAAGGGTTTGTTTGAGCCATGAAGTGTAGGTTCTTTAACTTTATTGCACATACTGTTTGGATTAAAAAATATTTCTGTGACTAATGGGAGGAGTGGGAAGCTGCATTGTATCAAGTGTATGTTGTTTTAAAATTAAAGCATTAAGTGACTGTGTAGGATAAACTCAAAAAATTGCTGAGCTCTGAGTGAGGAGGAATGTCTGATTTCTGTAATACTGTTCTTTTTTGCAGTTAAGTGTCTCAAGAACACACCAGCTTTTTTTGCAGAAAGATTACAGAAGGCTATGAAGGTAGGTGCCTGTGACAAGTTACATAAACTTATAGTGTGGGGTTTTTTAAATTCTTGTGCAGCTCATAGGGATAAACTGTCTGAAGGGATTACATTTTTTAGTGGGCAGATGACTAACAGGATGCAGTCATTATTATGAAAGGCTGGAAAAATCTAGCTAATTTGATCTACTTAACAGAGAAATGAATAAAACCATATGTCAAATGAAGTCTTCCCTTGGTAAAAGACAAATATGCTTAAAACTCATTGAAATTGATGTCTTTTAAGTAGGGAGGTCTAGCAAATAAATAAATAGATCAGTACACTCACTTAATTTTCCTGTCCCCTTGTACCTCTGTCACTCCCATTTTTTTCTTCAAACTGTTCTTTAGCAGAAAAATTGCTTAGTGTCCTACCACAAAATGTGATTTCTTAAAGCGTGATGGACTGAATTCTGTTCAAGCTTATTGAAGTCAGTGGGGTTGTGCTAGTAAACAGGCATTTGGGAGGGGATGATTTAGTGCTTTACTACTACTGTATCATACAGCATTTCCACACAATATTGTTGTTTTGTTTGTTTCAGGGCGCAGGAACAAAAGACAGAACTCTGATTCGAATCATGGTGTCGCGCAGTGAGGTTGACCTGCTGGACATACGTGCAGAGTACAAGCGGATGTACGGCAGATCTCTCTACTCGGATATCACTGTAAGACTTGCAGATTTTATCTTCCCTGCTGTGACATCCTTTATGAGGGCAGAACGTGGGTCCTTACGCTGAGTAGCTGTGTGCTGCTCTGAGTGCAGTGGGCTGTGTTGGTTTCCTGCATTCGTCAGGAGGGTGGAGGCTGACATGGCAGAGAACAGACAGCACTTGCTTTTGCATCAGGTAGATGAGCTAGGAATGGGAAGGAAGCTAACAGACAAGGAAGGAAAGGGAAACTGGTCCAGAGGGGTTTCAAGTCTGGTGTCTGTCCCAGTCTGTGAATATGATTGTGTAGGAACCACTTAGTCGTCCAGCTGAGTAACAGTGGTGCTCTACTTCCTATGTGTGTTGCAAGAATGTAAAATGCCTAAAAATCTTGTAAAGGATTGCCTTCTCTTTCTCTTGAAAATACAAGATTTTGGAAGTAGACTAAACATCAGATTCTTTAGCAGTTGATCCACCATTCCTACTGCTATTAAGAGTCAAGAGGATGCCTGGACAGTGGGAGGGTAATAAGAACTGGAGGGAATTGACTGGTGCCACTTTCATTTACCTTGTAATGAGGGTGCCAAATCTGTTAAGCCTCTATTTATTCTTTCTGCTGTTGACTCTGAGAGGCTGTAACTTGGTGGTGTTTGGAAAGAATCCTTCCAAGATTCTGAAGGAATAGGTGTGCTCCAAATGTCTTGATTTGCTTGCCAGCAACTATATGATGTTTCTGCCATGTGCCACAGAGGACTACCTGACAGGAGCTTATCCCATGTGTGTAACTGGAGTCAAGATGTGCTTCTACTGCAGTAGTTGCATGCCCTATAACCACCAATGTATGAGTAAAAAGTGGTGAGATCCTGGTGGAAAAGTTGTATATCTCTTCCTCCCCCCACTTCTCTTTTGATCTGGCATTAAAATTTACCTTTTAGAAACAGAACAGGCCATACCCATTTAATGGACTGAACTTGGTCAAAACTTGCTTTCAGTAAATATGGGGCATGCATGTGCACAGTTACGTGTATGTAAACTCTACTGCTTATTTCTGTAAAAGTAGAGCCGAGTCATCCCTGGAAAGGAAGTTCTTAGTTCTTCAGCTCTAGCTCCACCTCTTTTGGTTGTTGTTCAAATTTTCTTTTTCTGGATTGCTTTTCAGGGTGATACTTCAGGAGACTACCGGAAAATCCTACTCAAGTTGTGTGGTGGAAACGACTAAATGGAGCATTGAGCTTTTCTTAGAAAAGCTGCTATTTTCATGTTTTTGCTGTAAAGCACCTTTTTTTCTCCAAAAGTAAATATGTAATGACCTGTCTCTTCTAAAGCAATTGCATTTTAAAAGATAATATTGCATATATCTTCAGTTCAAAAATAGTAGGTAATAAATGCCAAAGACACCCAAAATACCAAGCTTATGTGCCATCTGCTCAGGATTCTGTATAGCACTCTCAGCAATCCATGAATGACAGGTTATTATTTCTTTTCTGCTTATGTAATGCTGAAATAATGTTTTTGAAAAAAAAAATCAGTCTTATGATTTAAGGTGGTGTTTTGTATAAACTTTGCGTGCCATTTTAATGCAAGTTTTATATATATTGTATGCAGAGTTGGTTTCAGGCTGTCTGACTCCCTGATATGTGGAGATGGCAGCCTTGAGTTGTTGTGTCTAGTTGAGACTGTTTTAAAGAAGTTTTGTCAGGTTGTTTTTTTTCCTTGATTCTTTTCAGGGAAGATGTGTTCCACATTTCATTCTTCCTCAGACATACTGTCAGGAGGCAATAGTAATATTGACAGGAGTAGAGATTCTGTGGTTAATGTTTAAAAGTTTTGGATTGTGCCTTAAATATATGTATGTAAGAAGAGAATATGAAATTAAAGCTCGCTGTCCTCTAAGTCTTTGCAGACTATGCTTCTTGGTGTTCATGTTGATTTATGTGTGAGTGATGACTCAGTTTATGTAATTTAGTTTTTCCATAGTAGTTCTCTGCTTGAATCCATGGGATTATTCAGAAACTGTTGTGTTGACAAGAGTTTGGGGCTTTTGTGCTGTTGATGAGGGTTGTCTATATATGATATATGTAATCTGTAGTTATTGCTCAGTATTTTCATTTTGCATGTTGTATTTTCTCTTACTGTTGGAACGCTCTTATTCTCTGCTGGCATGGATGACATCACTTCAACTTGTCATTCTCAAAATAGAAACATCTAAAGGAAAAAAGTACAAGGGGGGAGGAGGTTTTCTAACTAGGTCAGTGAAAGTAGACTGCTTGTTAATCAAGAACAGGCAAACTCCTCTTATTTCGCACACATGTGTGTGCACCCTCTCCGTTGAGTAAGGGCCAGGCAGGTTTGTTTTTCCTGGAAAAATTTGTGTTGCTGTTTGTCTTGAAAGAAAATGGTGATATCATGGATTTAATTCTGGATTGCATTGTCACTGTGGCAAGGAAGAGGAGTGTAAAGATTACAGAATATGGTAGCTTTGTGTCCAAAAGACAAATTCTGACTGGGACGTGCTGACAGGATTCCTGTTTCGGTCCATGGCAGCAATGGGACCTGTGTCCAAAGCCAGACCTCTCCATACACTCATTTCTGTCAGACAATCCAAGCATGTCTTGGGAGGACACTGCAGCTGAAAGTATGTCTTCTTTGGCTGACACCAACAGCAAGAGTTTACTTCTTTGCCAGGGAAGGAGGAAGCTTTTGAATTTGGGGAAGTTTGTTACCTTTGCTGTAGTCATGGACAGCACCTGACCTTGTTTTCTTAGTGACAATGCTGTATTTGAAATGCAGTTTTGATAAGGTAGGATTGCTGAAAGAATTAAAATATAAAGGTTTGAAACAGTGTCTGAAAGCAAATACCTATTTATTATAGCGCAGGAACACAGAAGACAAACTTCAGTTGAAGATTGTTCATCCCTTTACAAATTGTGGAAACACAAGCTTACTAAATGAGCACAAGTGCAACCGTTTATGACAACCACACAGTTACATTCCGATGTCTTCTGTCTTCATGGTGCTCAGCTGGTATCTGTATAGAGTAGAGTTAATGTAATTATTTTTGGTTATGAGATCAGGATCAATCTTTGGGGATAAATCTCATTTAAAACATGAACCCTGCTAATCCAAAGTGGGGAATTGTCACTTTGATTCATGAAATCATATAAGGAAGATCCGGATCTGTAATTCCTGAACCATTTGGCAGTACTGCTCCATCTGAGCAGTACTTACTGTAGACAAGATGCAGAGCATTGTAAGGAGCTGTGTAGAATAGGTGGTCTCATCCAACTAGTTTCTGTTGTGGTTTAATTTATGCCGAAGACATTTATCCAGAAGTACCGTTTGTGTGAGGGGCTTGCATGTCAAATTCGGATTTAATATACCAAAATGGTAATACCTGCAATATTTATATTTTATTATTTTGTTGCCCTTTATTTTGTCACACATGAAGCTGAAGAATTACAGCATTTTAAAACTGAAAGAGGCCTTGAGATTGCTTATTCTGTCCTGTTGTTCCTTGTTTTATTCTCTTTGGCACTGGGGGAGAAAACTGCTTTTGTCTTTGTGACAATCTTATGCATTTTGGTGGGCTACTTCGGGCATCTTTAGACTAAACATTCCCAATACAGCAACCTTTCTGTGTAGCTCCTATATCTAGCTCCTTGATGGGGTTTTTCTTTGGTGGTGGTGGTGTTCCCCACCCCTCCCCCTGCTTTTTATTCAGCCCTCCCCTTAGCAGTTGTTGAAACCTGGTGTTCCAAACTGAACCCAGTATTTCAGCTGAGGCCTTAGCTACCCTAATTGAATGAAGGAATGAGCTCACATCCTGGGGGAGAAAAGATGGCATATTTGGGAGTAAAATATTTTGTAATGATTTTTTTAGCTTAGGTTATACTTGACTAGATACTGACCATCAAAAATGTCTATAAATGGAGATCCTGGAATGATGGGAATGTTTGATGTTGTCTCATTGATGATGTTGAGGAGTGATTTGACTTCTGATTCTAGGTGCTCCACTGTTTTTATTACCTTCTAATGGAAACAAAGGAGAGAAATAGATAAAGGGGGTAGTCAAAGGGTGAAGTGGGTAGAATTGTATTGATTTGCAAACCCAATGTCCCATAATGCTAACAGCTAATTTAATTTATATTGCGCATTGCAGGTTTAGATGTTTCTTGTGTTCTGCTGGCCTCTAGTGGCACCAAGTATTAGCACTTTGTTTTGCAAGAGTTCTTTATAGAGCACCCCTCTATAAGGAATAACCCATCATTTGACTTCTTGAAGGGAGCTTTGCATTAATTTGTTTTTAATTCTTTCTCATTTCTGAGCCACCATCATATCTGGTACAAGAGTCTGCATGGAAGATGAGAGGAGCTGATGGGGTGGAAAGAAGGGAGCAGACAAGAGGTAACATTGCCATTTTGAGACCCAACAGCATGGAGTTTGGCAACTACCCAGCTGAGAATAGTGAGCATGTATCTTGGGAGTGTTTGAGAGAGCAGGGAAAAAAATTCAAAGTTTGCAGCTTTCACAGAATCCCAGTTATAGAGTTCATTTAGCTCTTGAGTGTCAGCAGGGGTAAGCAGAAACTCCTCCATCAGTCCTCGAGTCACCTGCAGAACTACATCTAGCCATAAGCCAAAGTGAAACTTCACCAAGATGAATTCTGAGATTTTTGGATTAAAGACACAATTATAAACATTTTAGGAAAGGCTAATACATAATAGTCAGTGATTGGTTAATCAGTTTTTTGGAATTCATCAAGATTATGTTTCTGGTGATAATGGCTTTATAGATAGTTACAGGCTATGACATGAAAAAAAATAGTCTGACCTTGACTAGAATAAAGTCAAGAAGAGATGCTGTCAAGAAACATTTTTCTTTGATCAAAAGGATAGAGCAGAGGTCTGGTAAGGTTCGAAAGCCAGTGCAATCCTTCTTACCTCTTCTATAATATCTAAGCGCTCATGGATCATATCATGTTCATTACACCAGCTTCCCCTTCCCAAACTTCCAGGAAACACACTGACAGGATCTGCAGCAGCTGGAAAAACAGACACAGTTAAACAGCAGGAGCTTTTTAATAGCAGTCCTTAAATTTCTGACTTCTGAAGTGGAATTTTGCATGCCAAACAGCATTGTTTATGAACCAAATGTAGGAGCAATAACTACAGCTGTGCCCCAGTGCTATGAATGTCTCCTTGGCTGTGTATGTCACGGTTGGTTGGAACAAGGTGTTTTCTCTTGCCATGGGTGGAGGCTTTTTGTTTTGTTTATATGTGTGTTTGTTTTACACAGTCTGCTTTGTTCCTACCTGTGTAGGGTAAGGTTATAGACTGTGACTCTGTCTCTACAAGTATAAAGGTAAGTGTTGGGAAGATCTGCCTTACAACAGTTCCTTTTAGACTTTCTTCTGAAGCAGCTGGTACAGTAAAGCTTTGAAGAGTAGCTAAGTTTGTCCACTTTTCAAATGGATATTGAGGATGGTTGATGATTCCTTTGCGCCAGAAAGTTGTCCCTGAGAGTCTGACTTTGCAATAGGAAGGGAAACAATAAAAGTGTGTACACCTGATGTCATTTGCTGACCAAATCACTCATATATGCTACTATATACAAAGTCACTTACCTCTGTCAGTTACCTGTATTAACATCTCAGTACTCATGAGCTCTTGCTCTGTTAACTTTTCATTCTACTGCCTCTGTTCCATGAAAGGTCAGTAGCTGATGGTGTCCATGTTTTAATGGAGCCAATTTCCTTTCCATAACTTCTGTGCAACATTCAGTAACATTTATGTTTTAATACGTGTGCATAGAACTGTAGCAGGATATTAAACCTTGCTAAAGTGATAATGTATCTTGTCCCATGTAAAATTAGGTCTTGCTCTTGTTTGAGGCTTCAAGCAGCTATAATAATGAGAAAGCAGCACTATAACTCATTCTGTCATCATTTATAACAAAGAGAAAACTGAGCTTGTGTTATAATGAACAGTAGGAAACACAAGAGCAGCAACTTCAATACTGTTATGCTGTTTGGAACTGCTGCAGTGCTTCACTGCAAGTCTGTGCCAAGTTTTCTGAAGTGTAGGTGTCAAATGATGGCAAACACGTGTTAGTGAGTATTGTAGTCATTGCAGTTTGGTGGGATGAGAGATGTACTCTGAGTTGGAATGGCATCCCTGGAATTGGAGGGTGGAGGACAGGAAGGAGGAGAGCATTAAAATGTGACCCCTGATGTACTAGGCATTATTTAGAGTTGGTTGGGAAGAGATTTGCTTGGGGGTTTTTAGTGCATTCGCCAGGAGGTGGTGCTGTTAGGACAGAAACCCAGAGACTTATTGAAGAGTGCTGAAATACCACAGATACTTACAACACCAGCTGCTTTGCAGTTGCCTTTTTTCCCCCCTTTGCTGCTAGTGGTAGTGGTTTATGAGTGTTGTTATCATCTAACTTAGTGGTCAAGCAAACCATGCTGCTTCTCAGAATTTTTATTTCTTTACATATTTTTTCCATCATGACTAGAACAGTAGGGAGAGACTGAAATGGTGTTAGAAACAGAGCTTACAAAACAGTGGCCAGTCTTTGTCTACAAACCTTGGTTTTCCTAATAATAGGAAAATAGTAAAGTAAGGTCTATTTTGCTGTCAGAGATGACTCAAATTTCCACCTTTCCAATAACCCCAGCTCTAGTTCTCAGTGTCAAGCCTGATGGCCCAGTGCAGCTGTACGCTGAACTGCCACTCATCACATTGGAGACAGAACCAAGGGCAAGCAGAAGGCATGGTGATGAGGTAACTGTGGGTCAGTTGTTGACTGCATCCCCAGATCTAACTACAAATAGAGTAAGAGAGAATAGAGTAATAGAAAAGAGGTGGCACAAATCATTAGGTGGACTGAGAGCAAATCCCACAGGATTTTATTTTTCCTGGTGTTAACCTAGCTGTAGTTAGCTGGATCATGAAGGCAAAGATAAAGTTTGGATGAAGGCTGGCATGAGTTTTATGCAGATGTTAAAGGAGCTTTTAGTCAGCTGTGGGTTACGTGCCAGGCTTGTTTAGTTTCATCCATTCCCTAGAAATGGAAATACAAGAGGGTTGATGTTGGCTAGGTCAAGTTACTGTTGGTCATTTCTCCTTCTCTGACCATGCATCTTAGACCATGCTTTTCCATTAATGAAAGCTCAGACGTCTGCTGTAGGAGAAGTGTGTCGTACTCGAGCCAGACTCATCCAGAGACTTTGGCCTTTTCAAATTGCCTAAAGGTGTGTTTGGCACTCTGCTGTGGCTTCTTTCACCTTGTTCCTGATACGGGACCCTAAATCTGAAAAGTGACTTTTTGAAGTAGAAATTTTACACAGTCTTGCCCAAATTAATCATTCCTTTAACTTTGCGCTTCTGTTCAGCACAAACCTCAGCATTGTGCTGGCTGATTCTCTAGGCAGGTGTATGCAGGTGGGTAGGTTAGGTATGATGGATGGCTGCCATTTGTTCAAAGCAGGTGTGCCGTGATAAATATGTGTAGCCAACATAAGGTTGTTGCCTTCCACTGTGAGGTTAGCAAAGCACTGCACAGCTTTGTGTGCACCTAGAGACCTAAGGAAAAGGGTTGCTGTGAGATGCAGGACACATTAGCACTTGGTCCTGTGGGGCAGTTGGCCCCTCTCTTCTGACACAGAGGGAGACAGCTTTCTGGCACTCAGAGCACATTGCTGCCTTATCAGCTGTAATGGGCTTACCAAAGGAGGACGAAGTGTCTCATCCTAGTTTGACAGGGCTGTAAGGTCACTTGGAACCACAGAACTAGTGCAGTGCCTAAAAAATTTGACAAATAGTCCAAGTCTAAGTATCTCAGGAAGCACCTGATAACTGATGTTAGCACGCCTAAGAGTCAGTGTAAGCCAAAGTGTGTCTAGTTTTAGAACTCAAATTATGGAGCTGGCTGAGGACTGACCTAGTAGAAACCTTCTCAGGACCTGCACCAGGATAAGGTACGTTGGGCGGGTGGTTGCCTTTCTGGCTGGGCAGGTAGGTCTTTGTCAGCTGTGTAGATTTCTTCTGTTTTCTGAGTTCTAGCTTGAGGCTTTGGCTGCTCAAAACCCTCATTATTATTTTGTTGTCTGGCTTTAGCTCTTTACCCACATCTTTATCTCTGGGATGGGCTGGTCACAGGGCACATCCGGTCCCTTGTAAATATGGCACATATCTGGGTCACTATGGTCAGGCAATTCAACCAAAGCAATGATTTCCATGTGTTCAAAGGGGGTCACATGTTGCTTATGAGCACTGCCCTTCTCTGTATTGCAGCTGATGAAAGAAAATGACATGAACTGCCTTTGGCACTGGCCTTACTGCAGCAGCATCTCTACCTCATGTAATAGTAACAGTCACCATGAAAGGGAAATGAAGAATGGAAGGTTGCAAGCCATGTAAGCAAAAGACTAAAGGTCTTTTAGGATACTTCTATTTACTTGCTTTCTGAAGTTGCTGAAGACACATTTTTTTAAATGTAAATTGGAATTTTTACTTGTGTTTCAAATCACATGCATAAATGCAGAAAACTTTGGTATGAGGTTTTAAAAGCCACTTAAAAGTGAAATGTTCTTTGTATGCCATGTAAATTACATATTTAAAATGTGTGGGTGTTTGCAGCTTCTGACAGCTTAGGCAAGTGTGTAGGAGGCATATTTCAATGTCTTAATTCTCTCATTTGAAACTTAATAGATTATTTCACACAGACAGTTGTAACATTTCAGTATGGCACAGAGAATATTACCTATCAGTTAATGTCCTATCTACAGATTTTCACCTGATGTTTCCTGCAAGTGAGATGCTTAGTTAAATTCTTGAAGTCCATTCTATTTGATGTATAGGTGGTTATTTTCCATCAAGAACCAGAACTCTCTTGTTCAGGAGAAGAAAACCACTTGTGCCTTTTTCCCTCTGATTAAGTCCTCTGTGCCACCTTAATGGTGCCCATAAATCTGGGTAGTTCGAACTGCCCTGTGCTGTGATGCAGGCAGGCACCAGCAGGGAAGTGGAGCATCTCCGAATTGGTTGCTAATAAGGATATGTTTAATAGAAGAATGTACTTGAAGTTTGAAAGCAGTAGCACAATGAAGAGTCAGGATCTATGTATCATGGTTAGCTTGACTTTACAAAACTTGATCTTATAGCAGTGGATAGACAGAGCAATGAAGTAAGAATCAAAACCACCTTAGCAAACAGGTTAAGAGCAGAGGCTTTAGATTCAGAGTATCTCTCAGTTAAACTGTTCTGCCTCCTCTACACTTGATATATCCCTGCAGGCCTCCAAGATGTTGCTTCTATATGCTCCCTAAAGAAGTCCCCTTCTAGGACTGTGAGGGTTCTATGTATTCAGATGCTGTTAAATAGTTCATTTTGATCATCCAAGTAGTTGCTAATGGTAAGCATCAGAATAAACTTGAGCAACATCTCTTTGCTGACATTTTCTAGGATGGACAGAACTGAAGTATGTGATCACACAGATCTGGTAGGTCTTTATGAGTATCCTTCCTAATGACACATTGCTGGTCAAACTGAAGTTACAGGCTTGATCCAGAAATTGCTAGGATGGGTTCATTGGTCTGCATTACAGAGGAGGTCAAGGTGAGTAACCACAATATTTCCCATTGGTCTTAAGATCTGTAAAATTCCTTTTGCCTCATTGTGTGATCGGTGTGGTTTTGAAAGTCAGCTGTGAGTTCTTGTTGTGCTCAGTAGAGCAGAAGTGGTAAAACAAAGCAGGCCACAAGCCAAGTGAAAGGCACAGGAGATTGAAACAGGAACCAGATGACAAATAAGGAAGCCTGAAAACATGTGATAGAGCAAGGGAAATAAAGATGAACATGTATAACTCTTGAAAAAAACATGCTATGCAGTGTGTTCTTGTTTGCACTGCCTTAGATTTAGCAGTATCATTTTATTTCTGGAGCATATAGCATAAGGTGGCCAGGTAGCTTTTGATGAGAAAATGAATGGGGGTAGTAATAGATGTATGTTCGAAGAGAAAAAAGGTCATGAATTTGAGGATCAGGCTCAAATGGTCAACCCACTAACCAGTTTGGGAAGAATGCAACTGACCTCTGAAGGGATTTGCTGATCCTTGTTTAAATGATTTTTTCACTAAATATAGATGCTGGATTCCACTTCAACATGTGCACATAACTGAAATGTTAGTTCAAGAAATTACTCAGTTTATAAAAGTGGTTGCTGAAGATAACCTTCAGCTGAGTTCAGGAATGATTCAGTTGCTTTGAACCTGAATTGATATTAGTGCTTTCAGTCTGAAGACCTTGTATAGCTAAGACTGTTAGTCATATTTAATTTTGGAGGCTGTTCTTGATGGCATCAAACTTAGTTTCCAGTTATGTTAGCCCTTAATTACAGTGGCATCCTTAGATATGGAAGTACTGAATTAAGTTTCTGTAGCACTTCCAGTTTAATTATAGCCAGTGTGCCCAGATTCATCTTATAGACTGCTATAGGTTACTATGCTTCACACTGGAGGTGACTGCATGGGTTTGCTTATATCTATATGCAACTATATGTATATGTGTGTGTGTATGTATACACACATGTAAATATTTAAATGTACACACACCTTTATTAGGCTCTAGCTTTTATGTCAGAACAACATTGCAAATTTCATGCAGGGTAAATATGGTCTATCTAAAGCGGGAAATGGAAAGTAGACCTTGTATATTAGAAAACTGACAGTAGAAAGATCTGAAATTTAGGGGTAGTGGGAAGACTGGTTTATTTCATTTTTTTTTTTAATTATTTCAAGAAGGTACATTGAGAGTTTTTAATGCCTGATTAGGCATTAATCGGTAATCTGTACATTCACTGAATACTTCAACTGCTGCCTAAATGCCAAGTTTTGAAAAGATTTCAGACATGGAACAAAGTCCAAGGGATTCTTCTGGTATCCAAGATTCATGAACCTCTGAGAATGGAAGTGTCCTGAACTTATCTTCCATGAAATAATTATTTTTAATATTCATTTTAGAAGATAAGTAAACATAGTAGAAAGTCAAGTTGCAAACTTGCATACCAGATTCATACTCTTTTTATTGAGATACAGATTATGCTACTATGCATATTATTTCAGATCCTGGATCAGTTAAGATAATACTTATTTTAACTTTTTTTCCCCTGAAAGAGAAGGACCAACAGGGAAATCTCATGCATTGTGGAATGTGTTAGTGAAGGTGGGTCAGGTATCAGCCTACCAGTTCTCACATACCTGGGTAGTCTGTTCCATCCACCTATGTGTGAGATGTCATGATATGACGTATTCTGGTCCTTCTCTGCATCACTTCTGCTTGTGAAATATGCAAAACCATAAATGGGACTTGATAGAAGTTGTTGTTTACATATTTCTGTGTAAAACTACTTCGTTTGGAGGGAGCTGTTGCTTTTGTGACCCAATGTAATTCTCACTTCATAAAGGAAGTTCTCTCATTTGCCCAGCAGTGAAGACAGACAGAGAGTGCACAAGGCCAGGGATAGTCCATGCTGCCAGTGGGCACCCTATTTGTCAGGCACATCAAAAGCTGGGCCCCTGCCATGGCTATCTGCCAGAACCAAAAGTGCTACTTGAAAAACTACTTTCCTCTTTCTGCTGTGTGACCATATCTATGATTGTAAGAACCACTTAAGTTTTGTGTATTTTCATTCAAAGGAAGAAGGATAATAATTGAATGTTCCTGTGATGGAGGTCTTGGCTTGGAGTATGTTTCCCTCATGCTGGTCTTGTGAACAAGCAGCCAGGAGTATCCTCTTGCACTTGCTGCTGCAATGGAAAATGACTACACAGAACTGGGCTGATAAGAGACATGAACTACCTAATTTGCAGGTACTTTAATTCATGCTGTAACTTACAATGATGCTTTGGGCTGCAAAAACATTTGCCTTTATTATGTATTTATTTTTGTGTGAATATATATTTGTGATGGAAACTAAGGCTAAGTGTTAGGAGGGTTATAGCTAGTAGCTGTAGAGGACATACTTGTGTGTGGAGAAGGAAATGAGCTGTCTTAGGCAGAAGAGAAGCTGTGCCTTAATACACATAAAGAATCCAAGTTGTGTAGAATTAGTGAGCTTAAGGCTGGCTCAAGAGTGGAGGATGTGAGGTACATAAATATTGGATTCCACCATCAATATGAGGATGACCACTGGTATCAGGGGATAAGGAGTTTTTCAGTTTTATGAGAACATGGCTTTTGGTCTGTGTTTAGGAATAGGACCTACAATCATGGGGAGTGGACGAGTCTGTGACTTACTAGTCAGCTTTGTTATTGTATCATTTGCATATGTCTAGGTCATGGTAGTGGAAAGAAATAAGCACAATGAAATAGTATCATTGTCATTTTTTTTCTAATACTTAAAAAAGTGTAACAACTTTTTTGAAGTTTTGTTTGGCAGACAGGTCATATGTTCTGCAAAAACTCAGAAAGTAGAATAGTGAGAGAGGGGAAGATACACACATATGAATACATATGTACATACTAAATCCTAGCATTCATGGCCAAGACTCACAACTGCTTCAACAAGAGCAGATCGGCTGCATTTATGAATAGAGCCACATCCTGCAGATGTGAGAGTCCCACACTCCTGACTTTTTTGGAGTTTGATATTAACTTTTGCTTTAGACATGCAGGTTACAAAGTCCACAGAACTCAATAAATTCCTTTTAGCTAAACATAACAAAATGTAGAACTTTACAGGTGTATAAAATGTGTAAAAATGCTCACTTCCGTAGAGACTCTATCTTCAGATGTCTCATGGTCTTAACAAATACACCTATTTCTGGGTGCACTTTGTTGTGACAAGCATTATTTCTCCTTCCTAGATGGAGGTCAGAGATGAGTTTTGCAAAGACTAATTGGAGAGAATGATGCTGATAGGTTTCTATAAGGGCAGAAAACAAATACAACATGGAGCATAGGTTAAAGCACTACTAGTTTATTAGTGCAGAAATATGAGTCCAAGTCTGGTTTAAGATAGGACTTCTATCATAAATTTGTACTGTGGTATTAATTCTACAGTACAGTGATTTAATCTCCTGGAGATAAAACGCTCTTCTGTGAGAAGGCAAATGGTCAGTTTTGGGGAAAAGCTGGCTGTTCTGAAGGGATTTTTTTTTTCTTTACAGTTTCTTGGCAATGGTCTAGCTTATAGATATTCCAGCTTTGATATTACATGTAAGTATCAGAGGATTCAAAACATTCTGAGAAGTCATAACATGTTAGCTGAATAAAGAAAAACATTGATACACTTGTTTTACTTTACCTTGCAGTTAAAACTGAATGAAACTTCTGCTGCTTAAAAGTAAATCATGCCACAGTGTGGAGTATTGAGCAGCAGTGCCTCCATGTAGCTCTCCTGTTACTGCCTCCCTAGTGGCATGTTCAGTGTCTGGTTTGCTCAGCTAACTGGCACGTTGGTGGGCCCAGCCTGCGTGCCATGTTCTCCAGGTCACCTCTCTGCCATGCATAAACATGGAGCAAAGACTTTGCTGTTGGGATGCTGCACCCCTTGGAACAATCTGCCTGGAGGTTTTTGTGAGAATGGAAACACATGTAACTGTGGCAGGAATTGTGCCCCAGGCTACATTGTACACTGTGTTTGGGCAGCACCCCCCAAACTATCCCAGCACCAAGAGCAAAGCACTGTGAACTGTGGCCATTGGGCTGGAGCACATGGCTGAATCCAGAGGAGCCCTTGTGCCAGTCTCATCTCCTGGTTTGGCGGCTGAGCTCTATGAATTGTTTATATTAATGGCTGAATTAAAATCTAAATTTTAGTTTGGCCAAATCCAAATACTTTCTAAGAGGATCCTGCAGGAGTTAAGAGGGCAGGATCTGCAAGGAAACCTCCCGACTCAAAGGTAGCAAAGGGAAAGTGAGAATGACCTTCTGAAGCCTGTCAGCAGGCAGAGTGCTCCCCTGGCCATAACAGACACAAAATTTCCCATCTTACATGAAGTACACCATTGAAACAGTAAACATGATTCCTTGACTATGTAGCTACCACCTGGCATGATATTGGGTAGTAGTCTCCACTGCAGTTATTATTCAATCACTGTTCTAATTAGCTGGATTTTATCTGTTTGCTAATGATTTCAGCTCAAAACCATACCTTTTGGGCAATAACCACAAACATTCTTCCATCCTTTTAAAAATTTTTCTTTAATTTCATGTTTATGTTGGTGAAGCTTGCAAAACTCATGATAGGATAGTGAATTCTTGTGGAGTGAAAACACGTTAGAGTGCTTTTGCTGGGCATTGAAGTTTCAGTTCATTACAAATGTTACCAGACCAGTTAGGTGGAAGGGACTCAGGGCAAGGAAGAGGACTGGGACTCAGAGGCAGAAGGAAATGTTTTGAATGTAATAGGATCTTACTACCCTAATGAAATATAACCATTGTGTTGTCAAGCAGTAGTAGAAGCAGAGGGAAAATAAAGCTGGGCCGCAGCTAGCAGAAAAGGCATAGTCCAAACAGTCTGGGAAGGCAGGTTTGTGGTTACATAGGGATGATAAACCCTTGAACTAACCACAATGAATAGCGTTCAGTCACACTACAGTGTGATTTACAGGTTATTCCAGCATTCATCTCTTGTTAATGAAAGTAGAATTCAGATGCAGGCTTATCAGATATTCTGTGTTTATAATTTGCACTCCTGAGGCATTTGGAGAAAGCATTATGTGCTTCAAAAATCTCAGGAATAAGTAATACAAAGAAGAAAGAAAAACATGGTGCTGTTACCAGCAAATTTAAAAATAAGGGTATGAATAAAGGAGAAACTTTCTCTGATCACCTTGAACGTCAATCTCATTTCTGAGTTGATTAGTGTCTATGTTAATAAGGCTGCCAGAACAGTAATGATGGGAATTCAGAGTGCTGGCTGCCACATCTCAGTGTGGTTCTAGATTTCTGAAGATACAGTGATAGTATCTCCTGTAAGAAGGAAAAAATCTCTACCAAAACAATATGCCTACAGGGCATATTTAATAGCACAAAAATGCAGTTTTTC
Source organism: Hafferia zeledoni (assembly GCA_035583235.1). Classification (NCBI taxonomy): domain Eukaryota; kingdom Metazoa; phylum Chordata; class Aves; order Passeriformes; family Thamnophilidae; genus Hafferia; species Hafferia zeledoni. The sequence goes on along the minus strand of JAWWEV010000169.1, from coordinate 11,334,883 downwards.
CTGTTAAAAACAATATTCCCACAGAATTTTGTTCCATACCTGTGTCACCTTCATACAAAATGCATAGAGTAAGCAATTATTTAGCTCCCTCTCCCACACCATGCAAAGGTTTGGATGATGCTACGATTAAGCTATAGTTTCTACTTTGCAAATTCAGAAGTACTTACCTAAAAGATCTTGCTCCTGCAGGACTGAAATAAATGCCATTGCCCAAAGGAAAAGCATGGTTTCAGGCTCTGTAGGCTCTGCTGTGGTTCTGGTGGAGAGCCCTGCAGCCTCCCTCCCTCTCCAGCTCTGTATCCACTTCTCATCCAGCCGTTTGTGCTGAGGTTTAGCCAGAGTTAGGCGGAAATATGCCCAGGCTGAGCCAAGATTCTTAAGCTGTTCTCTTCTGCTTCACTCCTTTTAAAAACACCCTTCCAGCTCCATGCACAGTCCAGCTATCCAGGCAAGCTGGCAGTGGTCCAGTCTCTCCAAAGCCGTTTTTTTACCCTTGTATTTATTTACACAGACTAGAACTGGAATGCGATGAAAAGCTTTGGATCCTGTAAATACAGCAAGTGGGGCAAGGAGAGGAATGGAGAAAGGAGGAAGAAGGGGTGCTGGTTATTTCTTTCCCTGTGGGATTTCATTTGGGGCAAGGAAAGCAGGAACATTGGAAAACACGGTATCTTTAGATCTTGTGAGCTTACAGGGCTTTTTCCATTATTTGCTCATTTTGAAGAATGTGGAAACGTCTTTTCAGAGCAGTACATAGGAGGCAGCAGCTGTCTGTGATGCAGTTTGGACAGTATCATAGGAGCTCCTGAGGAGCCATCTGAGCTCTTCTCAGTTTGGCAGGTTTTTTAAATATGTTGGGTTTGATAACATCACAGGCAAAAATAGCACTGCTCATGGTAGTCTGATGGTGTGTGTGATTTTTAGCAGGATCTTAATTGAACGTTGTTTTTGTCTTGTGGGTTCCTGGGTCCTGAGTGAATAAGCATCAGTCTTTGGCCCCTCTAGGTTGGTGTTCAAAGACATAAGGTATTTCCTTTCTGGTATTGTTCCTCATATTCATTTGAGTTACCTTTTTCAAGCCATTGCAAGGAGAAGGTGAAAGGCCATTAAGGCATCCTACATAGTCCTAAAGGCCATTGTCCAGTATAAACAGTATTTTAACTACTGAACACAAAACCCTGCAAACTAGAACAGATTTTTTTGGTCATTACCACCTCCCCAGCAGTCAGAAAATCAAGTTATTTGAAAATCAAAAGTGAGCCTGTAGAGATGCTATCTTAGAGTTCAAAGTATAATCATCCTCAGGGACTTCCATAACAAGTTAGATTGTAAGTGCAGTTGCAAGACAAAGTAGCCTTGGTAATAGAGATTCTGTGATTGGAAGTTGCCTGGTAACTTGGTTGAGGCACTGAGCTAAACAAGACACAGAACAACCTCAGTGTTTATTGAGCTCTCAGGATTGGTGTGAACAAGTTGCCATTTTTATGAAATAAAAATGAAATTAGCTATGAAAATTGGAGTGGCAGTGTTTTTCTGGGTGTTTTGGCTTTTGGCTTAAATCCCTCTGTAGCAATACCGCAATTTTTATGAATTCTTGTTTTGAGAATAAATTTGATCATGCCTGCTGAAAAATTACATGAACCATAATTTTTTATAAACAGGTCTTTGGAGAGGAACTGCAAAAGGTAACTGTGAGTCCCCCCTCAGTCTTACCAATTGTGTTTGAATATGAGTTGCTGATGTCGTAGGCTATGATTTTTGAGACATTATCTGCATGTTGTCTGTGTTTTGAAGAGAGCAGCTGAAAAATACTTAGGAATATCTGGCTGCTGTTTTCTGAATGTGTTTCTCCTTTACCCTTGTCCTTCCTTCAGCAGAATCACCCAATGCATCAATGCATTCTCTATTGCAAAGGGAGCCTGTTCTAGATGCTTTTCTGTGTTCTCTCTCTGCCATCCTCTGTGCCATACTATCAAAAAGCAATGAACACTCATTGAATCAGTTTTCCTTTCAACACACTATAAAAAAAAAGAGGCAATTTCCATTCCAGACCACCTTTCCTGAGACCCCCTTTACAGCGTATTTCCTTGATGTTCCTCCTGAATTGCTCTCCTGCTCTTGGAACAGTTCGGTCCCTCTAAGCCACTTGCTGCATACTTTTGTGTACTGTGTTATGTGTGACCATAGTGAGGTGCAGGTCTGATAACCATGGAGAACTAAACAAAATAATGTGTGTTTTCCTCTAGTATTATACTCCAGGGGTTGTTTCTGTAATCAGAGAGAAGTTTTTTTCCACTGCAGAGAAATGCATCCAGAAACAATACTTCTGTCAAATGGGATTCTGGTTTTCAGTAGGATTACCTGTCCAGAGATTTTTTAGTGATCTTGCTTAATTACCTCAGATTACTTTTGTTATTTATAAAAACTCAGAATGAAGCTGCAGGGTAAGACAACTTAACTAGCAAACTTAGTATAAAAAACCCAGGGTGTGTGACAACACCCATTCAATTGCAAAGTAAATTTTTCAGCGTAAGGCTGAAGATTCGAGAACAGAAAAAAGAATATTATACAGAAGTATTTGTTTTTGGAAACGTTAGTCGGTACATGTTTATCATCAGAGAAAGCATTCTTCAGCACATTCATCTTGGAAATGGCCATGTATGAGAACACAATGAGATCATATATAGGTTTGCACAAAATCCAGCTGTGGAGATGTTCCCAAGACACTCGCAGCCAAAAAAAGCATACCAGTGAACAGGGATGTGAATCTTTGCCAGCAGGCAGTTTGGTGAAAGGGAGAGCAAGCATAAGGATTAAATCTATTTTGGGAGGTGCTTTTTTTGTTTGTTTTGGTACAATTGTTCTGCATGACTTTCTTGGACTATTCAAATGCTTGGCAAAACCAATAAATAAGTGCACAGTGATCCCACAGGGAGAAGGGACGGAATAAAAAAAGGGTATGTGTCGACAAAAGACATATGTGCCATGTGAAAAACATCTTATTGGGCATGAAATTCTGCAGCATGGGTGGACAGAGGATATAGATGAGCAAACACTTGACAAAAATAGGCATGTACTGTACTGCAGTCCCTTGGGATTTATGTGAGAAATGGAGAAAATGAAGTGGGGATTACTTTAGGGAACAAAAATATGGTAGAAAACCCATCCTTGTAGGGAAGGGAAAGTGCCTTACCCTGAAGAGAAGGAAATGAAAGAGAATAAACTCTACCCTGGATTTAACACTGGTGGGTGATGAAATCAGTGTAAGGTTTGTGTGTTCTGCCTACCTGCCCCTCAGAGAAGATCTGTCTCCATTAGAGACTGTGGAAATTCCTTGAGCTGTTATCACAGGCTTAATTTCTGTTAGCTGTTCTTAACCAGTTCTTGCTACTTGGAGGCTACTGAACACCTTATGTAAATTGAGGCTTATTTCTTGATCCATTTAGAAGCAGTCAATTATTTTCATTCTTTTAATTCACAGTTTCTGGCTGCTGGGTTGGAACAGTAGTCGAACAGATGCAGAAACAGAATTTTATTATCTGGAGAGTTTGATTTCCACAGAGCAGGTATGCAGCTTTTGGGCTGCTTCTCAGGGAAGCAGAAGCTTGCTCTGCAACCAGTACATTTATTTGCTGAACAGATGGAGGGCCTCTTGCAGTGGTGATTTTATGAGAATGAAGTAGACATTTCCATTTAAAGCTTTTGATAGTTGCGACTCTTACCACCACATCCCTGGCAGTCTCCATGGAGCCCCCATCCCTCTGTTGTTCATGGGGCAGATTCTATTGGTGTTACAGGTCTTGTGGGCCTCAGCCTTTGATGTGCGAATACCTTGAGGTTCTGTGCCAGTGAAATCCTCTCTTTAGTCTGTTATATATCACCTTACACTAGTGTTTATTACCTTGATTTGCAAGGGACATCAAAAAGTGTGAAGTTCTCTTGCTATTGTCTTAAAGGCATAATCTTTGAGGCTGTTAAAAAAGCCCCATATCACACGGTTCACAGCATGAGGTACTCAAGATCAGCTGTCTCTGTGCCCTCCCTGGAGAAGTTAACAAGTGTATGTGTCATGGAGCAGACAACTCTGATCCAGCCTTCTTCAAAACAATACATTTTGTACTCCGCCTAAAGCCAACAGTGAGTCAGCTACAGGAATTGACTCTCTGGTGTCATCTTGGTGCCAGCACACTAGGCTGGATTCTGTTTGCCAGCATTAGGTAAGCATCCAATGGCTTCAGGCTGTTTTCAGTTTGTGGCTTCAGCTTCCTGACCACTCATCTGCAAGGAAACTGAATCAGAAAGCTGAAGGGAAAGGTGGGTCATTTGGAATATAAGTGAATTATGTTGTTTGTTTTGTATTTTTAACTAGTTGTTATATACTTCCATATTTGACAGATTTAAGACATTTTATGAAGGCTGGCGATGCCTCGGGACCCCTCTATGAAATATGATATGCTCTGTGTCTACCCATTTTAGAGAAATGAAACCTTTGTCCTAGCAAAGCTGAATTAAATATACTCCCAGCTAAATTAGTGACTCAGGAATAGACTCTTCACTTCCAGTCATGTGTTGCACACATGGTGATCTGATAATATGTGCTATATTTTCTATTATAGAAGGCTGTGTCCCTTTGCTGTTGCAACTTTACATCCACCCGTTTGAGTCACATAAAAATGTGAAATAGATCTGTGAGTCCATGGTGGATAATATTCGAGGAAAATACTCATGGGGGAAGTACTTGATTATTCCCAAATTGGAATTACTCATCTAGTGTCTTTAGGAGACCAGTTTTGCAAACCACACCAATTAAATGAGATAATTACTTGAAACTGAACCAACAGTTTCATTCTGTGAAGGAGCAGCTAATATCTGAGGAGCTATTCATCTGTTGAATAGCACCTTGCTGAACACAAGTCATGACAAACAGCAGTATAACAGAGGTTTGTTACTTAACAGCTCTGTACCTTTCTCCAGTAAGGAATGCATCAGCTATGTATGTGAAGTCTTTGAATATGGGTGATATTTGACATATGAGTGGAAATATGTAACAAAACAGAGAAACAGCTGGAAATAAATCCCATTTTTCATTGCTATTCTCCTTTTCTCCTAATTATCACAAAGTCAGGGAAAGGTGCAAGGGGAAGAATGACTTGCCAGAGAGAAAAGCCAAGCTAATCACTCCACTGCCATTCCTCTGAAAACTTACAGTACATGTATAATTTTACAGCCAATGCAGTAAAAATCCCTGGCTAAGACTCCTTTAAAAATACATGTGTCATAGAATATACAATCCTAGAGCAGGATGGTAATAGTTCCTTTGTTATTACAGATCCCTCACATCTCTAGCTGCAGTTTTTCTTCAAGCATGCTTCTGATAGCTGCTTTCAGGCAGAGAGTGAGCAAGAATGTATATGGATTTTTTTCATCATGTTGCCTGTGTAGTTAATCACATGATGGATCCTGTCCAACAAGATTCCTCAACAGTACAGCTAGTTATTACTGTATGGTACTGACTTGCACCTCTTTAATTCCAGCTGCAAAGCTGCATTAAAAGGCAACTTAAATACTTTCATAATGCCACTGCTTAATAGGAGGATTCGTGATAGTTGCCGTAGGGAAATTGTGTAACCATAGGAAGGAAGAGAAGTGCCCATGAAAACATTTCCATTAAAAGTTGATCCAAGGCATGAAAAACCATGCGAGAGTAGGAACAAATAAACAGATCAGCCAGATTAGCACATTTCATAAACTCTGGAGGCAGGGCATTAATTCTGGTTGTTAAAAAACAGATGTGAACTCAACTATTGTCCTCCACCTCTTATTTTAATTTTTTTTTTCTAATGTGATCCTTAGAGTGTGGTTGGTTCCACATGTGTTTGGGGGGAGGCTAATAGTGGTTACACCTGCTATTAATTTGCTGCATCTGCCTGCATAATTTAGTGTTAAGGATGAAACATGGAGGAGCAAGAATTATCACCTGAAGCAACATCCTTGTAGGAAATCAGGATGGCATGGATGCTCTTTCTAACATCAGATTTTAGGACATCCTTCCTTGCTTTAAGAGACCAATTGGCTCTAAGTAGGTTGAAATATCTGTTACAATATTCTGTCCAGATGTAGGAAAATGCTTTAGATTACCTGTCCCAACTCTTCTTTAATTCAGACCCACCCCTGTAATTAATTGTAAGAATAACCAAAATACTATGTCTTAATGTAGATGTTACTTCTTGTAATTTTGTGATTTTACTTCTGAAAATGCTGCTTTTTCCTTCTTGAATACTACTTTTTGCCATCTACACCATAATGAAGGGACGATTTTTTTGTTTCACAGTGGTGGCTATCTAATGTCTCTTATTAACACTGAGAAAAGAGGAAATAGAAGATTAGAGGATAAAAAACGTGGAAGGGGAGTGGAGCACTCATTGCATGTGTTCGAGGAATCAGAAGCATCAGAGGTGAGGAGAGAGCAGCCAATTGAATCGTCAGGATGCTATAAATAACTCTGAACTAATCTCTTCTCTTTATCACTAGGAAAGTGAATTAGGAGAAGCTGATAGAGCAAAAGCCTGTGGTTTTAATGTAGAAGAAATTAAAGCAGTCTAGGGTGCATAAAATGTTCTGTTGGTGTTAGACGCCAAGTCCAGGAAATGATTCTGGGAGGGGCTTGATTGCAAAGCTTTGATGGAGTTGGTGGAAGGAGAGCAGGCAGAGAGGGAGGCGAGATGGTGCGAGCAGCCCAGCAGAAGGGCAGGGCAGGGACACGGGGAGTGGGCTGGCAAACACGGGGAAATGTCCTGTGGGAGCCGTGGAGCCGCCTCACGGGGGCCAGTGAGGTGATCTATTTCTGGCCACCAGGTTACCCCGGGGGCCGCTCTGGCTCCCGCCCTGTCTTTGGCTCAGGCGGCTCCTTCGTTTTCCTCTTTCCGCAATAGCGCTGGGCAAAGCTGTGGGCCGGGCTGGGTACAGCCCAGGTGAGCTGATCCCGGCACAGCGTGAACTGCAACCGAGAGTTCAGTGTTTTAATTAGCCCAGCGGGAGCGGAGGGAAGAGGATTTAGATCAGTGAGTGTCTCGGACAGAGTAGCAGCCCCCGACTGTTAGTCCTTGACCTTGAGTGCTTGGTCTGGTGGGGAAGCAAAGGAGTTCAGTCCGTGCGGATGCTGAGAGGGGCTGGTGTGTGGCACCCCGGTGAAACATTGATTTATGTTCAGCAGAAACCATTATCTGTTCTTCAGTGCTGTTGGATATCTAAAGAGTGACACATCGAACACCTTCGAAGGCTTTTTAAGCCTATGAAAGCATCATGTAATAGTCACCTACAAACTGTGGCAAATCAGAATCTTTGTTAGTGAAAATAAATTTAATTATTACAGTAGTACTTTGGAGTGATACGGTTCCACTGGGATGTCCTAATGTGTCTGAAAGAGCAGAGGTGAAGTGGCACAGATGCTGTGCCCTGCACAGGCAATCTAATAGGGATTTGCAGTGACTCCTTGTGTGGGCTGTGGCCAGTGCTTTCACTCTTATGTGAACACAACTGTGCAACCAATGCTTTAGACCCAGATGGGCAAAAAGCCTGGTGCCAGTGACAGCATAAGGTATCTCATGTTATTCAAAGATATCTAGATACAGTCTTTGATCATTAATATAATTTTGTGAGGTAGCTTACATTAGATTATTGGATACTTTAATGCATCTGCAATGCTAGTCCACTGCCTCTGCATGTATTAAAAATGTTATCCTACCACTTGAAACTGAGATAAGCAGGGTATCACAGAGTTAAATATGCCAAATAGCAAAATAGAAAAAGTTTTGCTGGTTTTTATCAGTTATTTAGTATCCATAGTAGAGAATGTGGTGGGTTTGGTTGGTTGGTTGGTTTTTGTAACAGGAAAGCATAAGTCTTGTACTGGACTTCTCAGTTTCTCCTTATCTGATGCCATTGGTTCATTGCCTTAGAATTAGACCTCTTATGGATATAAACACTATTTTGAGGAGATAATTTTTGGACCTCTAATGTAAACTTTTGCTCTTGGGAAATACCTCAACCTTTCTGCAAAATGTTTACCTGATAAACAGATACAGTATGTCCCTCAGAGGAACTTTACACAAAGCACTCCTGTGATTCCCTCTTGCCCCTTGCACCAGCAAATATGTTTTCTGAATTAATGCCTGCCCTTTCTTTCAACCACTGCAAAATACAGCTTGAGGAAGCTAAATCTGTTTCCACTTATTTCAATCTACCTTGTCAGCCTTTTCTCAGCTCCCTAGAGATAACAAATGGGAATGTGGCATTTCACTGACATGGGTCAGCTGCTATCTGACAAATACGAACTCTGGAGGCTGAAACTGTGATCTGCTCTATAAATATTGATTTATAAAGAATCTAAGATAGAAGTTAGATTAGTATCCTGAATTAGAAAGAAATGTGAAGCTTTTTGGTGTCTATTCCTTCTTTGGTTGTTTTGGGGTTTTTTTATGTTTTTTGTTTTTTTTCAATTGGCAATTCTTTATGAACTGTCTATATGTATTTATCCATAATGATTATTATAGTGGTTTACCATTGCATTTGCATTGATACATTGCATAATCCTAAATTATCATTTTGGTTTTCTGAGTTGCTATTCTTTGAGAAACTTTTATTGCTTTTCTTGGCTTAACTGTATACTGTCTCCACCCTCTTTCCTTCTGCGACTGAACAAGTTCTGTAAAGAATTCTCTGCTTTGGATAGACTATCACTTCCCACCCATGCTGTTCTCACTGAGGTTGGAAATGTTATTAATTTAATTTAGTGTGGGGAAAAACTTGGCTAACCCTTCAAAACAATTTTTCAAGTCCTGTAATTCAATAAAGTCCTTATTTACAATGGCAATAGCTATTTTTCTCAGTGCTGTCCAAACTGAGTTCTCTCATGTTACAAGAGAATGGAGCATTCTTTTCCATTTTCACAGTAAAATGGTCCTATTTTATTTTTCAGTTTGGGAAAATTGGAGCATAGCATTGCTTAAAAGGTTTTCTAATAAAAGAAGCAGCTGTTATTTTCCACATTATGCTATCTTTTAATGGCTTTTATGTGAGGGACTGAGGGAGGAGAAGGCAGGCAGTCATGTACAACCTGATGAGTGTAAAACTGTTATTTTGAAACTTCGATTTTCCAGTTCTCTCCAGTCCTAATCGTTGCTACTTCGTACACATCCACACATGAGCACCGAATTTCAGTTTTCTGCATTGATTAAAGTGTGTGGTTTATTTCTTTGTTAGGACTCAAAATTATCTAAGTGGAAGATAATGTAGTATGATGATGTGGTTAAAACCACTTCTCAATAACTGCCATTTCAGATGTATACAGTGCCCCTGACCAAAGGTAGTTTTACTGAGCTCTCCAGTTGGGCACGTCTAAAGCTGTGCAGATGTGAACACTGCTTTGCTTTCACAAACACACAAAGTGCGAGTGGTGGCAGGATGGAAGTTGTAAATGAAACCTTTGGAAAGCTATACAGCACTGAGGCATTGGCTGTCTGCCCTTAGGACCACCAAAGAGCAGCTGGGAGGTAAGAAACTCTAGATGTCAAAAGAAATGTCATCTGGGGCAACCTATAACTTAGTGTTGTCCGTGATGGTTGCATGGCATTTGTGTTGGATGTCACTTGACCACACTAGCAATGCAATTATACCTTACCTTTTTTCCTTCCCCCCATATAAAAGAAAAAGTCAAAGCTGAAAGGTAGTTTTTCCTTCCTGCAGTACATGTGGTGTTTTTTAAAGTACTATGAACAGGTCTGGAAGTGGTAAGGGCTTTGAATGAATGTTTGACATGGGCCTAAATCTACAGCACAAATTTTAAATATCCTTTTTCCCTAGTGAGCTGCTTGTTTGGGAGTGTTTTAGGAGGACAGCAATTCTGTGCTTCATGTAATTCTGTCCTGCAACAGTTTGATGAATTCTTTTCCAGCTGCTTGACCAAACGGTCCCAAAAGTTGTTTTCCTTGTTCTGCATGGTCTGTGAGTGTCAAGCATTTGTGAGGAACTGAATTCATGCCAAGACTTGAGCACATCAGTCTGGACTAGGCATTGCCATTTGCACTGCTTTTAAATTCTTTTTCTTGCCTAGCATTGCAGTTCAGACGTGTTATGAACAAAGTAGTAACTCCACTTGCCTTCTCTCTGTGCTTCAAGCCACCAGCGAATTTGGCCTGGATTTAACTTGGGTGCAGGGCTGCAAGTGCTCGCAGCAGCCAACTACATTTTGTCCTGTCATTTCTGACATCTTTCTGCTGGGTTGTGGACATTTGTAGCACATGGCATGACCACAACCTGCACTTCCACTACCTGGAGAGGGAAGAATAAAAGGGGTTTGAGTGGGAGAAAGTGGAAAAAAGTGCGAACCTGGGGCTTCATCAGTAATGATGAAGTCTGGGGAACATGGGCCTGCCTGCCACACCAGCACATCTCAGACCTTGCTAGATATCCCAGAAGACTATTTGATCATTTATTCTGACTCCCATATAAATTAGATTATAGTATTTCTCACAATACCCTGTGGGGAGGATTAGATCACAGCTTGGATTAGATTTTATATGTCTATTCTCTATCTTGGAGATTAAGATTTTGTATGCTGTCAGGAGAAAGCAGAGGGTACTGAGGGACCAGTTATTCCTGGAAGGGGTCACTTGGTCCATCTCCAAGCAACCTGGAGCCTGTGTTCCATCAGGACTGTATTCTCAAGGAGAGTTACCACAGAAGGACTTCCTGCCCCATCCCTGCTGCTCAGCCATACTCATCTGGAATGGTGGCTCTGCCTTTGCTAGCACTCTCTCAGGGCAACCAAAAATGGGGGTTTATATATACATATACACACATATATATATATATATGTTGCTGCAGTCTTCTCCCTAGTTGTCTTTTCTATCTTTATGGTTTAGATACCTGTGTTTTTCTGCTACAAGGACTTGTGCCAGGAGAAGACCCAAACATTTTAATTAGTTTCTGCTGTGTTCAGTCATGAAGACCTGTGTCCTTTGGTGCTGCCTTAAAGGATCCGTGCAGAGACCCAACCACTGCAAACCTGGCATCCCTTTCCTGCTGCTCTGCCCATCGCTGGTGCTGCCTGGTGCTCTCTCACAGGCCCTGCAGCAGGTTGGGATCATGCTCTACAGCTAAGCAGTAAGTAACTAAAGCTTCAAGTGTCCTGCTAACAGAGCGTCACCCAAGCATAATCCAGGCCCTCACTCAAATTGACAAGGACAGGTTGGGCTCTGAAATAATCCCTTTAAATAGCAGCAGCCATCTCTTTCAAAGGCACTTCCCCCGAGCCAGTGCTGAGAGCTGCTTACAGCACGTCACCTGCTATTTCCCACCCAGGCAGTGCAGGGCTGACACTTCTCACAGGCAAGTGTGTCCCCTGCCAGCAGTCTCCCAGCTTTGCTTTGCACCAGGAATTACAATGAATTTTGCAGCACAGTTTCTCTACTTCAGGGTGTTAAAAAACAGAAGTCCCAGGGACCGCTCCAGGGAAGATGAAGACTACGACCCTTTCTGGCAAAGGTTGGAGAATATTGCTGTCTGACTTAGAGCTAGAGTGCTCCTTTATCTCCCTCAGGGGTCATGGTCAGCCCTCGGGGTCTACCCAGGGCCAGGCCCACGGACATGACAACCCCTGGACCCCTTCTGCCTCCTTATGGTGTCGTAGTTGGAGTTCTGCTTCACCTCATTGTTTATTTAGTTGCTGTGCTATATAGGTAATGATTTCTTTTTCCTTTCTTTACTTTCTGAACAAAAGTCAAAAAATAAACATGAAATTGTTTGTAAATTTCCAGTGTTTCCTAGGGTTCTGTGGGTATGAGCTGCTCTTGGAGTAATCCACTAGAAGAAGTGAAGATTTGAATACTTTTAGCCTGTGAAGTTCAGCTTTTTTTATTTCTTCATGACTACAGCATGAGAAATAAGCCTAGACAGGCCAATGAACTGCTGATGATTTAACCTGGGATGGTCTGTGTCAGATCCTGTTATTACAGGTGTTCTGTGATTGTCTTTGTTATGGTGCTCATGGTGGTCTTGAATTCCTCTTTTCAGGCTTGAATGGTGCAGACAGAATTTAAGAGTCCTTTAGTGCCCTTGTGTAGCATGAGCTGAGGGTGATCACCCACATGGCATGGGTGTGTTGTGCAACCTCATTGTTAAGCTTTTCCATAGTTGCTTTCTCCCCCAGTTTTATTTTCTGGACACCACTAGCAAGAAGTCAACCTGGGTTTGCCAGCTGTAGTACAAAGAAGGGATGATGCTCTTTTCCTGCATCCTCCCAATAGTCGCAGGTGTTGCTAATATTTAAAACACAAATTGTTTCAGTGCTGTTAAGAAATCCTCATGGAACATCAAAGATAAAGACAAGATCCCAGTTCTGCACTGCAAAAATGGTTTGCCCAACATCACACATGATATGACTTATTCTGCAGTGAACTGGGGACCTTAAACCAGTCCCTTCAGCACAGGACCACTCTTTCCTCTAATTTGGTTTATGCTATTTGTTCTTTATTACAAGTGAATTATGAAGATGTTAGTCACCTGAAAAGCCTCTAAACTCAGAACATATTCAACTTAGAAAAAAAAAATTACTTGAAGGGTTTCAGCTACCAGATTGTGTGCAGTGTTTGATAGTGATCATTTGACATTCACAGCTGTGAATGAATGTCCTATGAGAACTTTTGAGATGGATGTGTTTGTGTGAGGGACAGTTGATTACCTCTGCTTCAACACCTTCCATGAATGGTGGCCTTCTGAGTTGTTCTTGCTTTCAGACTACTTTTCCTAATGTTATGTATTTAGCAGCTGACACCCAGTTGCCATTGTCAGCAATAAGCAATGACATTTAGGTAGAAGACTGGCAATGGATTATGACCACAAATGAAGGCAGATGTAGTGCTCAGGCTCTGGTAAGTCTGACTTACTAAAAGTAAGGAGAGGTTTTATTAGAGGTGATAATGCAATTTGGTTATTCCTAGTATGAGCCTGAGCTTTCTTTGTATTTGTTGCTGATGTAGAATCACGTGGTTTTGTCAGACTTGTATATAGTGAGTAGTTATAAGGGCCTGCTCAATCTCAAGGCTTGGTCATTATGCACCTGTCTGATGGATGTCCCAGTGCATAGACTTTTGTCGTACAGACTAGTTCCTAAGCCCTGATCTCTTTGTCTTTAAGACACTCTGATAAGTCACCCTACGGAAGTCTTAGGCAAGTCACTCGATCTGTCTGTGCCCCAGTTTCTATCAATAAAGTTGAGGTAATATTTGCTGAATTTGTCTTTCTGTTTAGGAGAAGATGCTGGTGATTCCTGTGTGATTTAGGAACAATCACTTTGCACAGGGTTTGGGCAGATAAATGTCAGACATGCATTTTAAATTTCCATCCTCTACATGCCACTAGTTGAAGTGATACAGTCTTGAATGGGTGTTTGTAAGTACTAGTGGTACACAAAATACTGATAATTCAAGAAAGTGGTGTTTGAGTGCAGTATTGTCTCTGATCTGTTTTAACTGTAATGTCAAAGAAAGGCCTAGCATGTTCCTTCCCTGTGCGAGTTTACTTGTCACCCTGTAGTGCTGAGCAGGTCACTCAGACACTATACAGTGCAGTAACAGAATTTCTGGCAGTGAAGAAGACATCTGCTATGATGCTCCTTGCCATTTTTATCTCAGCAAGCCTCAATTTTTCTACCATTTATCTTTCATAAAATCCTGCTTGCACAAGTGGCTGAGATGCTTTTAAGAATTGTAGGTATTGAAGCATTTGAATGTGTCTGGGGACAGGGAAAAAGGTAGAACAGGAGTTAGGATGGAACAGGAAAGTTTAGGGGCTACTGGGAAAGGGGATTGCAACAAACAAGGAAGGTATCAGAGGGGTGTGGAAGGCTCAGGCATCCAGAAGGGTCAGAGGACACAGCGCTGGGACATGGAATTATAAGGATTAATGAAGCTGGGGAAGTTCTGGGTAATAGGGATTTGGATGAGGGAAAGGGCCCTCTCTGTCACATCCTGGGATTACCTCTTTTTCACTCCTTTGAGAGGAGATCCCAACCCCAGTCACATTACAGTCATAAGCTGAGCAGACTGCTCCCCACAGCAGGCTGCTCTCCCTACCTCACCCCCAGTATCTGACACATCTCTGCTCAACACTTTGAGGAAAGAGGCAGAAGTGACTTTAAAGAGGCCACTTTTTGCTGTAATAAGTATTCTGAACTTGCAGGCATAAGAACTGAGCCCATTTATCCAGAAAGCAGATGGCAGGTATGTTGAAAACTGTGTATTACCAATGCCTGTTGGTCAATGTGTGCCAGGAAGGTGTTCAGGGAGCCTGAAGATGATGGGAACATGTAGGTATGAGCTTAAGAAACCCCTACACCCAAAACATTAAAAAAGAAGAAAATAAAAGTGTCCACATATAGAGAACACGTGCATATGTGTGCTGAAGAGTTCACTACAGGCTAGCCCCATGTTCATTGAGAAGGATGGAAATGATATTCAGGCTTGACATTTTGCCACTGATCAGCCCAAGCTGGGTCTTGAAGTTAGAAATTCTTGTCATGGTATAGGCCTTTAAGGATACTAAAATATTCTGCAGAACCTGTACCATACTGTCAGTCCCTCTTAATGGTGAATGCAGATGACAAAATCTGCTGGAGAAATTACAAATAAATGTAAAACTTTCAGTCTTATATTAAAATTTTTTCCTTTTGTGACAACTGAATTTACATCTGTGAAACACTACAGTAACATGGGAATGTATGTCCATAGTTCCAACTTCATGTCTGCCTCAAAACGTGTTGTTTGGACTCATTTTGAAAGAGGTGTAAAAGCTGCCAAATGGCCCAAACACTGATGTTGGCTATGTCTGCAGGCAAAATGGCAACACTGGTCAAGCCAAAGAGCAGTCTGTGTCTTCTCTAGTGGTAGCCAGGAATAGGAGCTGGAAAGAAATAAAGGCCACCTAAGATGCTTTCCCTCATATGCTTCCATGGAGTCTGCCAAGTCAGTGCTTAGGGGCTTCCTGAATCTCAGATTGGTTCTTGAATTATGTGTTTATTGGTCACTACTTCTATTTAGTTGTACAATTCTTTTAGGAAAAGAATTTATATTTATATTGTTGCCCTTCGTCAAGTCCTCTCGCAATGAGTCCTGCCAGCTAATTATTTTCCCTAAGAAAGTAACTTTTAAGTTTGCTACCTGATACTTTCATATGCTCTCCCCCTAATATTTGTACTGGGAGACACAGTGACTAATCCTTCACAATTTGCTATGCCCTGGATGTCTGGAACTTTGCCGATTTTTTGCTCCTTCAGTTTTAGAAGCTCAAGAGGTCCAATACATCAGTTTAACCTGTTTAGTCTGTGTCATGGATCCTGAGGGAGGCAATCTGCCTGTGCTTCACCGATGGGGACATGTAACTGTCCCATCTTTGCAGGATGATTTCTTGGACACTTCTTTCTCTGTGTAACAAAGGCAACAGTTGTGGTCTTTAGGTGTAGCATGCATTACCTTTTATCTTCCCTAAATTATTTTTGCTTGTTTTGTTATTTTCTTAGTTTATTAGCATTTCTATTTTTCAAATTTTTTTCCCCTAGTGCTGTTTAACTTGACGAAAATTATCAGTATGTTTAAAAAACCCAACTGGAAATAGAAAAATGTTAGATTCTGAGTTGCTGCTTTTTATTATTCTAAGAGCACATTTCAGTACATGCTGTCTTTGCATTGACTTTGAGACTTTAAAATATGTAAATCTATCTGCTTAAACAAATGGTATTTTTTTTCTTGTGCCTTAATTATTTATGGAATGTCTGCATTTGGATCTTCTCCTCTTTTTTTTTTTTTCAGTTATGCTGAGCAGCTGTTCTTGAAAAAGTAGGTTTATAAACTGTATTTTCATGTTTGCTTTTACTAATCACTTTAAAGGTAAAATGTTGTAATTTGTAACCATGTAACAAAGCTTGCCAGCTGGGTATTTGTCTTATGGCTGGAAATAAACAGACTTTTTAATGAAAACTTTCCTAGACAAACTCCAAAAAAGGAAAAACTGCATTTGAAGGGAGCAAAGTTTTATAATGCTGGAGTTTGTGTTTGTATTGGCTCAGATCTTCATCTGGTGGGCATGATTGCTGGAATAGGGGCTATATTTTTCACTGAGCATGAGAAGTCACATGCTGTCTTTTTGTGTGTACTTGCATGGTTTGCTGCCTGCTTTGGCTGTTCCTGAAAAAGAAATTGATACAGCGGTGATCTCTGCCAAGTGTCTGAACTGTTTTTAGGACAAGAAATTCCTTTGACCCAACAGGATCATTAGTTGTCCCTTTGTGATGTATTATCAAACCTCAGCTCACTGTTACCTTGGGAGTTTGAGAGCTCTGGGAGGGTCTGTGGCACAGACAGGTCTCAATATAGATAAACACAGTTTACTAATGTAGATGAAAAGTATGGGTATAGAAGGAGAATCAAAATTATTCTGGAATAAATACATACAATACATACATATACAATAGCATGATGATATTCCCTTGGTAAAGAGGCTGCTGACCTCTCAGATGCAAATAGATGATAGTTTCCATATTACATGTTGAGATGGTAATACTACAGATGTGCTTTAAACCTACCTCAGGCTTGAAAAGCTGTTTGACATTTGCTCTTCTTTTCCAGTGGTCACATGGTGGTGTCCCCATCAGGGTCTTGAGCAGATACTCACTGCTCATGAGAGCAGTGCTGGAGATCAGGGACCAAGAATCTGATTTAGATCCTCCCTATCTTTCTGCCAAAAGGAAAAAAGAATAAAGGAAATCCAAGACGAGCAAAAAAATCAATATCCTATTTTGGTCTTTCTATCTGTAGATAAAAATATTTGATGGCACTGGTGTGGTGAGGCATTACCCTGTCACTTGTACTTTCTCACAGAATCCTGCTTTGTCCATAAACTTCTTGTGGTCATCTTTGACTGGGGGTTTGTTATTACTTTTTTTGTAGTTGATTGCAATAGATGCAATGAAAAGGTGAGAATTTTTTTCCCATCTCAAATGCCAGTCATAAAAAAAGAATTAACCCGGAAAAAAACTCACAAATTTTTAATCTGCCTATTTTTGTTTACCCTACATGTACCCTTTTAAACCATTTCCAGTGTAAGAAATATAATTCATTGATAATTTTTGCTAAACATTGTAGATAATATGTTCAGAAATAAGAGGTATATGTTCTTCTCTTTTGTGAGTGGTTATGGGCTTCTGTGATATAGAAAACGGTTATTTTGGAGGGAGAGGTGGGGAATGAACTCTGACAGTGCTGTGGCCTCTTAGATGATGCTGCTGTCATTTATGCCAGGGGCTGTGCTGTAACAAGTTCACGGGGAGGCGTCTGATCTGATTCTCAGCTTTGCATTAAGCTGACTAATATGCACCAGAACTAACACTGAAAGCTTTACATCTTTATGAAGTGTTCCAACCACCTAATCCCAATGGAGCAGAAATGCGGAAAAGTATAGAACTTGATGAGTTATTTGATTTGAAGATGGAATGCCTGCTGTTTGGGTGTATCAGTTTTTAAGATAGAGTATTGGGGAAATATTTTAAATCACAAGTTTCAACATAAACAAGTTACAAATGTGTATATACTTTATGAATCTAAGAAAATTAGTGTTCTCATTAATTTTGGAGAGAGAAGACCCTGCTACAAAAATTGTCTCCTGTAAGGATATACAGAATGATTGGTGCTACTTGGTATATTACTTTATTCAAATAAGAAAATATTTTATGCTGCCCATATTGTTATGTGAATTCCTCTGTTCAACAACTCAAAGTGTAATAGGAAGCAGAGCTATTGGCACAGATTATTGAGACCATTAAGAAAATGGATGATACTGCCCAAAGTGGGGTAATTGCTCAAGACAGAGCTGTCTCTAAATATTTAAAAATTATTAAAAATGATTACAAAGCGTATGACAGTGCTGATTGCTTCTGTAAAACTATTTGCATTAGCCAGCCCTGCTGATGAATAACTGCATAACTTAAACACAAATTACTTTATGCAAAAGGTAAATATTTTTTGTTGGAGATAATGCTGAAATTTCTGACATAATTCAACATGTTCTTTCTAAGAAGATTAATGCTGAAACATGTAGAGGGGCTTATACCATTTGTGTAATCATAGCCACAGGCCAAGGGTGGTATCAACTCTCCAAATCACTGGTCTTCTGCTTAATGCTCCTTTTTCTCCACATTACTCTCCAAACTACAAGAATTCCTAGAAATTTTGCATTTATTTGTTAATAGGGCTGCAAAATCCTGCATTACAGTTCTTTGTGAACCCCTGAACACTGTGGACCTCAGGCAGCTGAAGGTAGAAAACCTGGCAATTTTTGTAGCAGTGTTGTCTCTCTCAAGTTCCTTGGGAAAGGAGATTTCTGGGGCATCACAGTGCTGTCTTATCTACATGTGTTTTTATCCATGAAGTGTTTACTCACAGAGCAGGAGACCTCGTTCTTTAGCTCTGTAGTAGGATATAAATGTTATCCCTTATCAAAGTAATTTCCTTCCTGTCATGAGGCAGCTGACAGCTGTCAGGGGTATGCTCCTCAAGTATGCAAGGGCAGAGCAGCAGACCTCTTGTGTACAACATGGTGACATTTGTTACTGCTATTAATAGTTTATGGGAATGGTCTGCAGCAGCTATTTGCCTTTTTTGAAAAAGATAGAGCTGCATACAGAAAATACAATTCCAGTGATTCCAAAATTTCTGAAAGCCCTGAACTAGGATCATTGCCAGTTGAGTACTGAGTACTAAGCAAGGTCTGGCTTCCCAGACAACATAGGGTATATATTTCTTGTTTTCTTGGGTAGGACAGTTTCCCAGTTTGTCCACATGTCAGGTCATCTGTGGCTTTTCTAACAGCTGGAAAGTTACAGTAGTTTTCAGTGCACTTACAAGATAGATAATATGACAGTAATAATTCAGTCTGTCTGAGGCTTGCAAAGAGCAACTGAGAAGTGCATCCTTCCTTAATGCTAAATTGTCAAACCTTTAATCAACCTAGTTGTCCTAACAAGTTTCTTTTATTTGTTTTTAGGGATGACAATAAAATAAAGAAACCAGATGTCCCAGCACTTTGTGATCTTCACTGCTGTAAAGATGGACTGATTAGAAATGGCCTTATTGTGCAGAAACCACCCTCTATCAACCCTGAGAGACTGAAGGATTTTGGTGAGGAGGATTACCTGAACGGGGATGTGAAGACCTGGGAAATGAAGATAGTGAGCCGAAATGAGGAGTTACTTAGGGATGCCCTTTCCCGCATCCCTCAGTCAAGCAGTAGGACCAGCCTGGCGAGCTGTAACAAGCTGATTCGGTTTGAAGATATCAGTGCAGCAGCCTTTAAAATCCAGTGCGGTGTTCAGAAAACCCCCTGCATGGTAGGGAGTCTCTATGGCTTTGCATTGTCTCAATGTTTCTTTTCTTGTTCCTTGTGACAGTTGATCAGAAATGAAGGAAGAAAATATGTGAGTTACAGCAGATCTATGTAAGAAGACTCAGGTTCATATTAGTTGTATTCAGCTGTCAATAATAATTTTCTTCTTACCTGTTTACACTCACCTAAATCCTCAAAGATTGCAGTAACCTGTAAACAAAGGATAAACCACATAAGGTATAGACTTGATGCACTGTGGTCTTGTGCTCCCAGTGAAAAATTCTTGTTACAAGGAATCTGAGTTGGAGATGAGGGACTACTGGTGCTTGGGTAAGCAGTCTTGTGGGAAGGCCTGGCTTGGAAACAGCCCTCATATTTGAAGTTGGAAGGTACAGATTTCTCTTCTCAGCCTGGCCAACCTGGCAAGGCTAGACATGTTCTGTAACCACATGGTTCTGACACGTGTGTCTTCAACAAAATAAGGGCATTAAGACAGACACACACAAATGTGTGCACTTGTTGATCAGTCTAGGAATGAAAATGACTAAGGCACTCCCATCAATGTACAAACATTTGCTAAAGTATAAGCAAAGAACAGTGGCAAGCTATTTAATTAATAGTGTATTTCTAATGTTGGGAGTTCTTCAGAAAGTCTACTCTAGGCACTCTGTAGCTAATCTCTTTTCCCTTTGGTAGGTGAAAAGAATGTCTTTTCCAAATGGCAGTTCCTAGAAGCAGCCCCTAATTGCGCTCTCCTGGTTTCTCTGTTGCTGACCAGGACACCCTGCCAGCATCACCAGCTGTGGAGTGTTTTTCTGGCACGCACAGGGAAAGGACCTTTTAATTGCAGTCCCTGCTTGGCGTTAGTAGCCCCTGGAATGAAATGGTTGGGTCCTCAAGGTGCAGCAGTTGTGGAATGACTGGAATGCATTTTGTGGATGCATTTTGCATTCATATACTGCCTATTTAGAGTGACACAAGAGTCAACAATCCTGCCAGCTGTATCTGGATTTCCTTTAAGAGTGGAAACGTTGGTTTGCTTGGGAAGGCAGGCAAGGTGTGCAAGCAAATTCATGTAAAAGAGGTGTTTGGGGGGCAGTGCCTGGGTGAACAGAGGGAGTGTACCCAACTCTGCACAATGCATTGTCTGTCACCAAGACTGTCTTTGTAATGCTTGAGAGCAGAGACAGAAGTGTCAGTCTTCTGTTTTTGTGAAGAGACTGTCCCAGGAAGAGAAGATTTGCATTTATATTGCACTGCCCTTCTCTGTGTCTGGCAACTCTGGTCATATTTGTTAGATGGGTTTAAGCATGCTGAAACGCAGTCACAGGATCCTCCCTCTGTACGTCTGCCAGTGTGAGGCTGCAGCAGCCTTGGCTATGTCAGTTGCTGAAGGAACTCATTCACACCTTCAGCTCAGATGGAGCAGATCAATAAGTCAAAAATAGTTAAGTTTGTCTTGGCCCCATCTCTGTGCCATCTACTTGCTTCCAAGGTATGGCTCCCACTCTGAAAATTAACCAACCATCACATGCCAGTGCAGGCAAGACTGCACCACAGAGTCCAGTCCATCAGGTATCCGTGGAACTTTTCATAAACTAATGATGCTCCTGCTCGCAAGTAGTTAAGCTCTCTTTGGCCAGTTCACACCATTTCTTCTCGTGCAGCTTTGCCCCTTGTGCTTGTTTTTGGATAGGATAGAGTTCACAGTAGCTGGTATGGGACTGTGCTTTGGATTTTTGATGAAAATATTGTTGATAATACAAGAATGTTTTTGTTAACGATGAGCAGCTCTTACACAGAGTCAAGGCCTTTTTTGCTTCTCACCCTACCCCACCAGGGAGAAGGATGTGGAAGCACAGGTAGTTGGAGGGGACACAGCTGGAACAGCTGACTCCAACTGACCCTAGGGACATCCCATCCCATATGACATTGTGCTCAGCAACAAAATTAGGGGGAAAGTTGGCTGGGGGGGCCTGCTGCTTAGGCCCTGGCTGCTCACTGGCTGGTTGGTGGTGAGCAATTGTTTTCAATTGCATAAATTGTCTTTCTTGGCTTTTGTTTGCCTCTTTTTGTTATTCCTTTTAATGACATTGTTGTTGTTGTTGTTATTATTATTGGCAGTTGTTATTATTGGGGTTTGTTGATATTGTCATCATTGTTGGTGGTAGTAGTAGTATTAATATTAGTATTGCTCATTTTATCTCACTTTTTTTATCACTTTAACCCTTCCAATTCTCGTCTCCCAGCAGAGCAGGGGAAGGGAAATGACCAAGCAGCTGGATGGTGTTTAGTTGTCAGCTGGGTTTAAGTTGATGTCCATCAACTTAAATAGTTCTTTTCTCTTGGGTGTCCCTGGCAAATTTATGCAACCCAGTTATATCCCCTTTCTGCATTTACTATGTCAAGCTAAACAGGCTCACTTTCTTTAGTCTTTTTATGAACTATGCTTTTGAAATTATCAGAATATTGGAAACCTTTTCCCCAACTTGTTTTAGTGTGAAAATAGCCCATGACTGCTGTTATTCAAAGGAATGCTCCTGCAGAAGTCATTAGTGCATTTCATGCATTGATTCAAATGCACAGAGTGGTGTCAAGAAAAACACAAATAGCCTTTACTTTAACTCTTCATTAGGAGGTAAGAGCCCCTTTCAGGGACATTTGTTTAGATTAAAAAAGTGAGCCTGATTATAACCCATTCAGTTAATTGAAGGGAGAAACACTCTGCAAGGTGATTCCTAATCTGCAGGTAAGACCATGAATGCAGCATCCTGGTTCCTTGCACAGGAGTTTGCATGGAGCTGAGATATGGCATCATGAGTGAATTGTAACATATCAAAGAGGTAGTGAGTATAGGAAAACAAGAAATTAACATTCAATTGGACACCTAGTTTGGTTACTGATGTAAGGGTTGTCTTGTGTTAGCTTTGTGGATGCCAAATGGAGGCTGGGCTGTTGTACCTTAGACACGGTATCTGTAGTCCTTAGATTAGATCACGGTGACACAAGGGAAAACTTACAGGCTGATTCAATGAGTCTTATCAGGTCACACATCAGGTCAGTATAGCTGAAAATAGCACTGACACCTGCTTTGTTAGAAGTCATTGCTATATTTAGGCTATATGAAAAAAAAGTCTCAGTTAAAGGCAGCAGAAAAGGATAACCAAAGAGTTAAAATACTGAGTATCAAAATTAAATAATAACAATCTGAAGTACACCACCTCTGTGGTACAGAGTGACTCAATGACACATTTTTAAGTGTAGGAGACTGAGCAACTTTATAAATTCACGGGATTTATCTCCTTAAATTATTTTTCTCATAGTTCACTCTAGAATCCAAGATTCTCTACAAAAACAAGTACGGTACATGAAGAACTAGTAGTGGTTCTTGTATAGTGTTCTTGTTCCATTTTGCATAAATGTTCTCCATGGATTAGGCTGTTTAGGATATAAACTATTATCCTATTAGTGTGCTTGGCACTTTCCATTGTTTCAGTTCTGCAGCCTGATTTGCAAAGGAACAGCAAGTGGTAGCTCCTATGTCAGGATTTTCAGAAGCAAAGTAGAGAATCTGGCCCCACCTATGGGTGAGGAATTTTACATATACTCGTAAGCTGGCTAAAAAGCCTGGAAACATTCACCTGAAATACTTACTTGAGCTGTATACTTTAAAGCAAATATCTGTTTCAGATATATTTAGTTTATATAAATTCAATTTGAAAGTCCCATAGTCTGAAAAATATACTGGTACATATTACAGTGTCTGTGTGACACTGCCAGATACTATTTGAGATAAATATTTTCTCATGCTGTCTTTTAATCTCTCTCCCTTTGTGACTTATCATAAATGAAGATTTGATCCCCTAAATCCCAAGGTCTTCATTGGCTTGGCAACCAGTAGAGAAAATGGAGCCAATTATGAAATAGAGATGCAGTAAGCCTAGGAAGCTGGAACCCACAGGCTTAGTGCAGCTCTGTTTCATAAGTTATCTTGTTTAAAACTCTTGGTTTAGTGAATATGGTAATAGGAAATTAATATGCTGATGCATTCTGGGAGTGTCTTATTATAAAACTGCAAAATAATTGCCATCAAAAAAATTTAAAAGAAAATATGCACTTGAGCACTGCATCACATGTAACGTGCTTGCTAATTCCCCTCAGCTCAGGGATCCTTTCTGTTCCAAACACTAAGCTTTTTCAAACAGCTACTGCTTACACTTGCAATCCTGGGAAACAGATTATTATTTCCATCATTCTTCGAGTAAGAAATGTCTTTACTAGTGTTGTACTGGCCCTAGGGTACAAAATAGACAACATTCAGTGGTGAATCAGTGGCAGAAAGCATAGCAGAGCCATAATGGGGCTCAAGGAGGAATTTTCTGATGGCTTTTGTATCTATTAGATGTTGACCTTATTTTTTGGGGTATTCAGTATCAAGTTCTGGCAAATGCTGGAAGTATGGGGTTTGAAATAATTGAAAATACTTATTTTAATATCTGTATTTGAACACTAAGAGCAAAACAAGTGCTCTTTTCAGAATTCATGTGGTCCATATTTCACTGCTGTTTAAGTTACTTCCATAAACCAGAAGAACCTGGTAGGTTAACAACACACTGTCATGTATTTCTAAAGAAACAGATGAAAAATGTCACTTTTTAGAGCTCATGCATAGGAGTGGAATGCATGCCTTATCAGACAGCTGGTGGGGTGTGAAATAATTTTCTTAATTTTAGATACATCCCCATAATATAATTTATATCCTCCAGTATTCTAGGCTATCCAAGCAGTATGGAATGGACATTTACCTGAAGAAGGAGTTCCTCCAATACACAGGATCTGTGAAGGAACGAGGTGTACTTTACCTTCTGACATCATTGCCTCAGGTATAAAAAATGTCAACAGTCAAAAAGAAATAGATTAGTTCTCCTTCACAAAAATGGAGCAGAGCTGAAGATAAATTTACCGGTAAACTCCACGGAATCGCAGTGTTTCTTGCCAGAAACCAGTATACTGAATACAGCATGTGAACATAGACAGGTCTGCAAGTATCTGAATGTAAAATACTGCTTTATTTACTATATAATTGGCTGATCTGCTATTGAAATGCTTAAAAATATTTGAAATAAAATCTTACAAAAAGCAAACACCAGTATTTTCATTGGCATTTAGATTCAAGTGCTTTTATTCATATTGTGATTCTGACATGTTGAAACCACCAAACTCATGACTGGTGATGCAATTGAGATACAATGAGTGATGGAAGGATCTAGATGAGCAATTGATTTTGTAATGAATCTCAGCATCATTACAGGAATAGATTCTTAATCATTTGTCATAGGAGGTTATTGAGTCTCTGCAGCAATATTAGTCATAATTGGCATGATACAACAGCCCAGAATCAGTGGCTATTCCTGCAGTTTTGTAATAATATAAATGAAATCCTCTATTAAAAGGAAACCTGAAATGAAATAATTTCATACAGGCAGGAAAGAGGTATCAGTTCTAAAGGCACCAGATATCAGCTGTTCTGTGATCAGCTGGAGTTTTGCAGCTATTTCCAATGGAACAAGGATTGAACCCAGAGGAATGCAGGAATAAGGATTGATCTTGTGCTGTTTTAGCTTTGTGTGTAAATCTTGAGATCACACCAGACATACATATACTGTACCATAATATCATGATTTGATCAGATAGTAGAGGGAAAAAAGGAAGCCAGATCATTATTAGAATGATCCAGGATCATATGGGAAACTATATGAGATTATATAATATGCAATGAGCAACCCTGTTTTTTAGGATCAGCAAAGAAAAGGGGTGATCGTGGCTTCGGACAGTAACTTTTCCATGGCTGTTGCTTACCATGCCTCAGAGCTCCGTATTCCAGTGTTTGTCATCATGTCAACCAACACGTCTCCAACCAGAGTGAAAATGTGCCGCGAGTACGGTGCCATGGTTATATCCTATGGCACCACAGCTAAGGATTCCCAGATGCACGCAAGAAGGTTGGCACAGGAGAACGGTTACCTCTACCTCGAAGAGTAAGTGGAAAGTCAGGCTGATTAGAAAGATCAGATTAGATGCTTGCACAGCTCTGCAAAAGCAATTAGTTTTGTTAAAATGTGATCACAGGTCATCAAAATGTTCCTGTTACCTGGAATAAGAACCATTACATGTTCCCAGGCACAAACCCTGTTTCTTTCTCTAACAGCTGGGAATGGAAACCAAAATGAAACACTGTTCTCCTCCCCCAGATTAGGCAAGCTTCCTGGTTAGGAATTTCTATGGACTAGTATGATAATGGATATATGGTAATTCTTTAGGAAGCCTGTCATAAAGCATTTCAGCTAGTGTTCATTCTTGAACTCTCTGTGTGGAGTTAGATGGGTAAAAGTTAATCTTTAATGCAAAGGACTCAGTGACATAATGTAGAGCAAGAGAAGGTTAATACTGTAAAATTTTTGCATATCTGATGTGAGTGACAAAACTGTGATACTGCCTTGAAAAAAAGATGATTAAGAGGCTACTTCACACATATAATTGAAGTAGCTAAGGATGAGCATAAGTCTAGATTTCAACTATCTGATGCCATTTCGCAAGCTAGATCTAATAAAAACACAATTAGAATTAGATAAGACAGGCAAAAATATTTAGAACTGATACATTTCCCCTTTTCTCTCTGCAGTCTCTCCCCCTTTTTCCCTTTCATTTTTGTTTGGGGTTTTTTGTTTGTTTGTTTGGATTTGTTTGTTTTGCTTTTGTTTTGTTTTGTTTTTACCTTTCTTCAGGTTAGATTTCCAAAAGAACAGAGCAGTGAACCATTAACATGAGATAGCCAGCAGTCCCTCTGTTGCACTAAGCTGGAATGTTTCTCTCCCCTCACCATCACCACCTCTGTGCAGGCTTCACCCACCACTTTGTGTTTATACGGCGTTTCCTACAGTGAATGCCCATTCCCCTTCAGCTCCTGGGCACTGCTGTCTTAAACACAGTAATAATGAGTAATGTTGCTTGGAAAGAGGATCCCAGAATGAAACAAAGAAAGTCCTCACTTCTTTCCCAGCTGGTGTATTGGGAAGGCTGTATTACAATTTGTTGTGTTCAAAGTGTGCTGTTAGCTCTGCCAGCAGCCAGTGCTGGTTCGTGTGCCTTGTCTGTGACCTTCGGCACAGCCTTGTCCCAAGCTGGGAAAGAAACCCAGGAATGAGGTGCCGTAGATGCCAACAAATTTTAAAGCCTTTTAGGCTCCTTTGAAATGCACAGCTTTCCATAACTTCGGCATTCCAGATTTCTGTCAGCCATTTTTCAATCGATGTGCTAACTACCAGCTGGCTTGTATCAGCTATCACATTTGCACATAAGAACTAAACTGCCTTATGGTAACTTCATGTTTAACCTTCCCCTCCTCCCCAAATAATTATTTGTTACATAAGGCAGATACTTTTTAGGGTCATGAAGCTCCAGGGACAGCACATGTGAAGCACTGAGGAACTCCAAATGTACACACTACCATTAATAATATTAAAGGACTCTAATTTGTTTCAGGTTACAAGAAACAGAGTTATTCAATCTGTTACTATGTTTAACTAGAACCTCACAGATGCAATTTTGCACACTTCGAATTTTAAAACGTGGGGGAAAAACTGCACAATATTTGGGAGCCTTTTCATAATGGGGTATCTTGAACATACTTTGTTAGATGTAGCCTGGGAGACATTTCCCTGAGAAACGTGTGTTTATATGGTAGCCAGTTGTCTTCAGCATGTGTCTGACACACATACTTTGTCACTTGCTAAAGCTGGTTGTAAAACATCAGCTGAGCTTCCATCCTTTAGAATGCAACCTCTGAAATGTCATTTTACTTGAGTTTAATTCTAGCTTGCATAAAATCCTTAGCAATTTGGTCTCTGGATCTCCTTACTCAAAAATTCCTTCTTCCCATCCTGAAGTAGACATTACGTGACTCTCTGGTTGTACCTGCATGGACAATGTCCTGTAGCTGGATGTGTCATTGTCAGTTCTTCCCATTTCTTGAGTGCAATTAAGACACTGTGTTATGAAAATGACTGTGCAAGAGTTCAATTAGAGGAAGGGCACTTCTTATCCAACTGCAACATCCTGGGAAATTCCAGGAAGGAAATGTGATTTTTCAAATTGGAATTCAATAATTTAGTCTGCCTAATTGCTGCCTAGGTGACATGAAACTGTTAGTTAACTAGAGGGGTTCAGGACCTCATTATAAATGCAATGTGACTATTGCCAATAAGTAACTCAGTAGCTCTGGGATGATGTGAGAAAGATTCCTTTGTAAGAGTGCTGCAGACTGAATTACACACCTTCCTTCCTTGAGAGTCTATTTTTTTCTTGTTTAACTCTATATTCAAATGCTGATCGGACCTGATTATTTGTGATCTGGTTAGTTTGTTACGCTATCCTAAAGTTCTGAGCCCTTTACTTGGAACAGATAGGAACAGAGCCTTGTAGCTGCCACATCAAAATTTCATTGGGAAACTGAAGCCTGACAGCCCATCTTTGATTGCTGATGTATCACACATTTCAGAAGACAAATACGCAGATTTCTAGCTCTGGCTCAAAAATGGTTGTTTAGATTTAACAGCCCTTGTCCTTCATTTTGCTTCAATGGCATATGATACTCAAAGAGATATATTTACTTTCACAAAGCAAAAATAATCAGTCACAATGAAAAGAAAATTACCTGTTTTATTATAAAAGATTTTAAAAATCTAAAATTTATGAAGCTGAAGGAAGTGATGGCAATGGAAACACGACTTCTGCCTGCAAGCTCTATAAACACCAGATGCTGGTAACAATGGAGTTAAGTGCCCTTCAGCCTGAAGTCTATCTGAGGGGCTTGTCAACAGCACAAGTTTTCTCCCAGTAGGTAACAGCATGTGATGGTCCATCTGATGGCACTGTCCTGTGGTATCCCCTTCTCCCCTCATGTGCTCATGATTTACTCTCACATATTTCTTTTTCTGCTGAAAGATGTCTTGGAAGTAGTAGATTGAATTATTATTGCATTGATAACTGTGGCCTCTGCTGATCTGTGCCTTCCTTCCCCCAGGGAGGACAGCGCTGTGTACCTGTCAGGCCTGGGAACTGTGGGGCTGGAGGTGTATGAGCAGGTGCCAAAACTGGATGCAGTGATTTTCCCTGCAGGAGGCCACTGTGGTTTGCTGGCAGGGTCGGCTGCTGCACTCAAACACCTGAACCCACATATTTCTGTAATTGTAAGTTTCCTTTCACCTTTTAAGTGTTGCCTTTTGGCAGGTTCCACCACAGCTGCTTTCAAAATACGCTGGTATCTAGTGATAACACTGCACTGGTATCTAGTGATACACTTGCAGTGACTGCATATGCTGGGGACAGGAACTATCTGATCCCGTGAGCTTCACCTAGGAGAAGAGCATCTGAGAGCCAGGGAAGTTCCTGTCCCTTGGCTGCTTGGTTGGATTTCAGAAAAAAAAAAGTGGGAAGGTGTTTCCAAACCAAATCAAATACAGTTCTGTGTTTTCAAATGGGAAAAAAATGGGTCCTAAGTAAGTCACAGAATAAGTTTAATTGTAGCACATTTGTTGTGCAACTTAAATTAATTGCTAATTTGAAGAGGAAACTTTCTGTATGATTTGGTGTCTACTTTGGTAGTGACTTCTATTATAACTGGTTAAAAAAAGTTCATGACATTTGTTTTCCTCAGGGGGTTGAATCTGAAAGTTTCCCAGTATTGCAACAGTCCCTAAAGGTTGGCCACCCAACTGAAGACCAGGCCTGCAACAATCATCACTTTTATGGAGGTGAGAAAATGCATTGTTTTTTTGGATGTAAAATAAAAGTTATAATATATTTCTCCAAATATATTATTTTCTCCTTCAGTTCAAAAATACTTTAAGGGAAATCTCTGAAGACTCAGAATTTACTTCAAGCTGTAAGAGCTTCTGTGACAATTTCCCCCACCACATCCCCGGGGTGCAATACTATTTCCAGTGCACATGAATACTTAGAAATATACGAGAATTTGTCTGAGTGTTGTGCTCACAAGCAGCATCTAAACCAGTGATGTCAATGAGAAAGCTCTTGTGTGAAAGAATGATTTGTGAGAAGGCAGGACAATGCATGGCTTAAATATTTAGACACACAAAGCTGTTCTCAGAACAATAGTGTTTATACATGGCACATTTGTTTCCACATCATTTGCTAAAAACACTTCAACTGTTAAGCAATTTAAGAACATCCTCTTTACCTGATGTCCCAATCTCTGGAAGTTTTGGGTTAAATGGGAGGTTTTTAAAAAACTTCCTATCTGTCTTGGTAAGCTCTGCCTGTGTCTGCACCCATTTGCCAACTGTCCTGCTGTAACTAACAAGCCCAGTGCCATGCTTGGATCTTCTCTCCTTCAAGCATCATTGAATAGTGAAAAGCACTGGGCTGCAGGGTCACTCTCAGTACAACAATGCCTGTGAAGTATCAGCATTTTCTTGGAGATGTCCAAAATGGCAAAATCTTCCTTTAATATTTGGTCTTTCATTACCCAACATATTTCTGTTGTATGAAAAAATCAAGCAACTTAAGGTCCAATAACAGCAGTGTGCTGCACTCATTAAGGGCACAAACCAGCGAGGGCTCTAAAAAATGTTGGCTATGTCTAAAGCAGCCAGCTTCATATTTTTGTCTTTTGAAATCTGCAGATGTGAGCGGAGTTTGCTTTGGCAACAATTCTTTGCAGCTGACTGGGAAACTTGTGGATAAAGTTGTTGCTGTGAGGTAGGTGAAGAAAAACAGTGAAAGAAATAATATTGGATGAATATTGTTGTATATGAAAAATGCGCTGTACCACCAGGGTATGGTGGTTCTGCTTGTGCAGTGGAGAGCAGGTTGTCAGGACTTGCCATCATGGACACACTGGGTATGGGGAGCTTTTCATTCCAAGAGGGGCTCTGAAGACTTTGAATCTAAGCCCATGTATCACAGAATCATAAACTATCTCAGACTGGAAGATACCCATGAAGGATCATCAAATCCCATTCCCTGCTCCTTGCAGGACTACCTAAATTAAATTATATGACTAAAAGCATCATCCAGACTGGCTCTTTGGCCAATACTTCACCTGCTGCAAGTACCTGGTCATGCTCTGGGTGTAAAATTTGTCCTTGTGTTCTATGACACTTGAAGGTAACTCTTGACAAAACTCTTCTAAATTTCACAGCATGGCCAAGTTTGTGGAATATACTTACTATGAGGATTTAGTTAATATTTCTAGTAAAATAAGCCATCCTATCTTTCAGTTAATAATGATTCTGAGATGTACATTCACACCCAGCAGCACAGCATTCTGTAGCACCATCCTGGGGTCATACGTACCTTGGAGAATGGAAGGAACCCAGTTACACATAAATGTATTATTTTCTGCTTTTGGTAGCTGTTTTGATTTGTTTTGACACAACTCTCTTGCTTTCAGGGAGGAGGACATCCTCATTTCAATGCTGAGATTGCTGGAGTACGAGCGAGCCACGGTTGATGCAGAAGGAGCCATTGGACTTGCAGCACTGGTGTCAGGGAAGCTGCCTGAGTTGAAGGGTAAAAGGTACAGCAGCTACTGCAAACAGGGAACTGTAGCAAAAGCATGGGCTTGAACACGTTGGAAATGGTGACAAGCTACTTGTTCAATGAGTGACAAGGCAGTTCCTGCCCATGAACTGGCAATGGACTTATCAGTGGCATATACTTGAGGCTGAATAGACCAATCACAGGTCATAAGACCATGTTGAACAAGACAAATATCAGCCTGAAAAATCTTGTAGTTTTCCTCTGTTCTCAGATGGTTGAGGGAAAGGCAGTTACACACAGCTCCACAAGGCATGGTCAGACCTGCCAGGACAGTATCCTGCTCTTGTCAGCCTGCTGCTTCCTTCCATTCTACTCAAGGAAACCAGCCCTTTCTGTGGTGGGACAGGAGCCAGGCTATCTTCTGCAGTCACCCAGTGGCACCTGTCTCCCAGTCCCAAGAATTGTCCACAGTCAGAGGGATTATCCTTGTGCTTGTTTTTGAACGTGTGGGTAAGCTCTGCCTTGCCTCTCAGCTTGAGGACTCAGCACTTAAGTGGATTGAGCCTTGCCTCAGGACATAGTCCAGCATGTATTTAAACATGCATGTCCTCAAGAAAAAATAAAATTTCCAGTGCACAGCATTGGACACTAAAATACTGCTGAGGCAATTCTTCAGAAGAGCCTGACAGTACATATAGAGCAGCAACACATTTCAGTTCAGTACAGCTAAAATAAAAGGGAAAATGCAAAAGTTTGGTTTTAAAGAGGTCAGGTTTGACTCTGTAGAGAGAGATTATCATGAACTAACCACATGGCTCTTCACTTGCTCTTCAAACATTTCTGCACACATTTTTCAGGGTTGAGATGGATTTAATTAATGATTGCAGAAAGCCTTGACATACATGTTGTCTGATTATTAAGAGGCTGAAACTTAGAACTTCCAGTGGAAAATTGTGCCAAATTTTAAAAACTTGAAACAGACCAGAAATTCTTCAGTTAATTATTTCTAACAAAAACTCAAATCTCCAGGAAAGGCAAAATGAAAACATTTCAGGCCAACTAATGTAGCCAGTTTCTAGGCTCCCCCTACCTGCTCACAATTAATACTGCGAGCCAGAAACCCCTCTCACATGTAATACATATTTATTAAGGGGAGATTCTAGCAGACCTTAAGCTGATATTGAATATTATGTCTGTGCTTTGTGGTTCCTTTACACAGATAAGTGCTGATCAAAACTCCTATTCTTCTCTCTGTTTTCAGAGTGGCAGTTGTTATATGCAGTGGAAACCTGGAATTACATTTGCTGCAACAGTGCATAGCTCGTGCCCTGACCCTGGACAACAGAGTGTGCAGATTTTCTCTGGTGATTTCCGACTGCCCAGGAGACATGTCAAAGCTACTGGAGATTTTGGCTCGGGAAGAAGCAAGGTAAATCAGACTAATAGTAGGGAAATATAACCACAGAATAGCACAAAGATTATTAAAGATTTGGAAATGTTTCCAAATGTCTCTGAAGGCAAGTCTGTAAGTAACTAATTAATCAAACATTTTTTCTTGTTATATTTCAGAAGAGTTTTTATTTCCTTCCTTTATGTTCCATTCTGAAAGCACCTTTTTAGCATTGAATTGTGTCTAATTCAGACAGAAGAAAAGATAGTTACTGTCCAAACACTTACAGAAACTATTTTTCAATGACAAGATTGTTGTGATCTCTAATTTGTCTCTTATTTGATCTAGAGTTCTGGATATCAAACAAGAACGCACGTTTGTGACGTCTGAGCTCTTCACTGTGGAGGTAAGATGAGATGCAATTTCAGCTTCTCTAGGAGCACTGGCCTCCCCTAGTTTATTCTATGTCTCTTTATGCCTATGTTGAAGAAATCCAATAGAGTGTGCACAGTGATTTGGCAAGCAGTGTGAGAGAGAATCTCTTCTATGTTATACAGCACCTTGCCAAACACTTCGCAGGCATATAAATAACAGAGACCGGTTTTACCTGCTGCTGTGACACCCTGGGTGCAATCCTCCAGCTGTTGTATTACACTGTTCCTGTTGCAAACCCTCCTTGCTGGCGTGGCAGTGTGCCCGAGGTGGTGAGCAAGCTGCAGCATCCGTCCAGAACTTGAAGAGCCAGCTGTGTAGGCTGCTGTAATTGAGATGATTGCCTTAAAACAATGTGGAGAACACCCTTACTCTTAAGGAATCCTCATTTTTAGCTAGGGCCTCAGTTTTGTTCCTTATCCACAAGGAATACAGAGCAAAATCATTATTCCTCTGTTGAGTATTGGATACAGTAACAGTGTATCAGTTAATGGCATCTCTTAAAAGGACCATTCGTCTCATGGCATATCTCTTACTTCAACTAGTTTGGCAAAGGTGTGGCCCTACTGATTCCCTGCTACCCCTGTACTAGTCCAACCTGACTTAGTTTGTGAAACCACAGGTAGAAATCAAATTAGGGATCTTTGCTAAACAGGCTCATAACTGGGATGCAGTAATGTTATTGAGTAAGCAAGTTCTTTGATTTTGGCCTTTATATCTAATTTCCTACCTGAATACAAAAACCTGCTTAATATTTTCACTTGTGGATATAAAGAAGAGGTAGATTAAAGATCCCTGTAGCCAGAGTGCCTTAAAGTTCATGAACAGCTTTCAGAACATGATACCATCAATTTTCTCAGGTGTCTAGGACATTGTTCGGCAGTGTGCCCTAATGATAAGCCAGCTTACAGCTTTGGGTAAATTGGAGATAGCACAACACTGCACAGGTAGATAAATCCCTCTGAGTGACTGACTAACTTAGCTCTGAAAACCCTTTTCACTCAAGGTGAGATTCAACAAACCCTGTTAACTCCTCTAAAGTTTTCAAAGCAATTTTTATGAAGTGAGGGTTTTAGTTTATATTAATGCTATCAAATAAAATAAATTAAATCCACTGTCTTAATTTTTGATTGAGAATGTTAAAACCATTTTCCATTGCTCTCCCAGTGAGGCAATTCTATCAGAACCTGTAGTAAATACAGGCCCTGAATGAAAACCGTGTCCTGTGCTATTCTCTGCACTTTAAACACAATGTGTTTTCAGTGACTGTCCACTTCAAGAATCTGACAGAAGGGTTGAAGGGAGGAATTTGCGTTCCTGAATATTTTAATTGGATGTTGGATTTGCATGATGGCTTTTAATCAGTCTGGGAGAGGCTATTGGATAATTAGATGTGAAGTACAAAGTAGTGACCCAGACGTACAGACCTCGATGCCTTTGGAGGCAGCTTTATCTGGTGACACCTAGTGAATTGAAGGGCTTTTCTCTGAAAACTAAACCAAGTGTAATCAAAAAGGGTAAAATACAGAATTTATCTTTAATCATCAAAATTAATTAGCTCCAGCCAGATCCAGGAAAAAATATGTATTTTCATAGTAAAGCTAATATGCATGAGGAAGGTTTCACTTTTCTCTGTTGTTTCCAAGAGCCACAGCCCTCTGTCATCAAAGCACTTTAAGCATTTGCTACTAAAGCAAACCTACAATGAACTTTATCATTTTCATCAGTGTAAATCTCAGCACATAAAATTAAAATCTGGATCAAACCCCAAAATTACCACATGTTGAACTGGTGGTAATAGTAAGGAAGGCATTACAGCTATACACACTCCATTCTAACTTTAATGCGTACTTTCGACTCTGATACAGATGAAGTGTTTGACGGAACAGAGCAGTAAATGTAGTTGCTTATTTGAAACACTAGATCAGTGCTGTCAAGATTGTAGTCTTGGTATTTCATCATCCCTTTAGATTTACCCTTTCATTTCCAAAGAAAGGAAACTTGGCTTCTAGTCACTGCTTATCAGGAAGATAGAGCTGCTTTTCTTTTTTTTTTTTCTGTTTTTTTTTGTTTTGTTTTGTTTTGTTTTGTTTTTTTTTCATTCTAATGAAATGCCTTTCTCAGTTATTGTTTGTTCATCTAATGCACACTTGGAACACTCTGTGGGAAGATCCTTGATGATAGTCAGACTTCATGGAGTAGTAAGGACTTTCTAAATGAAACTTTGTGTTCAAATTACACTTTTGGAAAAATAACTTTTGAAACATTTTACTGGCAAAAATAAGAGATTTTTTATTAAAAAAAAAAAAAGAAAGAAGCAATATGCCTACATTAGATTAAGCTGATACTTAATGAAGTGTCTTGTGCAGTGTTCTTTGGAACAATATGGGACTTTCATTAGGATTCTGCCTGCTCATTCCTCCAGTTTAGATTCTCTTCCCTTGTGACTCAGACTAGATTTCTTTCTTGCAGAGGGCTACACCCTAATTCACTCTTACCTGAGCAGTTAGGAAATTACTTTCAAAGTCTCTATATTGAAATAGATAACTCTTAGCAAATCCTACAATTAACCAGTCTGGTAGGTTTCACATTTTACAGCTATTGAAGCAGGTTATATGACTCGGAATATCTAGACAGAAATAGGATCAGAGCTGATGAAAAAAATCACCTAGTATCATGAGTTAACTGGATACAGAGGTCTAAACAATTACCCAGATCATGGGAGGAAGCTACAACTTGTGAGCTTTTCTATTCTCTATCAGTAATATTCCTCAGATTCAATTGGGACAATTTATCACTTAAATTGCTCCCACCTATAGAGCTTTTTATAACTCTTTCAATCCCTTTAATTTCATATTATTATTGACTCAGAGAGAAACCAATGAGCAAAATCAATAAGCAACTTAATAAGGTGAAGACAGTCCTTGCTATGAAGCCATGCAAGGCTCTGCTGTAGATCAGCGTCTTGCCTGCTTAATGAGTGTCTCATTTTTGGATTCAGGCAATCTGGTTGAAATAAAATATCTTTGAGCTCATCAATTTTCTAGAAAAGTCTTCTCCTCACTGCTGACACTGCAGTGTAATCAGACTGGAAGGTACAGGAGGGTTCTGGAATAGAGCAGCGAGGGGCTGCAAGATCTTGAAGTGCCCCAGCAGCTTTGCAGAGCAGCTGTGGTGGCAGTGCTCCCTCTGACCTCCCTCCTGTCTGCTGTTATGGGGTTGTCTGTTCTGTTCACTTTAAACCTCTCAGGAGGTTCACTCTGCTGCGGTTTTAAATAACTCAAAGAGACCAGTTGTAAAAAGAACATTCATCACATTACTCTTCCCTCTGACTGAGCAAGAAAATGCTAATTCATAAATCAAATGTTGCCTTTTTGGAAACATTACACATTATCCCAGTGGTGCTGGAATTCCTGGCTTGTTTGAATGGTGTAATACCTTTTCTTTCCATACAGTTTATTCACCCCAGGCCAGAACTCAATAAATTATTTCAGTCTGCTCTGATAAATATGAGTAAATTCCTCTGGGCCAACTCTTATTTTGTAAAAGGCTAGAACAGAGTATTTTGAGTTGGAGTCCCCAGTCACCAACATACTCCATGTTATTGCCCTGTGAAGCAAATACAGACGAGCAGGCAGCTGTACAGCTAGGAGAAGAATGTTATCACTCCTAAAGCAGTTCCTGCAGGATCCTGGGCAAGGCTGTTTCCATGCTTCGGTTCCCCCAACTGCAAAATGGAGACACTTGGAGTGGGAAGTTCAACAAGACATTTTTTCTGAGGCACTCCAAAAGAATTTGGTAATGTTCTTTAATGGCATTCCAGAGCAGAATAACACAGTACAGAATATCCTGCCCCAACTGTAGAAATTAGAACCCTGCTCTGGGGAGGGTAAGAGCAGACCTGCTGGGTTATTATCTGACTTATATAATGTGATGGTAGTTTGTTCGTGCTCAGTCTCACTGGCCTCAATGCATGAATATGCCAAAAGATAAGGGCTCAGGTTGCACAACCAAGTGACAGCTGTTACACTCTTTCTCAAGCGTCCCATTGCTCTGACCTTGGGGACAATCTGGCAGGCGATCACTAAACCATAAACCCAAGTGCTGTTACCAAATAATCTGTAATGTGCAGTAACCCACACTGGGTGTTTACTGAATAATTCAGAAAATTGGCCAGTTGCTAATTTTTTAAAATAAAAATTAAACACCTTGTTTTAAATATAAAACTGAAACCAATATATATAAATAAAGTTTTAATTCCTAACTCCAGTGATTTTCATGCAAACAAACCTACAATGTTGCTAAATATGGTGTATCATGAATATTAATTTATGCAAATCCTCCAACAAAAACAGCTTAGAAAAAGATTATAAATATGGTTTCTAGGATTAAAGAAGTGGGATACAAAGGTTCAATGGATGAGTCACAGACATAAAGAACTGTACTTAGAATCTATCTTTACATGGAGCCAGGAAAAGAGCAAAAGACTGAAATCTCTTGATTCAGCAATAACTACTCACATTTCCTGTTATCTAACACTGTCTCAGCATGTCCACCCAATATCTTTATTTGCACACAGAACCTACAGGTAGGAGGCACCAGGGAGCTGAGAGGCACACCAAACTCATTTTTAAAATCTAGGAAAATATGATGTGAAGGGCAAAGTGCTCCCACTATAAGACTTGCAGTTAAAAGGGAGTAAAGGTGCACACCCTACTTAGCACAGAACTTTGCAAATGTCTTCCTTTTGTGAAGTTATGAACTTTCCTCTTTGAAATCAATTTAATTCCTATGAGTATGTGAATTTATACATCTGGATTTTGGTGTTGCACAGTAATAACTTGAGATCAGTTTTTTTCTTTATCTTTTTTTTTTAACCTTTGTCCTGCTTCCCCAATTATTTCTAGTCATTAAATAAAACCCACTAGTCATCAATGTTCAGTGAAGTGTCTTCCATCTTCAGTTACTTGAAGGCTTGCTGTTAAAAAACCCACCATGCCAACTGAACCCTTAGGCTGGAATCAATCTGCCACAGGGAGCAGAACTCTAAATGCAGTATAAGATCCATCTAGTTGGTTATTTTAAAGGTTTACTGGACCAGGCAATTTTATTTATTTAATCCAGCAAAGATGTAATATGTAGAAGAGAAATGCATAAAATGTACTCTGTTGTTGTTGGTTTTGTGGGGTTTTTTGATACAAAGAAAAGAAAGGTCTACTGTGCATAAATGACTCTGAAGGATCAAAAATCCTGTGTGTAGTTCTGAGGGCTTATGAGTTAGAAATAAATTTAAAGTAAATTTTTCTCTAGTTGTCATGGGTTATCTTGTCTGGGGTACAAAAGCCATCAGGCAATAGGTTTTGTCATTTCTTCTCAAATAAGGCCACTTTGGAGCATTTACACTTAGCTTATACCTCCCATAGCGAGTAGTACCTGGATGGCTCTTCATCCTAGATAAATATAACCTCATATACCTGCCCATGAATATGAGGATTGCCCTGTTGGACACTCATGTAAATTATTTTCCCAGGTGAAGCAAGTAAGAGAGAGCAGTTCTGTGCAAGTAAAACTGCAGTGTAAATTGCCTTAATCTGAGCAACAAAGTAAATTCTTGCCTTTCTTGCTGTTGAGATCTGTAGGTGCTCTGATGTGTAGAGTGCTTCTCATTTCACTCCTGCTGTGAGCAAATGTTTTCTATTCCTCTATTTGATGTGTGAAAAATCAGGTAATTTCTGGAGTTGTTTGTTACTGCTGCTCTTGCTGTCACTACTTTTATGATACACCACAGTATATTACCTCCCATATCATATGTCGGGTGCAGTGCATGCAGGGAACAAAAACACAATATTTATCCAAATTCTTTACAAGCTTTCTGACTCTAATCTAGGCAAGTCTGTCTGGCTTCAATCATTAGCAGAAAGGAAAGGGCGGAGAGGATAGTTACTTCTATAAATCAAAATGCTTTCCCATGCTTGCTCCCAGGGCAGAGCAACTGCTTGCTGCCAGACATTCAAGGCTGAACCTGGCAAGTCCAGACTGGTCTCAAGAGCAGCAACTGATTTACTCAGAACAAAACAGGCACGATTGCTGTGGAAGGGTGAAAATGTTGCTTTTTAAATAACAGACTCAATGAGAGATGAGTGTGTGCTCTTGAAGATATGATTGCAAAGCCTTAGGGATTTCATGTGAAGCAGGGAGTGGATAATGCCTGTTTGGTACATCTGTGCCTTTAGATACTTTTCCTAAACTTTTTCTCTCCCCTTCCCTCATTAATAATTGTCCTCTATGACTGTCATCCTTTTGAGACTAAATCACACTTTTTTGGAGGAGAAGGAAATTAGCATCTAATTTTCATTCCAAAGAACCAAACGAATAGAACTATGTTAAGCTCAAGAGGTGAAGAATTACAAGACCAGATTAGAAATTTGCCTTATTTCGTGATGGATAGTTAAGAAGTGGTAGCCAGTTTTCTAATTGAGCTCATGGCTGTTTACAGCCACTCAGAGTGTTTCATTCAACAGTTTTGCTAAAGGTTATTGTTATTTTAAGATCTTCCCAGAAAATATGAATTCAGAAAGTTCTTACTTAAAAATGTCCTTGTAAACATATTTGAGTAGACATACTTTTATTTTTTGCCTCATTGCTTTCTGAAAAGGATGCAGCTCTGATACGAACATTATACATGGTATCTGTCTCTAGAAGCCCACTGCCAGCTTACCATGGCCAGGTGTTTCTCTATTCTCTGTAGATTTGCTTGTTATAATGAGCTCTCTGT
The DNA here is from genome assembly GCA_035583235.1 of Hafferia zeledoni. Taxonomy (NCBI): domain Eukaryota; kingdom Metazoa; phylum Chordata; class Aves; order Passeriformes; family Thamnophilidae; genus Hafferia; species Hafferia zeledoni. Next base: position 11,295,293 of record JAWWEV010000169.1, on the reverse strand, counting down.
AGTTGCACTATCACTCACCTTGGATTTTTCCTTGCTAGATTTCCATGTTTCTGTGAGGATTTTTTTTTCTGCATGGCACTTTTGACATTAGCGATGATTCCAGCAGGGCCAGCAGTGATGGAAGTTAGTAGTCTGAAATTCTGAGGTATCACTTTCCTTCTGCACCTTCACACTGGAGCCTCATCTTTAGTAGTGCCCAGATTTTCAGGTGATGTGGCAGAGATGTATGTAGAAAAGAGAGATTATAGAAGAATTGAAAAAATTACATTGAAGATAGTATCTGCAGTGGCTGCATGACAGGATTGACAACAGTACTTGTGGAGGCAAGTGAAGAATTAAAAACCTATCAAGATCAGTTTAGTTTAATTTAGCAGCAGAACAACCATAACAGAAGACTGCGAGTGACACAATAAGCAAACAAAAATCAGAATAAAGCAAGAAGGTGTGTGAGGAGATGAAACCAGTCAGAATACTGCAGAGATGATAAAGTACTGGGGTGTAACTCCATAAGAGAGAAGAGGAGGAGGAGAATATTAAAAGCTTGAAGGATGGAGGCACTGGAACAAGCACTTCCTAGAAATCTGGAAATGTGGTGAGGTCAGAGTCAGAGGTGGGTGAGGTGGCAGCAGTGCCACGTACATACCCCACGGAACAGAAAAGAGAAGCTACTAAAGGATGACTTCAGGGAGGCCAAGAGCAGACAAGTATCTCACTCAGGAGCCAGCAGAGGATCAGTCTGTCTTCTTTAAACTTTGAAGGCAGTAAAGTAGGGCTTTTGGATGCTTTTATGACTGTGCAGAAGGGCTGGAAGAGCCTCAGATGTCTGCAATGTCAGTTTTCTTACCTACATAGGCAGGGGCTGTGAGGTCCAGAGTTTTTATGTCAAACTGATTGTTTTGTTTTTACAACTGTATTTTAGGATTAAGTTGGAAATGCCTTTGTCTGAGATTGTTGCTGTGCATCAGGAATGGTTCTAATTCTTTTTCCAGGTCATCTGCACTGTGGAGACCAGAGACAAGATCCACACAGCCCAGCTGAGGAATGCACTCTTGGAACGCTACCCCACAACTGCCTGGACTGAGCGGTGATGGGCACAGCCCAAGGGAAGGGCCCGAAGTCCTCTGACACGTATTTTACAGAGCCCTTGAGGCTTTCAGAACAAATATTATCTTTCAAAGCTGAAGTTAGCAAATAGTTTCAGGATATTTATTTCCTGCTCAAAATGTAGCGAATGGCTTTTGGAAAAAAGTTTAACTCAAAACTTTAGCTTAGCTAAGGGAAACTTCTAGTCTCTGCTGGTGTTGGAATTCAATAATTGTCAGCTGGCTGGCTGGATTTTGGCCAGTGTGTAGAATCCAATGATACTCAGTAAAATAAACAGGGAGAAGGCATTTCTCTTTACATCTGAATATAGATCTCTCAAAGGTCTTCTGATTTTGATGCCCCTAGTTAAAGTAATGCAGGACTGCTGGACTTGGCTATACTAGTACTGAAACTTTGTTTCCAAGCCAGAAGCAGTTTTCCATTTGATAAATCTGCTTCAGGAGGTATGTATGTGTGTGTTTGAACACACTTCTGTTTTATCTTTGCTACCATGTGAGGAAAAAATATGCTAATAAAATGTGACTTAAACAAAACAACCTTGGAATATAAAACCAATATTATATTCATGTTTTTTCCCAAGGGGATATTGTCCTATTTACAATATAAAGTTCCAAAGGTATTCTGAATATGATTAGACCTCATATGCAGAACACAAATGTAATTCTTCCCCCTGCTTTTGGAGACTCAGTATAAAAAGTGGCATATAAAATGGTTTGTGTCCCTATAAAAAAGGGGACCTCTCCACTCAAGTGAATTTTGTAACTAGCATTCCACTGATCATCTTAGTCTGGCTAAAACAGACTCTATCCATCTCACCTGACAGATTAAATACACTGTTAAGAGTGAAATATATTTAAAGACCAAAGGCAATGCTGGGAGACGAGGAAGCCTAAGTCTTAGGCACATGGCTAATGCAATTAACAAAGAACACATTGACCTAGATACCATTTTCATCACTACAGGCAGAGACCAACTGATAAGGTAAGAGTGGGATGGCAAGAAACGTAAGAGAAATTCAGGCCCTCTTCCAAATGTGTGCACAACAGTTGCCTTTCCATTTGGGCAAAATGTAATTTAAACCCAGCTACAACAGAGCCAGTATCTTGAATTTAACTGGGATTTTTATCAAAATTTTGGGTATAGATATTTTAATGAGAAGTCTTAATCCTGCTTCTAGCATATCATCTTGATAATTAGGTATATTAAATAGTGTATTTAGCAGTGCCCTAGCAAAGTCCAGAGGAAAATTCAACAAAGTCAGAGTGAGCATCTTCACAGGCTGCATGGGATCAAAGAATTTCAGTTTCCATGTGCAGAGCTGGATGAGCTGTTGCTAGATGTCCATGAAAACCAACTTCTACTATAGGTTTGTGGGGGAAAAAGATGCCGTGAACCCCTAGTGAAGCCCCTTTGGTGTCATATTATGGTTTATAAATTGAGCTTCCATCTTTAGTCCTCCCCTGCAGCTTGTACATTTCCTTTTCTGGTTCTACAGGGGCAATCTTTTGTCTCTAAAGCATTATCAGTAAGTCACATGTGGAAGGGGAGATGCCCTGGCATAGGTGAAAGCTTTCTCTACCTTTTCTTTAGTCCATCTCTAGGCTAGAAGGGCATTATCCAGAGGGTTAGAGCAACCTAAACAGAGCCTCTATGGAATAAAAAGAATGAACTGCATACCCAATCTTATGCAGATTTCATCTATATTTTATCTACTACTTACAGATACCAAGAGAAGAGAAGGCTCTGGGAAGACCTTATTGCACCTTCCAGTACCTAAAAGGGGCCTGCAGGAAAGCTGGCCAGGGACTTTTCACAAGGGCATGTAGTGACTGGGCAGGGGGGAATGGCTTTAAAGGGAAAGAAAGCAGGTTAAATTAGGTATTAGAAGGAAATTCTTCACTGTGAGGATGATGAGTCACTGGAACAGTTGCCCAGAAAAATTGTGGCTGCCCCATCCCTGGAAGGATTCAAGGCCAGGTTAGATGAGGTTCTGAGTAACCTGGTCTGGGGGAAGATGTCCCTCCCCACAGCAGAGGAGTTGGAACTGTCTGATCTTTAAGGTCTCATTCAACCCAAGCCATGCTATGATTCTATGCTCCATCTATATATGTAACTTAACTTGTACAGTCACGGTGGGATGAGGAGGGCAGCATGATAGCAGTCTCCGCAGTATTTGTTTTCTGGGAAATACTCTGTTCCTTCTTATCATGGCTCAAGAAGCAGGAGTAGGGAGTTTCACAAATGGTGGACATAAAATAGAAGTTCATTGATTTGATCAGGATTTGTAAGGGCCATCTTGGTTTGCAAATGGAACTAAAAAGTATTGATTCCCCAATGGTTAGCTTTGTTCCCTTCTTGCCATCCAGAATGATGGGTATAGGCCTTGGTCCTATAAATCACAGCCTGTCAGACACAACTTTTCTCTTTTCATGGTCAGAAGAGTTAAAGAAATCTCTATGGAAATAAACGGCAGACTGTACATTACATACTTGCTGCTTCCACTGAAACAAGCAATGAACCACATCATCAAAGAGCAGATGTGGGGATGTAAAAACACTGTTAACAAGGGTATAATTACTCCTTCATGTCTTTTGGCAAAACTCAGGACATTTTGAGGATGTCTGAGGTATCTACATAAGAAGAAAGTGAGAGTTTATAACCAATGTTCTCAGTAGTGGCCAATAGCTTCTGCTGTCTGAGTACTTGGTTTATTGTCTTATATTATCCTGGACTTTATCTTTTTAGAAGCTTGGAGCACTAACAACTTTTCTGATCAGTGGGAACTGCATTTAGCAAGTCTTCATAAAACTGGGGTGAGAAGTCATAGCAGATAGAGGAACAAAAAAATCAATGCATTTGAAATCATCATATGATTTTGAAAATGTGTTTGGGGGGGGTGGAAAAAGAAAGGAAAGTGATGTCTAGAAGCTACTTAAAATGTCATACCTTGTATATGCAGTTTGGTTTTATTTTTATTGTTTCAAATATAAACATCCATATAAGTCTAAATCACTCTTCAGTGATAAACACTTTATATGTGAATATAATGATGCAGAGTTGATTTTCATTCTATATTGCGTTTATTCAAGTCCATTGGCTTCAAAGATAAAATTAAGATCTTTCAATGGGAAAAATCCATCTAAATGAAACATTTAAATGTATGTATGCAATTGGAAAGAATAATGAAATAGCTGTGCTGCTAACCTTTTTGCATAATGAAACATAGTAAGATCTATGGCATTTCACAGATCTAATAATGTGGTTTTGAATGTTTCATTTAAAGAAATATTTTTCTACAGTGTTCTTTTGTACCTTGAAAAACAATAACTTTATTGACTATCTAAAAATTTCACAAATTGTTAAATCAGCAAAATGTAAATATAAACATTGTGTTTACTTGAAAATAATTAAAATTATGCTCTGCCACCTCAGCAATGAAAGGTTCGTCATTCTCTCATGTGGTACTGATAGAAGACTCACATTAAAATAAACTGAGTTAATTTTTTCCTTTGTCTGTTCTGGACATTGATACAAAATCCACGTCATTCATGCACGGGGGGAGCTCTGAGCTGCCAAGGAGGTGAGCACAACTGGGCTGCTCTTGCCCTGTGGAGTAGAATGGGAGACTTCTGGACTGGTCTCCAGCGTGGCTGGGTAAGGATCTCTCCTCACTGGCTTAGAAGAAGGTTGTTTCATGTACTAGGCCAGGTGCAAACACTGTCTTGCTTGTACCTGGCTGTGGTTCTGGGCAATGTGCAGAGTCTGAGAGCAGAGGTGTCCTGGGCTGTGGTTGAGTGAAGTCTGTGATATCTGGGAAATCAGGTATTTGTAATCATTACAAATATCATGAGCTTTGGTAAACCAGTCCCTCAATTTCAGGGAGCACCAGACCACCACCTAATATTCATGCTCTTGTCTCCACTGGAAGAAGATGCTTTGATCCAGGTAATTCCACTGGTGCTAAGCTACTTAGCTTTGGGAGCTGCCCTATGCATACACAGTTTGTCAGGTGCACAGCATGACTTCTTCCAAGGACGGATGCAAACAAGGTGTATCTTTAATTGAAACAAAATCTCTTCCCACATTGATTCCTTAATTTCTTCAGCCAGGTCCTGTTAGCTCTGGATTAACATCTAAACTCTGCCAGTACATGTTTACACAGCATCAGGAGCAGCTCATCTCCCCATGCAGGTGGCATGTCCTCACAAGCAGCACCTTGCCTTCTGGCCTATTGCTTTTGGAAGATTCAGGAATGTGTGTTAACTCTCCCCATTCTAAAATGCAGTAAGTGCATTTGATGTGTTACTATTAAACTTTTGCTAGAGCCAAATCTACGCATGTGCTTTAGTGATTGGAAAAGGAAACTGCAAGACTCTGGGATTGGGCTGTAATTTCTGCCAGTCATTTATTTGATGGCCTTGATCCTCTTGTCATCTTTGCTGTTTGTTTAACTGTAAGCAGCCTACCATGTATAGGACATTCAAGTTTGCTGAGTTTCTTTCTATAAAAAACCTTTGCTTTCATGTGCTTCCAACTTTTTCCTACATTTCAATGGAGAGGGAAATCTTCTGAATGCTGTGCCCTTCTGAGCAGACGTGTTTCCCATTATTCAAAAGCATTATTTATTTATTTGTTTATTTTAAATACAGCTGCAGCAAAAATTGGTGGCTGTGGTTAGAAAATATTCTAATAAAATATGAGTGTTTTGAAGTATGTCAATAATGATCAACAGGGTCCCTCAGCTTCTACAGCTTTACAGTCCAAAGAAAGGAAGAGTCCTTAAGGGGCACAGCCAGATCAATCACACCTGAGGATACAAGGGGCCCTCCCTGTGCTGTTGATGTCTGAAAGCTCTTCTAAATGCAGGTACTCTGATTTATTTGTTTGTGGGGTTAGGGTTTTTTGCAAGTATGAAAAACCCCTATCTTTCACACTTTTGAAATTTTGGAGAAGTATGTGGGTTTCCTTTTGATAAGAGATCCAGTGTCTTTACAAGGACGTTTTAACCTGTATGGTTTTAAACTTAGTAAATTGGTCTCCCTGTGTATTCCCTCGAGAGGCACCTAATTGTTTTTTCTTTGTGAAACAGTCTCAAAGAATGTTGATAAATGATACCATGATGTTCCTTATACCTCTCGTTCCTCCTCTCCCCTCCAGTCATGCATGTGCTGTAGTTTTGTTTGGAGTTGCAGAGGCCTTGTAAGGTTTAGTACAGTGTGTGGATCATGCCATATTATTACTTCTCTTCTGAGGAGCAATAGTAAAGGGAATTTTGAGGGATTTTTTGTTTCTTTTGCTTTCAAAAAATTATGGTATTTTTTTGAGCTGTTTATGCAGCTCTTGACAGGCACCAGTCTGAATAAACATGTTGCTTGCAAGATTAATTGAATGTATAGGCTGTTGGCCATATGCCAAAAGTTTTCATTAGGTCCTCAAATGAGTGGAGTCATTAAAAAAATGTCCAGAAATATCTCTTTATTTTGTATGTGGATATCACCTACTGGGAGGCTGGGGAATAAAAATGTACAAGCTTGTAATGAACAAGCAAAAACTCAAAGGACTTTTTAAACTGGGTGGCCTTGTAAATAATGAAGTGAGATTGACAGCCTTGATAACGAGGGCTCCTATACAGCAGTAGTGTAATTTAAAAATGGGAATTGATGTTCCCCTCTCTTTGAACATGAGGTGTAAACACAGAAGGAACCTATAGTTCAGATTCTCTCATTCACGGAAACATTACTGCACAAGCTACTTTTTTCTTTGTAAAGTTCATTTGCCTGGAAACCTTAAAATCAGCAAGCTAACAGTTGCTGTCCATAACATTCTCTAAAATCTACAGTATTTCTATGGAAGGTTTGCCACTCTGCCCCCCATGCTCCACCCACCCACCCCAAGATTGTGCCAGAATGCCCACAAGCAACAAACTGTGGGACCTCAAAGACCTTGCCTAGAGTGGTCAAATTTACTGCAGACTCTGACAGTGACCAGGGAGGCCCTTCCCTCAGCTTTCACTGGGCTCCATTGCTCTTCAGGAGACCAGCTGCCCACCCCCAGAGCAAATGAAATGTCCTTACCTAACCAACACTTGGGTATTTCCAAAGGCAAGCTCAGCTGACGCCCACTGTGTTTAGGAAAATCTAGGTCAGCATAAAATAGAGGCAAAGCAAGACAACATACTGTGATTCTGAGAAAGGTTTTTCATCACTCCCTCACAAAAATGAGCTACAGGCCCTGAGGGCTTCAGAAATAGTTCTTTGAAATGGGTGGGAGAACTCTTACTGCCTCAGTTCAGACTCAGCAAAATTTTTGAGCTAATGCTGCCTATCCTGATCCAGATTCTCCTCAAAGGAGCTTGATTTGAGCACTGATTTGCCAAACATGCTGATCTGGGTTACCTGCCTTACTCTAAGGAGTACATTACACTTATTTTCATATTTTCCCATATGTTACGTTTTAAGGCTGAAAATGGACCTGGGTAGTTTCTTTGTGTTTTCTTCTTCAACAAAGCTACCCAGCAATCACATCATAAAAGTACTGTTTTAAGTGATGTGGTTATTTGTGACTTCCATGAAAAAATTTCTTTTGATCACCAATGCAGGTCAAATAAATAATGACTTTATTTTCTCTTTAACATGTCTAGAAAAAAACTGGCAGAGTTGTTTTAAATTTTCTTGGTGTCTACTTTACATTGTTAGTATATTGTGCACCTGTCCTGCACACATGGCTTTCATAGCAAGAATTGTTGGATTTTTTCTCGTTTCCAATTTTAAATGGATGCCTAAACAGCATTTTTATCTCTTCAGTGCTGTCAATGGCCTAGTTGGCAGAAATATCCACCCTGAAAAACCTTTCTTAATGTCAGCCTAGATCTCTTGGTGATTGACCTTCTTATTTAGTGGTCTTCTTCAAAAGTAATAGCCCTTCTCTAAGTTCCATTGGGGTTTCCTTTCGGTGGCAAGTGATATTTTGAAATATTTTATGTGAAGTACTTGTCTTTGCAAGTGTTTTCGTCTGGCAAGCAGGTGTTGATGTGGATGGTCTGACAATCGGCCCAGACTTTGAGAACAGACTTCTGTTGCTCTGCCCTTTGGTTATGGAAAGAGTATTTTGATTACAGTGGAAAGAGTTCCTGTGTGATTAAGAGTAATCCTTTATTGTTGCTATTAGAATAGCCTGGATAAATGCTCACACCTGGTGTAACCAGCACTGTTTCCAAAGAGCCTGTTGTAGCCTTGCACGATATGTCTCTGTGAGCTGAGGGAGGTGCTGACCTTAAGCCTTGAACTACCCTTGGCATTATTGTTAGACCTTTACCTCTGTCCAGGAATAATATAATGAAAATGCTAAACCAAAGGTAAAGTTACTCTTTTTATCCATCCATAATTCTTAAATTAAGGCTCCTAAGAGTCAATCAGAATTCCTCTTGAAACAGAGTATTATATATCTATACTGTTTTTAGTGCCATGGAAACTTTTTTTTTGGTAGAGACAAGCCCCATCAATACCTTGCCCTGTTAGAAATGCTAGACTGGGGTGGGACTTACTTTGTAAAGCACAGAGCCAGCTGACTCTGTATGTTCCAAGTGTCAATACTGATACAAGTGTAAAGATGATGTCTATGTATTTAGTATAGACATTTATTGCAAGGATAAATTAAAAAGAAAAAATCTTCACTTTTTTAAAATCTTTATTCCAGGGTCACAGACTAAGAGAACAGGTTATACAATAAAACATAGCTCAGGCTTTTGACACTCCTGTTGAATTTCTGGGCACTAAACAGAGTTTCTACTTCTCTACAAAATGTTACTGTTACCAGTTTGCCATTAAATAAAAAGAACCCCAAAACCAAACAAACCACCATTTCAAACCTTTCAGTTTTCCATGCTTTTAGTACGCACTGAAAGCAAAACTTTTATGTAATTGAGTAAGTCTTCATCAGAATGTCACAGTCTGTAGGTACTATACAAGGCACAAGGTTATTTGTTACTGCCTTGTGGAGCTCCTGGTTGGCAGAAGAGCAACCTATTCTTATCCTTTCTTCCAGAACAGCAGCATGACAGGTGGATTGGGAAAACTTCTCCCCACACCAGAGTTAATATTTTAAATAGTTATTAGTTTAAAAAGTGCTAAAACTAGACAGATTAGGTTCTTGTTCAAATATTCAAAAGTAAAAGACAATATGATAAAAGCCTCACTACACATACAGGAAACACTCTCAGGGGTGCTTGAGATGGTCTCTCAACCATAGACTTCAGAACATCAGCATCTGGGAAACACTGGTATATGTTTATTCATATCTAATTTCTTTCACAAATATGAACTTTTCAGCTGGATTTTGGAATGATAAGTCATTTTTTTGGTTTGGATAATAAATTACTTCTCAAAAAAGCTGTCCCCAAAGCTACTTTATACTATAATAACTCATAGATTAAAATCTTCATTCAAAAGATGAGGTTCTGCTGCATGAATTGTAAGGCACATGTATTAAACCTAGTTAAAGTGCTTTATGTATCCAAGCTCACTGCACCTCAACCTGAGCTAAGACTTGGTCTTTTTTATGTGCCCACAGCAACACAGTGGGGTCTATCCTTTGTGGAACAAAAGAAGTTGACAAAACACAGTACACAGACCAGGCTTTAACAACAAAACCAACACAAGTCCTGAAGAGAAAATACAGGTAAGCTGAAATCCTATTTCAAAACAGGTGCAAGTTGCCTTGTGGCTGTGAATAACCCTCCCTGCTGTAGAAGAAAAATCCTCCTCATGAAAAGGTAATTTATCAACCACTACTACCAGCTGTCAGTGACAGAGTATACAGCCTGTTTCAAAAACTGCAGAGGAGCAACTTTTTGCTTCTTGCATAATAAATAGGATTAAACTTTGGCAATGCCAAGACTGAAGGGCTGAATTTCTACTGAACTATCCACAGGGGCCAGTGAATTTACTATGAGGAGAGTTGCTTGGGTAGAACAGCACTGCAGGATACAGCAGGAATGTAAATTGGCTAATTACAGCACCTAGACATGTAAGTGAGGATCTTTTCTGAAAAATTAGGATGAAGAATGTGAGAAGTGACTTCTTTCACTGTTGTCTAGTACTGCTTCTTGGCTGAAGGTTTGTAAGCCACCAGAAGACCAAAGGAAGCATATCCAAATAAAAGGGTCTGAACGAACCATTGGAACTGAACTGACGGGTCAGTGATTCCTTTAGATCTGCAATATCAACAAAAGCATAAAATGTATCAAAAAACTTATGGTCCTACAGACTATACCATGATACTCACAAATTAAGGTTAGATATCTTTACCCATCCTTGATATTCAGACTTCATTAGAACATTTCAACTTAGCATCATTAATTCCAGTCTACTGAGACTTGTTTTCTGTTCTAACTAAACATAGCAATTCTTGCATTTTTAGTGAATTTTAAGCTATGCACAGAACAAAAATTACTTATCCTATGTTTGTGTACAAAGAAACAAGAAATTGCAGTAGCTTAAGGAGTACCTTAATGCACAAGTCTGAATATACTTTCTTGTTGACTACAGTCAATTAAGTCAATTAATATACAATAATTAAATACATACTAATTCCTTTATTAATAATTATTAATCAATTAATAACACAATCACTACATTATAAATAAGTTAAGTCAGTTAATACATACTACTGTATGCAGCAGAGCAGAGACCAATTACTGTGCAATGCAGGATGGAGAAGCACAGTCACCTGAATTTGTGGCTAGAAAAATACATGTAACAGGGCTGAAGACACCTGACAATTTATGAAGTAGAGATCTTCCTATGTTAGTTAGTTTTAATTCAACATATGTGAATTTTTTTGTATTTTACAGAAAATGTCACTTTTTTCTCCACTTCACTGTTCTTGAGAAATACTAATACTGAAAGGAACAAGTATAAATATGACAGCAAAACCAAGGGATTTCACATTTCTAGTAAACAATTACATCAAGCATAGCTGTGCTCCAGCTCACCAGTTTACAAGGAGGCTCCCTCTGCTGACTTTGGCTAGAACAGTTTGGCTGTTCATCGTTCCAGTCCCACACACACAAAATGATTGTCTAGCAAGTGTTAACACATGTCTAAATGCTCATTCTTAAATTGTCTTACCAGATGTGAAAATCATTTTTGTTTATATCCCAGCTGCAATATTTCCAAATGAATGCAGAAACTGGAGAACTAAAAATTTACCTGTTCTACAAAGCAAGCTCACATGAACAGACCATATGCAGCAATACAGGCCAACAGCCAATGACAGCACTGCTGCTGATTGACAAATTTTTATCTGTTTCCTCACTAGTTTTGCCTTGTGCCTCCTTTGTGGTGCTGCCAAGTAGACACCACGATACAGGAATAAAAATGAATGGTGGTTGGTGCTCAGAAAAGTACAGCTGTTGGTAGTGTATAACAGGGTGCCTGAAGAGATGATGATGGGCTCTATACTCCCTCTTCCTTATGGGCTTTAGCACTACTCTGTAAAACTTCATTAGTTAAATTGATTGCAATACATACATTTGGTATGTTCACTGGTAGTCAAGTTTCCTTATACTTAAAAGAATTACCTTAAGCCTATATACAAATCTATCTTCAGAATCAGACTTAAGTTTTAATTTCATGAGTACATCACTTAAAACCAGAACCTGATAAAAACCCCTCTAATTCTGAAGGTGGAAATCATTCATCCATATTCTACTATCTTGAGAACCACCTTAAACAGCATTCCATGAAAAAAAATCCCTTTTATTCCAACAGGTGTTGCCTGAGAAGCCTGGGACAGACAGCTGTGAACTGAACCAAATGAAGTGGAAACCCACCATTCCTACGATGGCAAACAGACTGGCCACCTACTCCCTAGAGCATGAGAACCAGGATCTACATTCTTCTGAACTACTACAAACAAAACTCAAATGAACAGGATGATGTGTTTGGTCAGCACACCTTTCCAGGTAAATTGTTACCCTAACCTAATGCTTAGTTGGCCTTGCTTGTATTTTATCCCACAAACTTGCAGATACAAGTAGATCTTAAACAATCCCAAAGTGAAGTGTCCAATTGTATTCTTACAATACAGATGCAATTGTTTAAGCATGTAATTAGCAGTATTGAAATTCTGATGAGGTAAGATCTGATAAAGGTATAACACCTGAAGTTATCAGCCTATTTCTACACTATCTATTGTTGCCCCTGCTCCCTGAGGAGCAGCGTTAGCCCATGAACAGGGAGCTCAAGGCAGACAGACGAGTTCTGGCAAATCTTGATGCTGCCAGTTCTGCAAGTCACCACCCCCTGGGTTTGCTGTCCGGCACCACAGTAATCCCCGGCAGAATCTGCAGTAACCAGTTGTGGGGACATCAAACTACCACTGCAGCAAGAATGTTACCAGTATCCTCTGAATTTGAGTTGCTGCTGAGAACCACCAAAATCAGTCTGTAGCTTTTAAAACCCTTTTCAGAGAGCCTATGGAGTGAGAGGAGGGAACAACTTACTGGCATAACTTAATACCGTAGAGGGCTTCTACTACGTGAATCAACCAGGACACCCAGAACCTAATGGAAAGAAAACATGTTTTATTTTGTTGAAAATTAGGGAGAAAATGGTTGTATCCAAGATGCATTATGCAGAGAATATAAACCTGGAAGCACAGAAGTGACATCTTACTTCAACGTAGAAAGAGAGGGGTATTTTTCATTGTAGGAAAAAAGGATATATGTACATGTCAAAGAAACTGAAGTCCACTGAGAAAAGCAGAACAACTGTAGCTCGTGCAATATGCTTTGACCTGCTATTTCAAGTATCCACTGCATGCTTCCAAAACTTTCAGCACTTAGATTAAGCCAGAAAGCCAAATGCTTAGTGAAAGCAGTACAAGTTAATCTTAGCTAAGCATGCAAAATCTATCCTTTTACTTACATGAGTATTTTTAGTGGTCCTAAGGAGATACTTAAGTTTTTATAGATTTAGTTCTAGGAAAACATCTGTGTGGATAGATTCAGAATATGTAATATGACTTGATGAGCCAAACTTGCTCTACACATTTTCATATAGGAGCTTTTCTTAAAAACAAAAAGTTACACAGGATAATCAGCATCAATTCAATACCTTGCTAAAGCAAAAGGTGCTAAAGCAAAGATGAAGGTTTATTTTCTACATGATGTATGGTAAAATAAACGAGAAAGCCCTGCTGATATGTCTTTACAGGAAGTCAGCAAGCAAGAGACCCTCACAAGGAAGTATTTTCCAGCTCTTTTGTTAATTAAAGTAACAAAACCTAGGTTTTGTAACCCAGCAGAACTTAGCAGTATGAACTTTATTCAGCACATTATTTCTCAAGGGCACAGGATTAGGATAAGTGAGTACTAGGACAGAACATGTTCTTTAATTGAAGCTGGAAAAAGAAAATTCCCAAAGAAAGAACTGGACTACTCAAGTAACAACTTGAAACAAGTACCACTTTTAGGAGATGGTAAAAATATAACTTTACAAATGGAGAAACAACTGTCATCAAAAGTAGTATCTTAACAATTTCCCTTTTTTGCTGTAGCATCACAGATGCCAAATTCTAAGTTGAATTTTTAAGCTTCTGTACTGGGTCTTAGCCTGTCTAGTCTTCTACATACACATACTTTTTACCCCACATCCTTAATTATAATGAGCTTGAAAGGAGAGATCTTTAAATCTAATTAACAACTGGGCTACAGGAAAGCTTGTTAACACAGACTAAGCACAAGAGTCAGAAAGAGGCAAAAGAATTATACAGTCAAATATAACTTACCCGTAGCACACCCATTTGTGGTGGTGTTCCACTAAATAATTAAGGAAGGTACCAAATACTCCCAAATAACTATAAGGTATAGTCGAAGGCCAAAGTGTTACCCACTAAAAAAAAAAAAATTACTTAGTTAGCTTACTTTAAGGTAGAATTCACTATCAATTTAACCTTCAGAATAGCTTTCTTTTTGCTCTCCCCACCTCCTGTGTCCATTGAACATGGTTTAAGGCTCATTTTTTCATAGTATTTAAACTTTCATTCCATTAACCTTGTCCAAGACCCATATTCTACAAGACCAATAGCCTTTGAAAGTACACTTACTTAAGAAGATTCAGACTATGACATTTCTTTTCTTTGACATACAAGATGCCAAGGTGATAAGCTTAAGACTGCTCTCTGGGCACTGAGAGTGCATCTGCATATTAAGTGGCATTTAAGTTGTAAGCTTGTTACCTATTAGACATGGTAGCTCCAAAAAACACATTGTCTGTGTCCTGAAGAAGATAATCTGAGGCAACTGACCTGAAGAATTCAAAAAATGACTAGACTGTTTAGGAGGAATAACTATTTATCTAAAACTAGGGGATCCATCTTTCTTCTTTTGTCCCTTAAGTATTATTTTTTTCTTTTTGAGCAGGGTGCAGAGGGTATCTGAGCGCGAATCACAACACCAAAGATGCACGTGACTTCCTTCCAGGTTTCTTTCCTGTCACTGAGCTACCTGCAGTGTTTACCGCTGCCCACCTTTACTTCACAAGCCGTGGAGGAGCAGCCGGCAGTCGGTGAGCTGTGCCCGGCAGAGCCCATTGGGAATGTGAGTGCTTGGTAACAATGCTGCAGTTTCTAATTGCACTTAAACTTAGCTATGCCAAGGATGTGGCGAGATGATGGTTTTAGACAGGGAATCTGCTTAAAGCTCATTCTATGTCCTGAAACAGTCCAAAAGCTGTTTTGTAAGCTGCCTGGCCTGCCCTGACCATCATTTTTTCAGTGGTGGTTCTTACGTTTAGAAAATCCATGCAAATAGGATAACCACAGCATGTGAAAATCAATGGGTGACTTTCATAAACTTGTCAGGTATATCCAAACTGTCACTAATATCCCTGCTCTGGCAATCTAACTTAGCTGAAGTCTGGTGTCAGAAATGAGGACAACACGGTGACTGAACTCATCAGTTTTCCAACAGCACCGTCACTTGCGCAGTCTGTGACTGTCCCTCCCCTGCAGACGCCGCTCGGGCTGCCCCGCCGAGGGGCTGTGCGGGCGCTCAGTGCGGTGTCAGCGCTGCCAAGGCCGGAACCTCCGGCCCCATCCCCGGCCCCGGCCCGGCCCGGCCTGGGACGTGCCCTCAGCGCCACAGCCTCGCCTCCCGGTCCCAGCGGCTTTCCCTCCAGCCTTCCTCCACGGCTCCGTCCAGCCTCCCCACTGCCTGGCCTGGTCCAAGCAGCACTTTAGCTCCCTTTCTCCCTCCAGTTTATTTTAGGAAGCGGCGATCCCGCGGACACCGGCATGGTGCAGGGAGGCTGTTCCGCGCACCGCGCGGCTTCTGAGAGACCTCCCGCCCCGCGCCCCCGTCCCCGCCGCTCCTTACGCCGAGGACGACCATGCCGAAGATGATGGCGACCATCCAGATGAGGCGGGAGCGCTGGAAGTGGCAGCTGCCATCGCGTCCCCGCTCCGCCGCCGCCGCCATGGCCGGGCCGCGCTCTGCGCCGCCAGCGGAGCGCGCGCTAAGGGCGCTGCGGGGGGCGGGGCCGGGCCGGGCGCGGGCGGGGGGCGGTCCCTGAGTGCGCGTGGGGCAGTGACAGGGAAGGGCCCCAGCGCTGAAGGGCCGGGGGTGTTGGTGGGCAGGGGTGGAACACGAGCCAGGGTGTGCACAGGTGGCCCGGAAGGCCGATGGCACCGCCGGCTGTGTCAGCAACAGCGCGGCCGGGCCGGGGTCATCCCCCGACCTCGGCACTGCTGAGGCTGCACCTGCAGCGCTGTGTCCAGTTCTGGGCCCCGCACCACAAGACGGACATTGAGGTGCTGGAACGAGTCCCGAGAAGGGAAATGAGGCTGGTGAAGGATCTGGAGCACAAGTCCCATGAGGAGCTGCTGAGGGAGCTGGGCTGTTCAGCCTGGAGGAGGCTCAGGGGTGACCTTACTACTCTACAACTCCCTGAAGGGAGGAGGGTGTAGCCAGGTGGGGTCGGTGACCCTCTGCTCCCAGGCAACCAGCGACAAGACACAGGACACAGCCTCACGCTGCACCAGGGGAGCTTTAGAGTGATTAGACACTGGAATAGACTGTCCAGGAAGATGCTGGAATCCCGTCCCTGGAGGTTTAAGGAAAGATTGGACGTGGCACTCAGTGCCATGGTGTTATTGACACGGTGGTGTTCGGTCAGAGGTTGGGCTCGATGTTCTCAGAGGTGTTTTCCAGCCTCAGCGATTCTGTACCGACCACAGTGTGGAACAGCTGGAGTGAGCTCTTCAGCTTGACCCTTTGCTACTTCACCACAGCTTCGCTTAGGGATGGAGAAAAGCAGAAGACCCTGAGATTACCTCAGTTGGTTAAAACTTGGTTGTAATAATACCGAGGTCATGGGTTCAATCCCCTGTGTGGGCCATTGACTTGAGTTGAACTCGATGATCCTTGTGGGTCCCTTCCAACTCAGAATATTCTGTGATTCTGTCTGGCCAAACATGCAGGCAGTGGGGATGCGGCCGGGGCTGCCCGCGCTGTCCCGGGCGGTGCCGAGGGGCCGGAGCGCCCTCCCGCGGCCCCCAGCGGGACTGGCCGCGCCTCCCGCGGTGTGCCCGGCCCGGCAGGGAGCACGGCTGTCCATGGGACACTCCCGCAGTGTCCCGCGGTGTGCCCGGCCCGGCAGCGAGCACGGCTGTCCATGGGACACTCCCGCAGTGTCCCGCGGGGTTCCCGGCCCGGCAGGGTGCACGGCCGTCCATGGGACACTCTCGCAGTGTCCCGGGACCGTACCTGGGACAAGCACGCAGTGTCCCCGCCGCAGCCCACCCGGGGGTCACAAACTGCAGCAGCGCTCGCTACTGGGCTGAAATAAACAGGTGTTGACACGTTCCTACCACTGAGCAGTTCAGTCATTATTTAGAATAGTACATAATACCTTCCCTTTTGAAAACTACCGGTTCAAAGCGTATGAAGCCCAGCATTTTCTACTCTATGCCCTTTTGGGACAATGGACTCCGGGGATGTGCTTGTCCAGAGTAGTCACCAGGACCTTGGGAAAGGTTCCCACGGGTAGAAATGTTGGGGGTGGGATGGGGGTTCATGTTTTTCTTTGAGCTTTGATACCTGTTTGCTTAACAATAACTTTGACATTTTAGACACAGTGAAAAATGTTGACTGTGCTATTCCCTCTCCTTGCCTGAAGGCTGAACACCTGTTCTTTTAATAATGTGTTAATGACGTGCCTGTAAACCTATTGTTCTCTGCAACAGCTCATGCAGCAAGTCCTGACATGTCCCCAGCATGAGTTCTGTTTGCAGAAAATTGTCACTATTGAGGGTCTGAGGGTCTTTGGGTTAGTTTTATTCTCTCCTGAAACTGTTCTGTTTCCTGTCTTTTTTTTTCTTTTTCTTTTTTTTCCCCTGGTGTGTTCTTTGGATATTATTGGAGACTTGGGTAAGAAATTCCTACCGTGGTAAAATTGTTGCTGGGAGCACACCTACAAAACTCAGCGAGGTTGGCTATGCTTAATAAATTTTCCTTGGTTTGTTTTGCTGATGCAGGGGAGCAGAGTGTGTGGCCCCACTTACATTTTAGAATCTAGAAAAAAAATTAATTTTTTTCACGTACCCTATTACTTAATTTCTTCCTCTTTAGAACATTCTATGCAAATTGCTTCTGCCTGCCTGCAATTCCATGTGCAAATGTTGAGAATCTGAGACTGGCCGAGCTTTCTGGCAGAATTGCCTCAAACTGCCTCGCAGGAGAACCCACCTTGCCGCGCACAATCATCTAAGGACATAGTAAGGCAAGTGTATCGTAATGTAATCCAAAAGCAACTTAGTTGCTGAAAGGATGGATGTGCTGCTGCGCGGAGGTGACTGGAGAGGGCAGTCATTACACAGGAAAGACACGGGCTGTCAGCAGCGGCGCTGCGGCAGCATCTGCTTTGTGAGGCTGGGCTTGGTGGCCAAAGCGGCCAGGTGAGGTCACAAACGATGTCATGTCACCCGTTCCGCCACACTCCAGTGAGGACTGCCCGTACTGTGACATCGTGGGCAGAAGAGGGAGTGCTGGCTTACTCTTCTTTTTCTGTTGCCCAAAATAATTGTTTTATCTTTTATTTAGTGATATTCTTCCTGGGCTAGATAGACCATGGTCACAAACCAGGTTCATCTGTGACAGCAACTCCCACTCACTGCCACCCCTGTTGACTCACACAGGGAGCTCTACCAGCCCTGGGCACGGACTTGAAAGTGAAGTAGTTAATGAAGACAACTCCCTGCTCAGACCTTTTGTGGGGGATGGACTTTTGGAGGTTCATTTCTAATCCAGTCTTTGACCTGACTTTTTAAAAAAGGCTGTTTCTTTTGACAAAGAGATGAATCTTTAGTGTATTTAAGAAACTGAATAGTTGCAGTTTTAATAATTTAAATCCAGAAGTCCTGTTGCATCATCTAGTCTGGCCAGCACAGGCCATTAAATATTATCTGGTTTCTCTGAAGGGAGCTCAGTGACTCGTATTTACTTAAAGCATACGTTTCAAGGGGCATTTTATCTTACTTTGAAGGTGCCAAAAGACAGAAAATTCACTGCTTTTAATGATTAATCTTTCTTGTGTTTCTTAGGTGTTGTTAGATGTACCTAAGAGCTAATTTTGAGGGAGTAATTTTCCAGAGTAGCTGAAAAGCTCTCTCTGCCATATTTTGCAAGTGTTTGCATTTCTACCCTCCTATTTTGGACAGATTAGCTCTCTTTGTGCCTGCAACATATTATTTGTCAATGAATTGCTTTTATTGACAAGTATAATCTAAACTGGAAACTACAAATCCCAAACACTGTTACATGAATTATTGGGAAAAAAATGCAGAACAAACTCACTTTGCCAAGTTTACAGGAAATAAAATGATTTCACCATAACTTCTGATATTTCTACTTTGGTTTCCTTTCCTTTTCTCTTACTCAGTGCCAGAAAGTGACTGAATGAAGCCCTGATATGTTCTTATGAATTGACAGCAGGCCAATATCAGCAAGGCTGAGTGCAGACAGAGGGCAGCTCTGGCCATGCTTACTAGAAGCCAGATTTAGATTTATAGTTTGCAACAGACATGTCAGTTGTGACAGGATAACCACAGCTCCACGGTCTTTCTCAGGCCTTTCCTGTACTAGAGAACATGCAGATATTGGTAGCTACCAATCGACAGAGCTGCCATCACGATGACAGGGCTCTGTAAGCATTTGAAGAAGATGGGCTAACCAAGCTTTATCCTGCTTCAGGCTGCACAGATTGCTAAACTGACTCTATTTTTATAGTAGTCAAGGCCATAGAAAAAAGGGAAAGCATAATCTTAAAAACAAGTTGGAAAGGAAAAGAGCATATTCCCCTCATAATTGCATACAAACCTTTTTTCCTTCATTTGCATTACTTGGTTTAGGTTTCAAAGTAGGTGGCATTAAAGCCACAAGTACTTGTTAAGAACCTAAGACTGAAAGAGATATTATGTATGAGATCACCAGGTAAAGTTACTAACCATATAGTACTGTGAGAATGGGATGTGTGATGCTCTGAGATTTCAAAGGCAGCTATATTAATTTAAAAAAAAGGTGTTTTTTTCACTGAAGCTGTGTCCATAGGGTCCTGAGGTCTCCAAGGTGCCTGGGTGTGTACACTGCGAATGGGTTAGTTCTGCTAAAAACAATCAAATGGACCTGTGTGTTCTTTCTGCCTAATCCCTGAGACAAAGCTGGCTCATTTTCCATGCTGTTTATATCAATAAATCACTCTTTTCAATTTCCAAATACTAAAGTTTCTGTCGCACCTAGTAGTGCAGAAAACATGTTCCCTCTTCGGTTTAGGAACATTTGCTATCTTTAACTTAAGAGATATTGACTATCTCACTTTCCTTGGGAAGTACAAAGGGTATTTGCCAGGTAGTCTGCCTCTTTTGTTTGGTGTTCTTCGTAGATGCCAGAGACTAGATAGAGACATGTTAGCTCTTCCCGCCTTTTAAAATTCCTAAAAAAAGGCGAAGGGGTGGGAAGGAGGAGGGAGGATTAGTCAAATCCAGATCAAATTTTGTGGTGTGAGTCATTGTACTGGAGTCAGTGATTTGACTTTTTTAAACAGCAACTTTCTGTATATGTAAGGATTATGGAATTGGGCTCTTTTAGGAAGTTACTTGGAAATGAACTGCAGCCAGTTCTAAACTGGATTTGAAGCTGATATAAAAGAGTTGAGATGCATTCAGGGAAAGTTACCCAAGGAGATGGAATTATCAATGGGACTTCTTAAAAAGTTTTAAAAGACAAAATGCTATAATGAAACTACTGCAAACAGTGTCTGATTCTGAATGTAACTAGTTAACATGACTGTTCCTCTGTAATTTTTAATGGGGACTTAAAATTATATCATCTTAATCTTTTAGTTCTAAGACCAGATAAGCTAAGGAAAATTATGGACTTTAAAAGAATTTCATGTTGCAGTTTGACAGGTATTACAGTTTTGAGGTTAATGGTCAAGATTTTCAGCAGATTCCCATACTTACAAAAAAACCCCAAAACTTTTTAGAGGTAATGAGATGTGCATAAGATGAAACAATGTGGCATAGTAATTCTCCTTCTTGTGGTAAATAGCCTTTGCAATGTCAAATAAACCTTTGCACATATGTGCTGTATCCTTCTCATTTGTAATTGGATTCCTTGAATGTTTGATAAAACTATTTCTCTTCTATTACAACATTTTTAACACAATTGTAAGCATAATTCAAGTCTTGGAAATTGTCAGCTATAAAGATCCCAGCCAAATAAACATTAAGAACTAGGTAACACCTATAAGTTATAAGAGTATGATTTTGTCATTGATTTTACTACAAATTCAGTTTGTACATTTTAGAGGTGAATTTTTGTCAGAGTTCCATATGGTCATCCTAACAATATCACTATGAGGTTTTTTCTGTTATTAAAATGTGAGAGAAAGCTGCCTTTGTCATGATGGGCTTCACCCAATGTTGCATTAACAAGCCTTTGTAACTATGCAGCCAATGCTCACCAGTCTGAAGCGTGGGTTGCACAGAGAGCTTCAGTTTTGATCACAGCTGTGCACTTTATAGTTCTGTGTTTGTTTTCACCAATATCTGCTGGAAGTCAGTAACTTGAGTCCTATGAAAATATTTTGTGAACATCTCTGATGGCTTTCTTTTATTGTGTGTGAGGTAGCTTTAAAAACAAATTAAATATTAACAAGTAACCTCCATTTGATATCTAGTTGAAGTTTATAAATGTTAGATTTATGCTACAAGTATTTGGCAGAATTTTTTTAAGGCATGTGAGCAAAAAAATGTATTTGGGGAGACTGCTTAATAATACTGAATGTACTTTACAAAGATAAATTGTGACCAGCCAGCCTTTTTCATATTGCTTATGCTGGAAAAACTTGTGTAGCTTAGACTATTTAAAACTGTATTGCATACAGATCCAGGGGCACGATTCTGCATACCAGCTTTCTACAGCATACATATAGTGGCTAAAAGAGGCTGAAGGAGTTGAAGTCCAGCAAACCATCAGCATATTTATGCCTTGTTCTGTCCCTTAACCACTTGATGAGAGCATGTGTATTTTAACACATAGTGTTTGGTATCTGATATCACTTCTTTGTTCTCTCCAAAGGAATTCCTAACTCTTTATTACTGCCTCCTATTTTGAAAGACACTGCCTTATATTGCCAAGTAGTATGGTAGTAAACACAGGAGTGCGGAGTTGGGGGAAAGGAAAGGCTTCCAAAAAGGCTTCCAACATTCTTGAGGGTCCACTGGGACCAACTAATGGATCTTTTTTGTGTTTCTCTGTTAATGAAGAAGTCACGTCAATTGACACAGTTGTTTAGCCCCGAGTACACTTCTTTTCCTGAATGTCTGGAATAGGAATACTATGACAGACAAGCTAACTGCATACAAAAAGATCAACCAAGATCTAGCAGAGGAATGGGGTCAGTCACTAGCAGATGGGTGACTGGGTGGGAAGCATGTTTTGTTACAACCACATGGGTGGGTATGTATGTGTGTGTAAATGAGAGCACTCTGGGCTCTGAATCCCAAGGACCTGAGTTCGAGTCTCAGTGGGACCATCCCTTGGGCAGTTCAAGCCTCCCTGCCATCCGATCCCATCAGATCTCGGTTGCTCAGCAGGGTCAGCCCCGGTTAGTACCGGTGCTGTGACAGTCCTGAGGACTTCACTGTCACTGTCCAAGCTTGCTCGGCCGTGGCAAATGGACCCTTAGGACTTAAACGGTGGGGCCAGTTCTGCACACGCTGTTCCTCACCTGAAAAATCCACTGCGCAGGCTGGAAGGGCACACCCACATGAGGAGAGCCCTTCCCAAATCTTCGTTCATGAAGTCTGGCCATACATACATACATATACATGGATGGGCATGTTATTCGGGAAATGAGAAGGAATAGGACTGACAAGGGAGGTTAGAGCAATAGTACTTTGAACAGGGAGAAGACTCCAGACAATTTGTCTCCAGTCCCAGCAGACTAGCCTTGAGGACAAATTCACTCGCCTTCAGACAACTAGTTATCATCATCAAGTTCAGCAGACCATGATGTAATTCGTTTTAGTACCATGTGGGTGCTTGTATTCTGTCAGCACAAGAAAAAGATAGTCCTTTTCCTAAAACGTCTGCATTTCAGAGGTGTGATCCTCTCACAGTCCACAAGTGTTTCTGGAGCTCATCAGTCATAGGGTGTATGGTGACAGACACTCTCTTACAAAGGAAGGGATATGGAGAAGAAGATGGCAGGGAGTATGAGGAAAGGAATTACCATGAAGTAATGTAAGCTGTGAACCTGACTGTACTGGGATGAAATGCCACTACACTGAAATGAAATCATATTTATGTCAGTGGTGCTGGAGCAAGAAAGGGTTTGCCAGACTGAACTGCACTCAGTAATGCTCTGGAGGCCCAGGCTGAATTTCAGAAGGATATTTTATACAGTATTTTATGTTTCTTCAGGCAGGATTTTAGTGGCCACAGGTTTGCTACTGCATGGGTTCCTGTGTGGACTTTCTACTCTGGACTCAAAGGGGTCAAGAATACTCATAATCTATTCATTAGGCTTATTAAAACAGGAAGTCCTACTCCAGCCCATTCCTGCACTGATGTGGACTCTGCTCTGCTAATTTGCCCTTCCCTCTGATCATCTTAGCCCTTTATAGGCTCAGGTTCAGCCTGTCTAAACTCCAGATCAGTGTTCTGTGTGGCTGTGTGAGATGGGTCTGCCCCACAGAACAGAGATTTCCTTCCACCTGAACAGGAGATGTTATATTGAGTGAGACTGGGGGCACTAATCACTACCTTCCCAGCTGTCCTACATCCATCTCCTAAGACTTTTTCTCTACTGTCCAGAAGAAAACTAACGGTGTTGGACACTGCCAGGCTAGCACTTAGTAAAAGACACACTGTTTGCAAATACTTTGGCTTCAGTTTTACCTGGGGTCTATTTCCTTTAAAAATTAAGACAGTTTTCTCTTTGAAAGGGATGATAATTTCTTTCAAAGACTGTCACAGGACTAAAAACCTCACAAATAGGCAGCATAGTGACAGCACAACTGAAGAACCATTTTTAGGTTTAACAATAGATTACCATTACAACTTGGAAATGAGATATTGGAGTTTGATAATTCTATGAGAATGCAAGCTCAGTGAGTGTCAAAAAGACAAAGCAAGTGTTAGGAGCCAATAGGAAAGCCATGGAAAAAACCTTGCACATTATCTTCATAATAGTTAAAACACCATGACTCCTTCATATCTTAAATTCTGAGAGTCACTCTCTTCTTGTCTCAGGAAGGACACAGTGCAACTGGAAAAAGCTCTGAAAAGGGCACTGTGAATGATCAAAAACACAGAGAAGTTACCATAGGGTAAATAATCATGGACCAGCTACCATGAGTCAGATGAGATTCTTCAGTGTGTAAAATAGGTGGCTGAACACAGAAAGTGATGAGGTGTGAAGGTCACTTCACATCTTTGTGTGGGAGGCAGCAAGTACAAAATTATTTTTAGCAGGCTACAAGTTCACAACACATAAAGGTAAGTGTTGTTTCATGTAACACTTTGTTAAGTCCTAGTGAGAGGAAGATTTGGAAGGTAGAATTTTACATAAATTCAGAAAAAGACTGAATAAATTCACAAAATAGAAAGTCTCATCCATGTCAGGAAGTCTCTGGGCTGAAAATGACCAAGGTCATCATTATAATTACTAAGTAAAAATACCAGTACCTTGCTTATTGAACTGGTTATAGACCCTTATTTTTCCTAGACAAGTATCCAGGTTTGATTATCACTTAAGAGTTAAATATCAGGCTAGACAGACATTTGGTCTTAGCAAATAAGACCCTTTTTTACCATTACCCTGGATTTCAGATAATTACAGTCACTTCTGTGAATTATTTTAAGAGTTAATTACAAGAAAAACTTAAGTATGAGACTATTCCAAGTTATGTGAAACTGGTCTAATGCCCTTTACATCTTGAAATCTTTAGGTTTCAGTGGGACCTAAGTCAGAGCAAGACTGGTAGATCTCAAAAGCGAGTAATATTTTCAGCAATATTGTTTTCCTCCACCTTCAAGTGTTAGAAACAACATTCATTTCAGGTAAGAGAAAGACTAGAGCAATGCTTTGGCATAATAAGGATGTTAACTGTAAGGGAAAGCTCAGTGCAGGTGGCAGCTCTCTCAAGAGCCAGTACTGGACTGGGGAGTGAATTCTCTTGGAAAGCAAGGATTATCATAAATTTCACTCTCTTTTCACTCAAGGTGCAAAATATGCCTCCATCCTGCTTGTCGTGATGACACATCATGATAGTGTGCCTGTCTGGACACTGAATTATTTTTCAAAACGAAAGAGGCTGCTGTAAATGCCCCTTTCCCCTAAGAGCAGGTGAGAACACAACAACCACTAATCTGTTCCTGTTCTCTGGAAGGTTCCTGTGCACAGCTGGCTATGACAGTACGGAGCATAGGTTGAAATCTTTGTGGATAGGAATCCATGTTGCTTTGCTGAATTCCACCATTTTCCGTTTGAACATGAAATCTCTTTGCAATTCTCCAGGGTTGCTTTGCAGCATTTTTATTTCAGTGATGTAAGAGCTGCCTGTCACTGTCAAACCTATAATTAAAGCAGTGTTGACTGGTAAGTAACGGGCTGCAAAAGGTGTACCAAAAGATAATTAAAGATGCACTCCAGATAAGCAGGGCACGAGCATCCTTTTTATGAGGTGTTAATGTCTGAAGACCAACTAGCGAAATTGATCTTGCAGTCTTTCAGGATGAAAGTTCTGCTCAAACATCCTGCCCTAGAAAATGTTTGATGTAGGAATTTCTTAAAGAGTGTTTGTCCTAAGACTCCCCAGGTAGGCGCCTGGTGATAGAGCCCATGATGAACTGGGTAATTCGGCATCCCATTCATGCTAGCATGATTTTGGGACCAGCTTTGCAACTTCTAATACAAAGGCTGTTCTGGAAGCAGAGGACAGAGGTGCTTCCGATGCCCCGGATAGGATAGATGCAAACCTTTTTTTGAGAACGATTTTAAAGAGCACTATGGCTAGTCATTGTCTAACAGTTATGTTGTCTTTCCTAAATACAATTTACATGCATATCTTTAATTTCTGTTCTATTTTTAGCATATTCCACTTGTGATTTGGATTCCTCTGTAAATGCACTTATATCACGTCTGGCATAAAGGACCCTTGACAGAGCGGGTTTCCACATTTGGACTCTACTGGTTCTGTTAAGCATGCTGCTTTGGGTATTCCTGCTTCTTTCTCCACACTCTTCCCATTCCCCTATTTGTGAAATGAATCTAAAATAGAGGTCAGAATACTATTTTCCTGATAGAGTTTAGAGAGGAGATGTGGGAGCTTACAAACAGTTGTTTTGATTATGACTGACGTGGCAGCAAGATGATGCCAAGGGAACATGGGCAGCAAGGGCTGCTCAGTGGTGTGGCCTGGAGTAGTGTAATGTTGAAATGCAGCTGTGGCAGAAATTAGCCCTTGTGTTAGGCCAAGTCCATATATGTCCGCAGAAGAGGGGGAAGAAGAGGGGGAGGCAAAGATTGCCATCTTTTTTCCTGGAATGTCACTTAAAAACAAAACCCGCAATCTCTATCAATTAGCATTGCAAAGAAAATCTGAAAATGAAGGGTGCAAAGAGACTGCCTGGCTGAGTGCCTCAAACAATAACTCCGGGAAGTGTGAACAGCTCTCTCCATAGCTACAGGGTGTAAACTGGTCTATTTGACCCGACCTAG
Source organism: Hafferia zeledoni (assembly GCA_035583235.1). Lineage (NCBI taxonomy): Eukaryota > Metazoa > Chordata > Aves > Passeriformes > Thamnophilidae > Hafferia > Hafferia zeledoni. The sequence goes on along the minus strand of JAWWEV010000169.1, from coordinate 11,268,903 downwards.
TAGTAATAGACGGTCATTATTAGCAAGCAGTGCAAGTCGGTGCAAGCCTCTGCTGGCTCCTTCTTATCTCCTCTGCAGCGGTTGTGTCTATAAGGTGTGTATGTGTGTGTTAGCGAAGGTGGTTTCCCTGTTCTTTTGAGATCAGTATTGCAGGCTGCCTGCAGGGGCAGCTTTGTGTTGTAGTTATTCCTATGAGACAATGTTTTCTGGCATGAAAATTGAAAATTCAGAAAGAAAATTGAAAGCATTGATTCTAGTCTTCCTTGACACCAGACTGAATAAGTGAAGTCTCTTTGTACCCTACAAACATCCTTGGTATCCTTGATCCAGTTTCTCATGCACCCCATGGACAGTTGCACTGGAATTGCAGAGATGGAAAGGCCATATGAAATTCTATACTTTATTGTGCCAATTCAAATCGAGGCTCTCCCAAGGGGCAGCTCTGTGAGCTCTTGGCTCATTACTAGTCAAGTGTACACTGGAAATGGTATGTGCAGGACTGTGTGTAAATCCACGTGGGCCCTTAAAGACAAGGTAGACTTGCCCCTGCATGCTCAGAAAAAGCAGCAATAGCCGAAGCTGAATTTCCTGTAGAGAAGAGTCAATAAAACTATGCCCCCGAGATTTATATGTCTGCTTATTGTGTCTGAGCCTTTGCCCACCCCTCCCTACATATGTATCTGAATAATAAAAGTGAAATAAAGCCAAAGGACTAGCAGCACACCTTGACTTTACCTAGAACTGCTGAACCACTTTGCCTGCCCGGCACCCTTTTTCCTTTCTCCCACATGACAAGTTTCACTTAAATACAAACTTTATTGTTTACATGGACAGGAAAAGCTCCAAACTATCTTGGAGGTCTAGAGAAGAAATCTTGTGGGATGTATCTATGCTTATGGGGACGCTATGGTAGGAGAAAAGGGAGAAGTACTGAGGAATTGCTTCAAGCTATTGTTTCCAGATGTTTTGTACTACATGATGCTGTCATCCCTCTGAAATTCTGTCTTCACATGCACTTCTGCTTGAAAATATTTAGGTAAAGTGGTTTCTGAGGGCAGTTACCTTGCCTTATGGATAGAGCTGCTAAAGGAATCCAGTCTCTGAAATACTAGTCTCACAGGGGTTGTCTGTCATCCCCGTCTGGAAGGACATTAATTTTCTGCTGTGGAGTGCTGTGGTGGTGTGGGTAATCTTAAAACCCCTGTGCAGCTCTACCCAAAAGTGGCAGCATGGATGGTGGATGCACTGATCCCTGCACAATGTAAATAATGTAACAACTCACAGACTTTGTCTCCATACCCTTTAGCTTCAGAGCAAGCTGGAGTGGGTCCCAAATCTGAAAAATGAATGGGTACATGTTGAAATGAAAAACACATGAAGTAATGATGCTGCTGTTCTTGAACACTTTCAGTGATAGCCATTAATGGCCTCATTTGACAAATTATTGCACTGATTATTTGATTTGCCGCTGTTCTAACATCTAATCCTTTTCAGCATGGCAACTGTTGCTCCCTTTAAGTCCTTTATGTCACTCTTGACTCTCTTAAATAATGTTTCTGGCCTCTCTTTTGGATTAATATGACAGTCATGATTTCACCTCGGGCTGATAGCACAGACCGTGCTTGTTCTGTACCTGACATGGATGAGTCGAGCTGTCTGGGGGG
>JAWWEV010000169.1:11241276-11267139 GCA_035583235.1 Hafferia zeledoni | reverse complement strand
CCCCCCCCCCCCCCCCCCCCCCCCCCCCCCCCCCCCCCCCCCCCCCCCCCCCCCCCCCCCCCCCCCCCCCCCCAAAGCTGCCGTAGGAAAGGAAAACCTTGTACTGAGCTTTTCAGCATGAGCTCAGGAAGGAGCCTGTTGTTTCTCCTGGGTGACCCCAGAGCGTGCTGGGGAGGCTTTGTCCTTCACTGTGAACGGCAGGTATTGATGCAATGTCTAGTAAAGCCACCAGCATTTTATTTACTGCAGTTAAGTTGATGTGAATGTCCCATGGATGGGAATAGGCGCAGTGTAACCAAATGGGAAAGACAAGGACTTGTCATCCGGGTGCAGTAAGAGCTGGGATGGTTTCCCTTTGGGTGAAGGGTGATGTGGAGGCCTCCCTGCACCCAGGGGCACACCGGGTTTCCAGCAGAGCCCCGGGTCTGCGGTGCAGAGAGAAAGGGGAGCCCACTCAGAGGGCTGAACCAAAGGTGAAAGATTCCTTCATGAAATTAGCCACTCCATTTGAATTAAAGAAAGGTGACTAGGTTAGATGTGGCAGCGGGGGCTTCACTGGGAGACGCTTTGGCTCCGTGGATGGGGCGAGTCCTTATTATGTATATTTTGGTGATGGGATGACAATGGAGGTGTGGGAGACGGCTCTGAGTCACCCTCGGAGCCCCACGGCCCCGGCCCATTGGCGGAGCCGGGCCAGGCCGGGCGGGTGGGGGTCGGTCAAGGCCGGGGTGAAGGGCTCATAAAGGCGCGGAGTGGCCGGAGCCGCCCCATTGCCCGCACACCTCGGCCACATGGAGCTCGCCAGCCTGACCACTGCCAGCCTGACTCCCTCCAGCCTGAGCCCCGCCAGCCTGAGCTCCGCCAGCCTGAGCCCCGAGAGCCTGGCCCCCAGCCCCGGACTCGCCGGTGAGCCACCGCAGGGCGCGCAGGGTGGGTGGCGGGGGCTCGGTGGTGGTGTCGGTGTGAGTGGTGTCGGTGGTGGTGGCTGTGGTGGTGTGGATGTCGGTGGTGTTGGTGTTGGGGCTGTTTGGGGCAGCAGACCCGCGGCCCGGCCCCGCTGACCGGCGCTCCCCGCTCTCTCCCCGCTCTCTTCCAGGTGAGCCCTGGGCGCGCCCCGCCCGGTCCGCAGCAGGACGGGAGGGCGGCCGCCGCAAGCGAACCACCTTCAGCAAGGCCCAGCTGGAGCTGCTGGTCCGCGCCTTCGAGAAGGAGCCCTACCCTGGCATCGCCCTGCGGGAGCAGCTCTCTGACCTGACCAACATCCCCGAGTCCCGGATCCAGGTGAGAGGGACAGGACGGGACGGGACGGGAAGGGCGGGCGGGAGGCGGGAGAGCTTCCCCGGCGCTCCAGGCGCTCAGTCTCTGCCGGTCCCGCAGGTGTGGTTCCAGAACAGGAGAGCCCGGCAGCTGAACCGCAAGAAGAGCGAAGCCGCCGCCTACCCGAGGCCGCACAAGCCCAGGCCGTCCCGGTGCGGCGGCCAGGAGCGGACCGGGGCGCCGCAGGGCCCGGCGGCGGAGCGGAGCCTCCTCTGTCCGCAGCCAGGTCTGCCAGGAGGGAGCCAGAGCTTCTGTGGGCAGCCGCCGTCTAATTCGGGACAGCCGTACTCAAGGCTCGACCTGCATTTCAGGAGCTTGGATAACACTTTTGGAGCACAAGGTCACATCCCAGCGCACTTTGGTTTGGACTGTGCGGGAAAAGGGGTCCCACCAGGTGCTGGAAGCATGGGGAGTCCCCCTCAGTTCTCGCTCCCTGTGCAGCAGGCACAGGAATACCCACACCTGAAGAAATATTTCTCTGAAAGCTATTACTCTAGTGCCGATGTTTTCCAGACTTGTACAGAAGATCACCAATACCCGTCAGCAAAAGAGAACATGTATGGGAGGTCTGTCTTAAACTACATTAATGCTAACCAGGGCTTGGGTGTTGATAACTATTCGTATAACAAGTCAAATACTTCTCCTTTCACGAAGGGCTCCACTTTCAGTTATGGTGAAGGGGAACCTAAGCTTGACCCTGAGCAGATGAGGCACAATTCACCTCTGCTTGAGGCTACTAACGCTAGTCCTTCGGTATTTCCAAAGCATGAAGGGGGGTACCAAGGCACACTTACCACTCCAGCCCCATCGTATGGGCAGCAGCTGCTGGAGGCAGTAAACGACTATGACCCTCACTGTCTGGGCATGAGAAATGAAATTTTGGGAACAGGGTTAGATTCACTGTTTGACAATAAGCAAAATGTGGAGGAAGGCGATCCTATAAGTTTCTATTTTGCTTTTGGTGCCCAGAGTTCAACCTGTCATTTGGGTCACATATGAAACTGGCAGTGGGTCTGCTTGCCTGATATAAAATGACTGTGTTTTTTCATTCAGTTGGCAGTGTTGTCCAAAGTGGCTGGTGGTTTTTCAGGTCTAAGCGTGGAGTGCTTGCTCCAGGTTTTGTGCCATGTCTGGAGGGGAAAGAAAGATAAGCCACATTAGCAAAGGCTACAGGAGAGTAACCTCCCAAATGTGTGTCCCATCCCAGGGGAACTGTCACCAAGCCGCTTGCACTATTCCTGCACATTTGGTTATTGGCAGCCTCTCGTTAACTTGCATGCACAGTCTGATCTTCACAAGTATGTCAGTACTGAAGATTTTTCTGTGTTCAGATGGTGCTGGATTAATTCTGCCAGGAGAACTGGGACTATGGTATTGCTTTTGTGGCCTTACTGCACTGAGTTTTGCTTCTATTCTAGCCGTAATTCACTTACTTTGACTTAAGAAATCTGTAGAAAACAGATTTATTTATAGTTTTTAGTAGGGAAAGCATTAACATGAGAGGGGTACGAGCATGGGAAAAGCCTTGGTGGTGGCAGGGGACAGCTCACTGGGTGTGTTTATCTTTTAAGTGTGCTCCTGATAAAGAATACTGATGGTCTTTTCCTGGATACTTAATGTATAGTGTTTTCATTTGAAAATGACGGCTTGTGTAGCCTTTTAAAAGGCAATATTTTTGTGATTTCCTTTTGTATAATTTGCTTGCAAGTTATCTTTTTTTTTTTTTCTAAATTGTGGTGTTCTATTTGCCAAAGGAAGGTTTTCTACCTGCATAAACTTGTAGAATTGCACTCACAGGAGAGAAAAATATGTTTCATATTTGCATTTGCACATGGAGCCTATTTTTAGAATTCTAAAGATCCATGACTATCTCGAAGACCCTTTTCATCACAGAGGTGTTCACATGTATCTCTGGAGAGCTGCCATGGTTGTGTCTTAAAGCAGCATAAGACCTAGAATGCTGAAAACTCTCCATGCAAATCCTTCTTTTGTGTTTAAAATATGGCTCTGGAACACTTTCAGTATGCCTAGGTTTTAATATATATTATTAACTTAATTACTTTGTTTATAGAATGAAAGAAACAACAAAAATAAAATTTAATCACAGACCATTATTTTATTAATAAAGTTGATATAGCTGAAGAAGCTTTCTATGGAGATGTGTACACAAGAAGTCCAGAAAATTAGTCCTGACTTATGTCAGTAATTTTTAGCTGTGGCTGTAACTTTTCTGCCTTGACCTGAAGGAATGTAACACACTCATGTATTACAGAACCATGGCTTCAGACAATACCTGTCAGGCACTTTGAACACAAGAGGCTGTATCTGAGAGCATATACATATACCTATGACCCCTTTAATAAATTTTTTGAAATAAAATTCATTAAGATCTATTTCTTTATTTACATATATCCTCTCCCTCATGAGACCTCCTTAATGAGAAGGAACAGACAGAAAAAGAATAATTTTACCCATGAAAAAGACAAAATGGGGCTCAAAAGTGTGTAGTAAAACACCCTCACTTCACAAAGAGTGAGCTAATATGGAAGGGGAAAAAAGGACATCTGAAAGACTAATACACACCACTAACCCACAAGGGTGGAATTTGGTTTCTCCCTGGAATCAGTGGGCACCTGGCAGGTAACACAGGGTCTTCTGTCATGTCTTCCCTACTGATCCAATGTACTCCTGCTGTCTGGTAGGGGCCTGAGGCAAGTGATGGGAAGGTTACAGTTACAGATCTCAGGTGAGGCTGGTCCTGCAGTGCGTTCAGCTGTTTCCCCCATCGCTGTAGGCATCCTTAGTCTGTCAAACCTGCACTGTGGCAGCTGTGGTAGGGGTTTAGTGTTGAGTTGTCAGTCCTGGCTGCTCTAATAATACTGGACATTGCATTATAACCCCTTCATCTGGTCTTCATCTTTTATTAGCAAATTCACATTTCTAACAAAGTCAAATGCGCTCTGAATACTTCTTGTGAGTTAAGTACAAGAAAAGAAAGTCATTTTCCTATCACAGAGCTACCCACTGCTCAGAATAGAGCTCTTCTGTAAATTACTGGTTTCTTTGTTACAAGTTGTTTTTAACGTATCTCCCCAGTCTACATATCACAAAGAAGAGAAATCTGTGCAGAGCAGTAGGATGCAATACTCCAGGGATATTCCTGTGTCCTTTCTCTCCTTGCTACGAGGTGGAGAATGCCAGAACAGAAATCGTATGCTTCTTCAACATGTAGGAGGTACTTTCCCAGCGACGGCATCAGTAACTTTCCCTGGACTTGCATGCCAACAAGCATCACTGCTGTTATACAAGCAGATGCTGCTGAGGAAGACGTGGGGCAGGAACCAAGTGTGTTCAGTAGAGAACTACTCTTCTACTGCCTGTAAAACACTCCCCTTTGTAGGAGAAGGGAGGATTTTGCATGCTAAATATTGAAAACTATTTTCTTCCACATAACTTGTCAAAGAGAGATAATGAGGACCCAAATTCAGCGATGTGGTTTACAGTCAGCCTGGGCGTCCTGAGTTCCTCCTTTTGTGAAGTCCTGCAAATCACGTTCCTTTCCTCTAAGCCACCTCCTGCAGTCTGACAGCCACGGGCCCTGCAGCTGCAAATCCTCGCTGGAAACCACCTCTCCGGGAGGCAGGACCAGGTCGGCATCACAGAGGCAGCACTCCATGACTGGACACTTTAGCAGCCCTGCCCCTCGCCGGTTCACGCCGCCTCAGGGAAGAGGGCTCTTCGCTTCATTAGGCAGGGCCTGTACCTGTAACTCACCTTCGGGGGTGGGCACAGACCTGAGGTCAAACAGTGAGTCACTTCTCACCTACGGCCCCTCGCCCTGCATGTCTGGTCATGTCCCTGTGGGCAGGGGCTCGGTACCAGCACAAAGCCCCCATCCAAGTGCATTAGTGATGGGATGAGAGGACACAGCCTTAAACTGCACCAGGAGAGGTTTCGGTTGGACATGAGGAAGAATTCCTTGCCAGACAGGCTGCTCAGGCCCGGCCCGGCCTGCCCGTGGAGGCGGCGGCTGCCGGACGTGTCCGGGTGTTCGGTCACTCGGGACTCCATGACCTCAGAGGTCCTTTCCAACCTAATTGTTTCCGTGGATTTCTGTGGCCTGAGTTCGTCGCACTTAAACGCTCTTCATGGGATTTTACCCTCTGGCCTGTTTGCCTCCCCCAGTCCTTGGCAAGGACTCATTTACCATTTCCACACGGATTGCTGGGCCACAGCAGCCGGTTCGTACGGGGGCTGCCCCGCGCCTCCTGCGCTGCGCGGCCGGGCGTTGTCGGGGCTTGCGGGAGAGTAATTTATCCACAAATACGTGCACACGGGCCACTTCCACGTTTATTCCCGGTTCCCGGGTCCCGGCCCCACCGTGTGCGCCGCCAATAGCGCTCCGCCGCAGCCGCCGCGCCCGGAACTCCGCGCGCAGCCTCTGTTTCCCAGTCGGGGCTCTGCAGAGGGCCGGTCCGTGCGAGCACACGTGGAGCGGCGGGACCGGCCTGGGCCCGGCCTGACTCGACAGGGCTGTGGAGTGGGGACGGCACGGCACGGCACGGGACAGCGCGGGGTGTGGAGCGGGGTCGGTACAGCGCGGGGTGTGGAGCTGGGACGGCACAGCACAGTGTTCGGTGGTGGCTGGTGGAGAGCGGCCCCGGGGAGGGCCCTCTCCCGCCCTCAGTGCCCGGGAGTGCCCGGCCCCTCCGTGCCGCAGATACGGGCCGTGCCCCTCGCCCGCCGCCCCGCCGGGGCACTGCGGCCTGACCGGAGCCCCGCGGCCCCGGGACAGGGCCCGGCTGCGGCCGAGTGCTCGTGTGCGGCCGCGCAGGCCGAGAAGGAGCCCCTTTGTCCGGCTGGTCAGGGAGTGCTGGCACGGCGATTGTGCTGCCGTGGGTGTGCTGGGTGTGCTGTGTACGCTCTGTGCTCACGGCGTGCTTTTCCTACGCCAGCTGAGCCCAGAATCGCACAGAGGAAATCTGCGAAGTCTTCCTGATTGTAAACAGCTGTTGGAAGAGTAAGATGGAGGAAAAAGAGAAGAAGAAGCATCGTGCAAAGCACAGCGGGCCAAAGGCAGAGAAAAAAAGGAAACGTTATCTCAACGACTTGGGAATAGGAGACGAGGAGAATGCACGGAAGAGAAACCCCAAAGCCTTTACGGTGCAGTCTGCTGTGCGGATGGCCAGAACTTTCCACCGGTAAGACGTGGGAGTTGGTTATAGACATGGGCATTGGCTGATGGACGGGTGTTGGCTGGAGTTTGTTTGTTGCTTTGTGTGAAAGTACACAGAGCATAATTTTCGCTGGTGTGTTTACAAAGCTTCCACCATTCACCAGGTAGTGTTGTAGTCTATGCCTATGTCAGAAGTGTGATGCTTTCTCCATCTCTGTTACGTGGTACAGCTGAGTTAATCGATGGGAAAATGTACAGCTCCTTGGACTCAGTGGGAGTTCCTCATACGTGTTAGTATCTGGGCCCAGGGTGAACCTTGGTGTCCAAACTTTTGCAAATGCCGAGGGCTTCCAGATAATAAATGTTACTGTTTATTATGTTCCTGTATTTATTAGTTACAAATTTCTTCCCAGAACTCAGGATTTGAAGACTAAAAAACATCACATTCCTGTGGTTGATCGTACTCCTTTGGAGCCACCTCCAGTGGTGGTGGTTGTAGTCGGCCCTCCCAAGGTTGGGAAGAGCACTGTGATAAAATGTCTCATTAAGAACTTCACAAGGCAAAAGCTGGTTGAAATCCGGGGTCCCGTTACAATTGTTTCAGGTGAGAACAAAGCAGTAGAAATGCTTGTTTTGTGCTTCTTATTTGTCTTGTTTTTAGAGACAGGATGTGTTCATGTTCTTGTAATTTTCGGTCATTTTGAAGAAATAATTTGAATGATCAGTATGATCAGGCATACTTAGTAATAGTAGAGAAAAAGTGAGATTTGGGCTTTGCGGGACTTGTCCCTCTAAACTTGTTTTTCACTGTGCTGGGATCCCAATTCTTTTTGGGTTTTGGGGGGTTTTGTTTTTACCTTTCTGACTTTTTCCCCAGTTTCTTCCACCCCTCCATACTTTTCACAAGTTTTCCTTTTCTACTGGGTTCTGTTTTCCCTTTTGAACTGTTTTTCTCTGGCTCTACACGTTTCATATTCTTTCAGGTTCCTTTAAAATTATCAGGTTGAATGCATGTTTTCAAATAAAAAGATATAATTTAGTAGAATTAAAAACATGTAAAAACACTTCTACAGTGGTGTGGGTGGGATGATCTACGTGTTAAGACAAGAGTTGGAGTCTCAGATACCCTTCAGCAACTTCAGGAACGTGACCTGAAAAGAAAACAATGTACTAATTGGTTTGCTCCCACTGTTTCAGGTTTTGATTCTTAATTCTGTTTTCAGGTAAGAAACGCAGGCTGACTATTATTGAATGTGGATGTGACATCAACACAATGATTGACCTGGCTAAAGTTGCTGATTTGGTAAGTTAGCAATGCCACGTGATTTATACTATAATTGTGTTGAAAATACTATTTTTGACTGGACTACACCAATGTCTGATTTCTCTTCCCATTGCTGTCAAAGGCAAAACTGTTTCTGGTTTCAGAGGGAACAGGACTTAAGCTTGTTGATAAAACCTAATGTTCTGGAATGACCCCTAGGACTTTACTTGTCCTGGAGGTGGAGGGAAATAAAGTTTGTGTGTGTCTGTGTGAGGATGTGAAAGAAGGGAAATGGAACTGAATTTCAATGCTAATGCAACTGGTAAACTTTTAATGGAAGATCTTGTAACAAGCCAAGGTGATGCAGTGACTTTTCATTAAGGAATTTGATTAAACCATATAAAATCTGAAAATTATTTCTACTCCAGAAGTTTTCAACTGTCTAAAGAAATATGTATTAGTTTACTAGGTGTTTTTGTTTTTAATGCACTCTGATGTCGCTATATTTGAAGATCATTGTGTAGTAAACAACTAATTTCAGTGGAGTAATTGTAATTTCTTGTAACTTTTCTAGTAGGAGATAACATTAACTGGTCTTGGGGATCCAGTGCATGATCCTTAGAATTTTACTTTGCATGTGGATTCAGAGTATATTATTCATAGCTGATTAGGGTTTGGGATTCTTGTATAAGTATTAAGTATATAAATATCTAAATATATGTGTACACTGATCGAGGTACTGTTGGGCTTCCATATTTTCTACCTGAGTAAAGAAGATGTATTCAACAATGCAAAATTTTTCTGTTAGTAGATGTGATGAATGTTGGAGATTCTGTGTGCACGTGGTGATGCTGAGAGTCTGTTTGGCTTTATTGTTAGGGAACTGAGATTACTTCATTGCTTGAGGATCTCTGTCATCAGTTCCCCTCCGTTTTAAGTTCTTTATTGCTGAGACCCTAATACAACTTTGCTTCCCTTTCCATGGGATTGTTGGCTGCTGTTTTCCTGTGTCAGTGCATTTTATTGTTGCCTAACAGTAACTGCAAGGTGTGAACTAAGTGTGTCTCATTTTAGCACAAACTTGGCCTTAGAGGAATTAGTGCATCCAAGACAGAGATACAAGGATGTTATTAATTTTCTGAGGTGTTCCTGAGAATATTGAAAGACACCAAATTTTGCGTGTTTTAAATTCACCAAATAAACTCTTGCTCAGGTCTTGTTATAGTACTGTATGTTATTACATTCCTAGAGTAGCCTTATTCTTCTAGAGTTTTCTCAGAGAAAATCACCAAATCAAGTCTATATAAAGAAGATTTGATTGACTGAAAGAAGAAAGTTTATTTCCTAGGTCCCACGAACTTGTAAAGCAGCTAAGATCCATACTTTAATTAAAAAGCCAAAGTAGATTTTCAGGTTGTATGATAAAAAAATACAAAACCTTTTGCAAGATTTTGGTTCCCAAGATGCTTATGACTTTCAAGTCTTTGAAATGAGCTCATGTGGGCCCTGTGGTATGGCTATAGTGACATGTGGATTTTGTGTTTTCAGGTTCTAATGCTTATTGATGCCAGCTTTGGATTTGAGATGGAAACTTTTGAATTCCTGAACATTTGTCAGGTACATGGATTTCCCAAAATTATGGGAGTTCTTACCCACTTGGATACATTCAAGAACAACAAACAGTTAAAGAAGACTAAAAAGAAGTTAAAGCACAGATTCTGGACTGAAGTGTACCCGGTATGACATTTAACATTGATTTTTTAATATATTTTGCCTCATGGGAGCTAAATTAAAAGTGGGGCAGTATTTAAGTGTTTATTACGTTCTTATGTCTTTTAAATAATACTGGTAGTGAACAATGTTGATACTGTATCAGATTATGTCATTTGTTTTCTATTTGCTAAGATTCTTGTGTGACTGTTCTCTATCCCAGTGTGATAATCTACTAATTGTGCTACCAGTAGAAGGTCTGTTATGCAGGTGCTATGCAAGGAAGATCTGCTTGTAAGTCTGTACAAGGTCTTCTGGATGTGAATGGTTTTCCTCATAGATTTAGAGGGCAATTTTCATGTAGAAGTAAACTAGTTAGTGTGATCTTTTTAGAACCAGTTGTAACCTGCAGTTTCCAATTATGATTTGCAAATTAGATTTGCACTATATATATATATATATGTTGGGTTTGGTTTTTTTAGTTTTTTAGGTATTAAATTGATGTTTAATGTTTTTATGTCTTTTGAATATATTTAGGGTGCTAAGTTGTTTTATTTGTCTGGGATGGTTCATGGAGAGTATCAAAAGCAGGAAATTCACAACTTGGGACGTTTTATCTCAGTTATGAAATTCCGACCTCTTACCTGGCAAACATCTCACCCGTATGTGCTCGCAGACAGGTGTGTGCTTTTCTCTCTCTCCTTCAGTTTCAGTGTGGGTAGTACCTGCTGTTTGAACAGGCTGTAATATTAGACCTCAGCTCTGTGTGTGAATAGGTGTTTAGTGTTAGGGTGGCTGTGAGAAGTTAAAGCCTTCTCTGCAGGTTGGGGCCATTAGCTTTAGCCATTTGGCTTTATCTTATGTCAGGTCATGTTTATATATCTCTGGTATATTGTAAACACTTTTCAAACACAGAAGGACAAATTAAAATAATCCTACTTGGTAATGATTATAATGAATTTATGTGGAAAAGAAACAGCATTCCAGCAGTTAAACAACTGGTGAGTTCATCTTCTGTGTTACCCGGAATATGCCTTCTCCATCTTCATGTGTAGCATTTGTGTCACAGTCCCTTTGGAACATGAAAGTAATTTTGATGGTGGCTGTGCCTGCTTGGGAAATTACCTCACCTTTCATGTTTTGTTGCCAGAATGCTTACACTTATGACTAAACTCCCACAAAAATCAAAGGTCCCTAGAACAAACCTCTTTCAAAGCTCTAATTCTTCTGGAAAAATTGTCAGAGAACTAGATAAGCATCATGTAAAAGTCATGAGAAAGTCCTGCAAAATGCACAAAGTAAAGAGAGGGAAAAAGCAAAAAAAAATCCGTAGTTTTTCAGTAATACTGTTTTAGGCTGTGAACTGTTACAGTTACTCTGATGGTTGGGTTAGTTTTCAGCCGATCTGCAGGGCAGGACATGTGTCCTGTTCCTTTCCTTGGCTGTGTGTTTGTTTTGCCTGCCTTGTGCAGTGTTGGAAGGAGTTTCTCCCTCATCTGCCCTCGAACAGTCATTTTCCATGGTAGCTTTTGTGTTAGGGAAAAGAAGGTACGGTGGGGCTGCAGGGAATGTGACATTTAGCTTTTTGCCCTCCAATGGCAAAATTATTTTGAGGAGGGTTGTGTGGGCAAAGTATATAAACAGTAGTTAACAGTAGTTAAAATGTACTATACATTTATATACAAATGTATATACTTTTAAAATACAATTTAAAAAAGTTTTTGAAAGAAATTTTTTCCATGGATTTTTTTATTTTTAATGGCCATTCTGCTTTGATTGTTAGAGTCTGCAGAGCACACAGTGCCATCAGTGATGCTGCAGTTCTCTTTTCTTAAATTACCTTTTTTCAAAAGTTAGTGTTGGGACTGCTTGATATTTTAACTTCCATTTTGAATGTTGGGTAGAATGGAGGAATTGACAAACCCGGAAGATGTTCGAATCAATCCCAAATGTGACAGGAAGATATCACTTTATGGATACTTGAGAGGAGCACACTTGAAAAACAAAAGTCAAATTCATATGCCAGGTAATTTATCAGATTCTTAAAACTCCTTCTGTACTGATCTATGAATAACAACATGAAATGATGTGTATCTTTAAACTGTATGTTGTAAACTAGATTTTTCTTTCTAATACATGTTATGCTTTTGGAAATAATTTTTCATAACACACGTTTTTGTGAAAATAAACATTGTAATTAGTTTTAATTATGCAGTTTTGTTGCAGTGCTAAACACAATATTCACAGTGTTCAAAGTTTTTCAAAGGTGTTTCACTTTAAAAGGTCTCTGAAGTGCAAAACATGCCAGCTCTAATCATGAAAAGTAAATTCGGCTTATGTAATGCTTCTCATTCTCGTTGAATAATTTAAGCTTTTAAGTGAATGATTTAAATTAAGAAATATTTCAACAGTAAATTTACAGACTGGCTCAGAAAAGTGAGTTGCTGGTCTTCTCTTTTAAAAATAAGGAAACAAGCAAACTCAAAGCTTTGCAGGATTCTGGGGAATTTATGTATATTTCTCTAAGTTCAGTGGTAAGGCAGAAGAATTGGATGTTTGGTACAGAGCCTGCTATTGATTAATCACTGAATGCCACAGTGTGTTCGGTTTGGGTTTTTTTAATCTCTTAATAGTGAATTGCACAAATTTCAGAATCAAAACTTTGTGCAAACCTTGTTGCTTCCTTTGTCACCCCAGGTGTAGGAGACTTTACTGTGAGTGATGTGAGTTTCCTGCCAGACCCCTGTGCTCTCCCTGAACAGCAGAAGAAACGTTCTTTAAATGAGAAAGAGAAACTCATCTATGCCCCTCTTTCAGGAGTTGGGGGCATTGTATATGATAAAGATGCTGTTTATATTGACCTTGGTGGAAGCCACGCTCATGAAAAAGAAGAGGTAAGAGAATGCTGGTGTTGATTTGAATTCTCTTGCAGAATGTAGTTTTTATCCTTAGAGTCAAAATAAGTGTTTAAAAATAAAGTTTAAAATAATCAATCTTTATCTCCATAGTGGGTAATTACTTTTTTTTTCTCCTCCAAGGATTTCAGAGAAGGGATATTTCTATTATCTGCTATTGTACAAAACATTTGCAAGGTCGGTTAATAATAAATACTGAAATTTGTGTAATAACTTTCCAAACACTGATTTAGGATTTATGAAAATGCCTGGTACTGAGGTATTGTCTCTCAGGGCATGGTGATTGTGGAAGAACACTTACAGGATTTCACTGGTCAAAGGGAGAGATGGAAAATATTTCCTATAAACAAATTGAATTCAGGGTTTTTTGGTCTGTGTTGTGCTAAATGTTAAATACCTTTGGGTCTATGATAATGTGTGCTTGCTGGTACTTACTGTAGTGTTGGCATACTGTGAAGGAGTCCCTCTTTAATTTTTCTTGATTTGATATTGTATGCAATGTTGAAATGTGAAGAGGGAAAGGGAAACCTTGCTGTTCTGAGGAAATGTTTATTTAAAATGCTCTGCATTCTTTTCATGCATATTTTTGCTGGTTTAGGCAGGTAAACTGATAGCTGTTGGTTAGATACTTGTTTATTCATTTTAACTGAAAAATGCAAAATCTTGGCTTTCCAGGAGGAAGTGAGACCAAATCACGAACTCGTTCAGAGCCTCATCTCCACACACTCAGCCATTGATGTTAAGATGGCATCAAGCAAGGTCTCTCTCTTTATGGACTCTAGACCCTTGGGTTCAGAAGATGTAGGACAAGAGTAAGTTTTGAATGCTGAGCAGTGTTTGAGCATGAATGGATCTCCAATTTCAGGCTCTAGTTTAGGAAAAATTCCCAATAGATCATAGTTGAATGGCATATTGTCCAATTCTTCCTATTCTGAAATTACTCATATACCACATGTGTATTTTGAGATAGAAATAATTGGTACTAGAAAGTTTTGCAAGCAGTATAGTCCTGCCTTCCAGGGATTTCTTGCTGATGTAGCCCAAGTAGCATATTTCTGTTTTTCTTTTAACGTTTTAGAGAATGTCAGTCATAATCTTCAGTAAAATTCATTGTATAACCATTTTCATTTCATGGAAAATGAAGATGTTTCCTGGAATTATTTATGGCTATATCATAGGGTGTATTCTTGAATTAAGAGGTATTTTATACTTAAAGAACACCATTGCCTTTCTGTTGTTCTCCATCACCTCGCTGTTTTTGAAAAAAAAAAAAAAATAGTTCAATTATTTAAAAATATTAACATGAAGTTTCATAGTTTCATTAAAATTTTCTTGTACTTTATCATCTTATCCCAAATGTGATTTTTGGGAAAACAGGTTTGTGATGCCAAAGGAAGAGAGACAGCTTGATTTGAAAACGGGGAGAGTACGTCGGAAGGCTGTGTTTGAAGAAGAGGAGAAAGAAAATGATGATGCAGAAGGTGATGAGGAAGATGATGAGGAAGAAGAAGAAGAAGCAATGTCTGAGGAGGGAAATGATGGTGATGATGAAAATGATGCTGAGGAAGAAAGTGAGAGAGAGCTATTAAGGGAAGAGATGGCTGTTAGGAGAGCCAAACGTATGAAAACAGAGGTGGCTCAGGAAGAAGCTGTGAATGAACTGCCAGCATTTGCAGACAGCGATGACGATCTTGAGATGAGTTCTGAAGAAGAAGGAAAAAGTGCCCCTGGAGAGAGTGAGATAGAGGAAGATGGAGATGATGATGATGAAGAGGAGGAGGATGATGATGAACAAAGGACTTGCAAAGATGAAAGCTCAGATAGTGAATTTGAGGCTGCAAACAAAAGAGCTGAATCTAAGCAGTATGAAGTAAATAGTGAATATAAAAAAATGAAATCACAAATCTTGAGTCACAGTCTGAAAAGAAAAGCAGTGCTCACTACAGATTCAGGAAACTGCACAGCAGAAGAGGCATCAGAATCTGAGGCTGAAAACTCTTCCCTTGATGAGGGCGATGATGAAGGAGGATCACATGATGAATTAGAAGCTGAAGAGTCAAATAGCAATGCGTTTCAGCACAGTAAAGCAAAGAAAACTGATGGTGTTAGACAGACTAAACTTAAAGTTGTAAAAGATGAGGATGATGATGTGGAGAACCTACTGAGAGAGGAAGAGGAGTATGAAGAGAAAACAGATCTTTCTGCTGATACGATGGGTAGGCTATGAATGTTTAATTTTTACTGTCCATTTTTAATTGGATCAGTTGTTAGTAAATACTATATAGTCTTGCCTCTCATATATACATGTATTTATAGTTGTTAAGTGGCAAATTTCAAGTTAGGAAAGTTGGAATATCTGTTATTAAGTCTTTCATTTGCAGTATAGTATGCAGGACTCAAGTTTCCTTCTTCTAAAATTTTATAAACTTCATTGATTTTTTTGATTTCTCTTTAGTGTTTATAACTGTGTGTGTAAAACAAAGTATGATGCTCTATTAGGTCTAGAAAAACTAAAATATTCTTGAGGCAATGTTACTAGAATGCATTAACTACTCACTGAGCACTGGAACAGGTTGCCCAGAGAGGTTTTGCAATCTCCATGTTTAGAAATATTCAAAAGCCATCTTGACATGTTGCTGACTAACCTGCTGTAGGTAACGCTGCTCGAGCACTGAGTCTGGACAAGATAACCTCCAGAAGTCCCTTCCAAGCTTAAACCATTCTGTGAGTCTGTGAAGAAGATGTGTATCATCATGAGCATAATCAGATCTGCTACTATTGCTAATAAATTCTTAAAAATTTTTCCTGAAGTTAGGACTTGTCATAAAAAAAAAAAAGTCAGTGATATGATTTGTTAGCCACAATTTATTTTTCTTTGTATATATGGAGTATAGGTGAAAGAAACTGGGTTGTGTCTACACTTCCTAAGCCTGTTGCCATGCCCTTATTTAAATTATTTTTGTATCTCCTAACTCTTGTTCTTTTCCAGAGATAGAATGCAAATTTTTTCCCTTTTCAGGTGCACTTAAGTGGAAGGAGGACCTTACACAGAAGGCAGCTGAGGCCTTTCTAAGACAGCAACGTTCAACCCCCAATCTTCGTAAACTTGTATACGGAACAGGTACCAATCTGTTTGTCTTAACATATGGTAGCTTTTTAGCTGTTACCAACTTCTCAAGTCTGAATATTTGAGCCCTGTCTTTTGGTGGGAGGCTTGAGGAGAGTGAATTGAGTTTTTAATTCCAGATACTTGTAATTGAAATAAAGATGGTTTTTACTTTTCCATTAAAAAAAATTTGAACTCATCTTCCATACTTCTCACTTATTACTCATGTTTTCTGTTACGGCTATTTCCCCCAAATATTTAAAGTTTGGTCATTTACATAATCATCTGGTAGATACTGTACAGATTCATTGTGTAATTGTGTTTCATAAAAGGATGTTGTTTCTTGGCTATTTTCAGGAATTTCTATCTCACAGTGATGGTGGAATGTTTTCTCAGCCTTGACTTAGTATTATCATGTTGCTAATGAGGTATTTGTCAAGGAAAAATAGCTAACTGGCTTAAAAGGACGAGAAAATTGGAATTTATGTAATTTGTCCTGTTTAATTCACTTTTCCTATGGTTGTGTGAGTGTACAAACCTCTTCATTAAAAACCTTTGTAGGACACAATGAGAATTTGGCTTTTGTAAACCTTCCACAGTGCAGGAGTGGGAAGATTTTCTGACAGATTCTCAAGTCTGCTATTCTTGATGTACAGACAAGTTTAATGTCCTTCCTGTTCATAGATAAACAAACATCCTGTGTTGGCTTATTAGGCAGTATTTTTTTTTCAGATGATTCCAGTTATGCAAATAACTGCATCAATGTACCTTTTTCTTCAGGCTTTTATATTTAAAACTATTTTTAATTTTCATCTGTTTCCTCAAACTACTGCAGATAGACAGAAGAGAGGTAGTTAATTAGTGTAATGAGTTAATGAGTTAATGAATGTAATGCATGTGCTGCGGGGAAAATCATCACAGTTGTATGTTTGATGTAGCTGTCGAGGATGAGGACCATGAGAGCGACAATGCAGATGATGAACTTGGAGGTTTGTTTCGTGTCAGCCGTCCAGACAAAGAATCCAAACAGAAGGCTAATGCTCTTGACTGCTCCAAATTTCTGATAGAAAAGCCACAAGATTGGGATTTAGAAGAGGTAATACCATTGGATAATTGCTTCTCAGTGTCCTGTGCTGTTTATGTCCTGGCTGTCTCATAAAGTACTGCTGACTTGTCATTGAAACAGACCTATGGGAACTATGGCCAGTGTGTCTTATATTCTGCTACTTGCTGTCATTAGAAGTAACAGATTCCAGGGTCTGTGCTTACAGGAGTAGAAAGTTACAGTAAATCAATTTAATTCTTGACTCTGTTGAATATCCAGTGGATCATAGTTTGCTATGTATTTACCAAAAAGTAAAACACAGGGGAATCCTGAGTGAAAATACAATGTACAGTAGAGACCTTGTTAGTGTAAAGACCTTTGTGCAGGAGTTAAGTTGTTTTCATACTCCTGCTTTTGCTGAGGCATTGTGTAGTTTTGTTTTTGATCTTTAAATGTGGAGCTGCGTGTGAGGATCTCAGGTTGTCTCTGAGGTGGTATCTCTGATGTGGAAGTGAGGAAAGTGTTGGAGAACATTTCAGCTGATGTCAAGCTGTAGCTGTGTAAGGCAATAACATTATTATTTTGCAGGTTATGAGCAGTATTCGAGACTGCTTTGTTACTGGAAAGTGGGAAGATGATAAAGATGCAGCAAAACTGTTGGAGGAAGATGGTATGTGTAAGACTTGTAAAACTGATTCATGAGTACATGAACTTGAAGAAAAGTATGACTTTTTACTTATGTATGTACAGTATTTTTCCATTAGTGATATACTTGCAATTTTTTTCAAACAATTTCATAAATTATTACATAGATACTAATATAATTACACATTGCTATAAATGTCTGTACAAACAGTAGGCAAGTACCACATTTGGAAAATTTACTTTCTGAAAGAGTATATAATTTATATTTTGAAAGGGAGTCCTTAGTCGACACTTGGATATACCAGCTTTGAAATATGTAGCTGAGTTCAGCTCGTCATCCTTCTTATATATTTTATTCTGTTGAACAGTCATGGTAGAATTAAACAAATGCTTCCTTAATGGGAAGACAAACTTGTCATTCATGTTTGACTGAAAAGTGAGAGCTATCTTCATATGTTTTGTAGGTGTTGTTTTTGTTTGTTTTGTTTTTTTTTTTTTTTTTTTTAAATTAGGGAACACTTAGAAAATGTGGCTGTATTTTACATGCAGCATGTTTGTGATTTGACAGGTTTCTGTAAGCATTTGTTTTTAATCTAAGAATTATCATATATATATATATTTTATTAAGCAGGAGCTCAGTTGTTCTGTTGATATCTTGTGTCATTAGAGTGCTAACTAATGTACAGTGTGGTCCTTTGGGATGATCTAAACTTTATGTATGTAAAAAGGAGGAGCCACTGGAGTTCAGCTGAAAATTTTCAGCTGAAGCTGTAGGGAGGGCAAAACAGACTTGTAAAACTGTTGATGGGAAGAAAAGATATTTGGACTGAAACTAATCTACAGAGCAGTACAGGGAAATGCACAGTACTGAAAATATCAGAAACAGTGTGGAACAGAATGGTTAACTGACAGTCCAGTATCTTGGGTGCTTGTTGTTGCAGAAGAACTGTATGGAGACTTTGAAGATCTTGAAACGGGTGTTGTGCACA
The DNA here is from genome assembly GCA_035583235.1 of Hafferia zeledoni. Classification (NCBI taxonomy): domain Eukaryota; kingdom Metazoa; phylum Chordata; class Aves; order Passeriformes; family Thamnophilidae; genus Hafferia; species Hafferia zeledoni. The sequence continues at coordinate 11,248,972 of JAWWEV010000169.1, read as the reverse complement.
AAGGAAAGAGTGCTACTGAAGGAGATGAGGTCTGATCTGCATTTTTATGTTGTTTAACCATATATATGTGTCTGAGTTTCTGATCAGTGATAGGCATCCTGTGTAATAAATTTGGTTTTCATAGAATCAATAGGAAAGAAATCAGTGGTAACAGTAAAGAAAAGATATGTCTGTTACTGACTTTAGAACTTATAAATATCTAGAAGGCATGTTTCTAGCCTGAGTCTGAATCTTTGTTTAAAGTTAATTATGTAGGAGAAGTCACCTCACTTATTTTAACAGTAGGTGTCAGGCTTAATCAAGAGCTGGAGGATCTGGAGGCAAGAGAGAAGTATTTTAAAACCAAATGTAATCATAGCTGTTTGTACTCTGTCATCTCATCGATGCAGAAGATTATAACACTCTGTTAAACAAAATTTTGAAAACTTGACACCATTTCCTAGTGATTTATCTGCATAAAGGATAGCAATTGCTTCTGGTGGAAGCAATTTTATGCTTTGGCTTGGATATTTTCCAAGAACAGAGCTGTAGTTGTCTGTAACAATTGAAACTGAAAAATCAATTTTTTTTTTTCGGTCAGAGCAACTTGATGGCTTTGCATTTCATTATAAAATTAAGGGTAATGGCATTATTCTGGCAGTTTTCAAAATGGTCTCCTCTCTGGCCTCTAGAGTGCTACCTTCCAGCACACTATTAGTCAATGCTATCAACTATTTTTTTTCTCTTTATTATTTATGCTTATATTAGCCCTAGAGTAATAGGTAGGTCAGTTCTAGAGTCTGTTCCCTTATGTTAAAATGAATGTTAAGTCAAAAAAGCTGTCTCAGTGAAAGGGAATATGATTAGATCATGAGATCTTTTGGTCACTGCTGAAATTGTCTCCTTGTATGAATAACTTACTAATTTCTGTCTCAAATTGAAATATTTTTCAAATGTCTAATAATTTGCATTAGGAAAAGTATTTCTTGATAATGTCTATTAAACTGTTGCTCAGATTGGGTTGTTTACACTGAACCATTTTACATGTTTGGCAACTTATTGTTGATTAGTCTGGAAGTGAAGAAGAGGAGGAAGATGAAAAAATGTCCAAACCAGATCCTGAGGAGGAGGAAAAGAAGAAGGAGCGTATGGACAAGAAACGGAAACTGAAAGAAATGTTTGATGCAGAGTATGATGAAGGGGATGCCACATACTTCGATGATCTTAAAGAAGAAATGCATAAACAAGCACAGGTATAAGCTGTTAACTTCACAATTTATCTGGCTCTGTGTCTTCAGAAATATCCCAGAGAGTTTGACCCCCAAAGGTTTTTTTGTGAAGACACGTGTGACACTCATGAGCTAATTCAGAAATATTTGCTAGCAACTTCCTATGCTTTAACTTTTTGATTCTGTTAACTAGAAAGAAAAACAAGCCAAGCAACTGAAAGCTTAACTTAAACTGAGGGTAGTGGTTAAATCACAGAATAAGCTAGGTTGTGTCATCTAAACTTTCATCTACTTTAAAAGTTTGCAATTGGAAAAGAAAAGGCATCCTTTTATGTGTAGGAAGGTGAAAATCTTTCCAATACTAATTTGTGCCATGTATTTTCTTGGTATTATTTTTAGTGTGATTTTTTTGCAATGTTATTAATTAAGGAAATTCTGTGTGACAGTCTTTTTCCTCCAACTGTCAAGTTGTTTTGAGGAAAAAATAATTACGACTATTGCCTTGTACATGTGGTACAAATCTTCAGTGTAACTATCCAGAATTTGAGGTGTTGATTTTGTTCCAGGCCTTTCTTTTTTTGGATAAGAACTTGCAACCTTAAAAGTTGCTTCTTTCTTTGACTGACTTGGAAGAACATTACCTTCCATTGCTAATAACTTCTGTGTCTTCTGACAAAGTTTTGCCTTAAATATTCATTAAAATAATCATTACCTTCTTGCATTAGCCTCTGGCATCAGTGATCATATGAGCTCTGGTATGCTGATTTACTAAGAGCACTTAAAGTGTAAATAAGGACATTTCAGTGAAAGAATAGAAGAGAATTTCCAACTGGCCACTTGAAGTCTGTTACAGAAATACATATCAGCAATGCTCCTACTGTGGGATGGAAGGGCACAGCTCTCAAACCAGGGATGGGCAAAAGCTTCTGGAAAAATAAACATGGACCAGATTTGTGCTGTATCTCAACAGCTTGAGAAATGAATTTAGTAATTGCTGTGTTTAAATAGAGTTTCTTTTTGGTATCTGAACATCAGGAGGTGTAACAGGAGAGTGAGACTTCCTTGTTATTCACAAGGATATCTTAAATATTTGCACAATATCTACATTCATGTGGTACAGGAGAGCTTTTGACGATACACGTTGTGAGGATGCACAAAAATATTTTTAAGCTGTTCAGTAAGATAGGAGCCCAGCCTGCTCCTAGAGTGACACCCTAAAGATGAGGATGTGAACTTTAAAAGATACTTGGGCTCCTAAATAAAAAAATGTACTTTTGACAGTTGTATCTTTAAAACCCAAAGTCATCATTATGAAAGGTATAACAGAAATCACTGAATCATTTGCTTCTTTTGGGTTCTGTCTTTCAAGCAGACTAACAGGCCCACTTGGGATTTCAAATTGGAAGGAATTCATGGTGGCAGAGATCTTACTCTGAATAAAAAGTCGCAAAACCTATCAGATCTTTCCCAAAAAGATTTATATAAATGTTAGCATGTTTTAAATAGAACTGGCACTTCATGAACAAGTTGTTAATACCGGAATTTTGTGAAACACATTGTGACTTTCTCTTTGTCACACAGCTTAATCGAGCGGAATTTGAAGATCAAGATGATGAGACCAGAGTGCAGTATGAGGGTTTCCGGCCTGGAATGTATGTTCGGATAGAGATTGAGAATGTGCCATGTGAATTTGTCCTGAATTTTGATCCTCATTATCCTATTATCCTGGGTGGTTTAGGCAACAGTGAAGGAAATGTTGGATATGTACAGGTATGTAGCTAAAGCTGTAAGTGCATTTTATATTGGTGCAGGTCTGCTTCACAGTGTCTGGAGTTACTACTTTCTGTTTATTAAAAATGTAGTCAACACTGAGAGAGACTTTGATCTGTGTCTCCTGAAAAGGTGATTTCCTTTTGACACAAACTAACTCTGCAGTAGCAGATGCTGGATTTTTACAGGCTTAATTGGATATCTGGAAAAGGTTATTATTTAGTGTTCATCTGCAGAGGTGTCTCAGGACTAAGGTCTGATACTGTGATAAATGTTCATCTGCAGAGATGTCTTAGGAGTGATACTGTGACTGCTAAATTGCAAATATAAATTGTACTCATGGTCTATATATATGTGACTATAGAAATGTTACTAGCATATTTATAGATTTTTTTTTTAATATAATACCTGCTTGTATGTGTACAAACGTGACTTCACAGTGATTGAAATACTGATTAATCTTTCCAGTCAACCCAATGTTAATAGGAAGGTTTGAAGATAGAAAGCTTACTGAATAAAAAATTCTAGTGTAGATAGAAGTTGCTTTCAGTCATTCCTGAAAATTAAGACTTGAATTTCCGAATTCATGCTGCTATCCTGTAATAGCATTGTTCTTCTGTCTTTCTAATTAGTTGCGCCTGAAGAAGCACCGATGGTATAAGAAGATACTGAAGACACGTGATCCCTTAATCCTCTCACTGGGCTGGAGGCGCTTCCAGACAATCCCCATGTTCTACATTGAGGATCACAACGGGCGTCACAGGCTCCTGAAGTACACACCACAACACATGCATTGTGGAGCAGCTTTCTGGGGTGAGGGCACTCTGGAGTTACTGTCCTGTATCCCTTAGTCATTGTAAATGTCTCAAGCTTTACAGAAATTGTCAGGAAATATAGCTAGTACCTTCTGAAATGAGAAGTCTTTAAATTACCCCATGAAATGTAAAATGACACCAAATAGTAAGGGAAAATAGACAGTTTCCTAATGTTTGTGTATTTTGAATGATTTGTGAATTATTTGGCTTTAATCAAATTCTGAATATTCTGCTAAGTTATATCGTATCAAAGAGGAACCTGATTTGTTGGCTGTGTGCAGAGGGACACTGGCACATGTGATGGGCTCAGCCATTACATGGGTAACTTCTTGTTAACCATTCTGTTAACTTTCACAGGGCTTGATATGTGAGTAATACTTTGAATGCTTTAAACTTTCTTTGGTTTTATTCACTGAATGTGATTTGACATGTATTTCTAAGCTTTTTGAGTTTCAATAGAGGCTAGATATTGTGTAGTAAAGTTTTTCAGAAGTCTTTAAATTTAATTTTCTTTTAGGGCCCATCACTCCTCAGGGGACAGGATTTTTGGCAGTTCAGTCTGTCAGTGGCACAACGGTATGTTTGTTATCACAAAGTGTTGATTACTGCTTTCTGTGGGTATTTGGGTAAAATATACAGATTTGGGGAAGAGGGTTTACATATGGTAAAGCAGTGTAGTTGTAGGAGCTGCGAAACTAGGTGGACTCAAGATTTTGAGAAGGGTATTGTGATAAGATTGGACTCTATGGAGAGGGTTTTTTTTTTAACAATTTTCATCTGCTGCACTGAAAATAACAAATACTGCTTTATTATTTTCTGGGGAAGGGTTTATACCTACTTGATTTCAGGTACTGTTGAAAAAAATTGTCCTCAGTGGGATTTCTCTGCATCATGTGAGAAACTGTTTGTAGATACCTGAATAAAGCCTGTGAGGGACTTCTTAAGAGGCCATGAACTTGATAGGTCAAGGGGTAATGGCTTCAAACTGAAAGTAGGTTTGAATTAGAATTTAGTAAGAAATTGTTTACTCTGAGGGTGGTGAGACCTCAGAGGGTGGTGAATATAGGTTGCCCAGAGAAATGTTCAAGGCCAAGTAGGATGAGGCCCTGAGCAACCTGATCTCATGGAAGGTATCTCTGTCCATGGCAGAGGTGTTGAAACTAGGTGATTCTTGAGGTCCCTTTGAACCCAAACCATTCTATAATTCCAATTTAAATAGTGTTAAAGCACTATTTGCCAGATACAATCTTTGTTGCCTGTATGTTACTCAAAGGTAGATTTACATTTGCAGACCATGTATAAGGAAAGCTTTGCGTGGCGTTGTAATGAGCTGGACAGTAATCAGAGTGGTATTTATTATGTCCTTCCTATTGCACAGTCACTGTGCAATATGTATTAAAGGGCTGTTTTCGCCATGTGTCCCCAGAGCAGTGCACAAAGCACCTCCCCTTTGAGACTTTCTATCTGAGGAAAATTCTGTTTCATACAGAGAACACAGTGAGGTAGATAACAAGGACTCTTAGATTGCTTCCAAGGTAATTAGAATGGCAGTTCTGAAAATCTCATTAGTGAATGGTAAGAATGTTATGTCAGCAGCACCTCAACTAGACTGTACTAGTCAGTTTGCATTTTTCATGCTGCTGTACTCCTGTAAAGGTTAGAAATTCTGAACTCTTAAAAGCAGTGAAATGTGGAGTGCAAGTTCCCTGCAATATCCTTCTCTTTAGACTAAACTGGAGAGGTAGGAATTTGATGAGTGGACATTTTAGTGGAGTAGTTGGTTGAGTGGCAGCATCTGGAGGATAGTGGTCAACAGCTGAGTTTTCCTATGTACATCAGTGACAAGTGGTGTCCCTCAGGGGTCTGTGCTGGGACCAGCAATGTTTGATGTCTTCATCAGTGACACTGAAGAATAGAAGGCTTTGAGAAGACCTCATGGCAGCCTTTCAGTACCTACAGGGAGCTTATAAGAAAGATGGGGATAAATTTCTTCGCCGGGTCTCTTGCAGTAGGACAAGAGGGGATGGCTTTAAATTAAAAGAGTTGATTTAGACTAGATATGGGGAAGGAGTTTTTTATAACAAGGGTGGTAACACAGTGGAATAGGTTGACCAGAGAGGTGGTGGATGCCTCATCCCTGAAAACATTCAGTGTCAGATTGATTGAGGCTCTGAGCAACCCAATTTAGTGGCACATGTTTCTGCTCATTGCAGAGGTGTTTGGCTAGATGATCTTTAAAAGTCATGTAGGTGACCTTCCAATCCAAACTATTTTATGATTTTGTGATTGTAAATGGTTTCTTCACTTTCTGATAAATACACATTCAACAGTGTCTTTCGTCTCTGCATGTTTCAGCCTGACTTCCGGATTGCTGCAACAGGAGTTGTGCTTGATTTAGACAAATCCATAACTATTGTAAAGAAGTTAAAACTAACCGGTTTTCCCTTCAAAATTTTTAAGAACACTTGTTTTATTAAGGTAGGTATGTAGGTATGTATACTGTAAAACCACATGTACTGACGTTAGGAATGAAACCTGGGATTGTCTTTCCTGAGGCAGAAGTTCTCCATTATTGTTGGATGCTGTTCTGGATCTCAGTAGCTGTTTGTGTTTTTTTGATCTCCCTTTAGTGTGGTCTCTACTGACCATTATAAATTATTGCTAATCAGACAAAAATTCTGGAACAGTCTCCTAGTTCACATTCAATGTGATTTTTTTTTTTTTCCTTCTTACCCCCTGCTTACTTCCTAAAACTCACTGATTAGCTTCCCACAGTGGCAGACACTCTCTGGAGGATGTGAACCTGTCCCTGGTATCATTCAGTCAGCTCGATCCCATTGAATTTCAGCTCTGGAATCAAAGATGACTTCTATCAATGCTTAAGACTTCTCAGTTAGAGTTTAAAAAGTATTTGGGATAGAAAGTGTAGCAGAAGTGAATGTTCATTGACCTTCCAGCTGTCCAGGCTTTCAGGCTCAGGAGGAAGTTTGGTTATTCTGCATTTGGAGCAGGAAGCAAGTAAGCAGTGATCCCTGCAGTGAAGCACTTGAGTATTTGCACTAGGCATAGACAGATTTTTTTTCTTGATTTCCTTGTGATTTGCAAAAGAAATACAAATCTTGGAGAGCCATCTTGTATTAAGAGTCTCACAGCTAGCAACTTCAGGCTGCTTGCTTGCTTTTAGGGTATCCTGTGTTCCAGCAAATTAAAGAACTCTAAAGCTTCTCCTAGATACGTTCTGTTTTAGAATTTTAAATATATGCATTTAATGCTTAGAAACCTTGCCTGTGATATATGACTCTTTAAGCAGATTACTTTCAGTAGCTTACCTTAAAGTCAGCTCAGTGGGTTTTGGTATGATCAGCTCTCCTAGTCTAAAGATAATGTTTTGTTCCTGTTTCTTTAGAATATATGCTTGTGGGACTTAGTTTTTGTGGCCTACAGAGAAAACCAGCATCTTAAATGATGATGGGTAATTCGCATTTTCAGGGAATGTTTAACTCTCAGTTGGAAGTGGCTAAATTTGAGGGAGCAGCGATCCGTTCTGTGAGTGGTATCCGAGGACAGATCAAAAAGGCCCTCCGAGCTCCTGTGGGTGCTTTCAGAGCAACATTTGAAGACAAGTTGCTGATGAGTGGTAAGTTGCACTTTCCATGTAAGTTATCACACAACTTTCATCCTTCTTCACAGATTGGAAAACTGTGTCTCAGAATTTTGGAATCTGATAATTAAGATGTGAATTCAGAGAACATGAAATACATGGTGAGATGCAGAATGAAATTAAAAAGAAGTACATTTTATGTTGGATTTCTTTCTTTTATATTCAAAGTCATATAGTATATAGATGAAAAGTTTGAGTTGAAGACATACATATTCAAATGTTTTAGTGCTTTACACATCATG
>JAWWEV010000169.1:11188518-11241176 GCA_035583235.1 Hafferia zeledoni | reverse complement strand
AAGTCATATAGTATATAGATGAAAAGTTTGAGTTGAAGACATACATATTCAAATGTTTTAGTGCTTTACACATCATGGTGTGCCTTTCTCTTTGAACATGGAAATTAGTGGTACAAGTGCTAGAAGGACATTTTTGTGAGAAATTCAAAGACTGGCATTGTATCTCCAGTTAACTTTTCTTGTAATCTTTTGGAAAAATTGTGCGGGGGGTAGTTATCTCCTATGTTTGCTGAGGATCACTGTGACATTTAGAATATAAGTTTATACTTATTTGGGTTTATATGACCTGTTTTCCTAAGCCCATTGAAATTATGGATGGTGCAAAGTAAAAGCAAATTAGTTCTTTTATTGGTAAAGAAAATCGTTTTTTGTCAGTAGTTGTACAGGCACATATACATATATGAATTCTGTTACTAGTTCTTGAATATGAGTAGTGAATAGGATGGTGTTCAGCTGCCTGCTCTTCAGGAATATGTGCGGTTCATGCCTTCATGGGGTTTTGCAGAATCCAGGTGACAAATAGTTACAGTGCTTTTACCAAAAGTTGAAGACATTTGGTGTATATACCAAATACAATACATTGTCTAGGTATCTGTTCTATTCAGGCAATTTTTGCTTAAAATGTGGATGTGATTAACTCTTTTTTTTAGAGCCAAGTAATGTTTCCTTTTCTTTCAGATATTGTCTTTGTGAGGACTTGGTATCCTGTTTCTATCCCAACGTTTTATAACCCTGTAACATCCTTGCTGAAGCCAGCAGGTGAGAAAGATACTTGGAGTGGAATGAAGACAACAGGCCAGCTGAGGTATGAGCGAGGCATCAAACTGAAACAAAACAAGGATTCTCTCTATAAGGTATATGTCCATTTTGGAGTTGTTTGGGTTTTTTTTTCTCATAAACTAGTGATCATAGTCAAATTTGCCTGTGCAAACTGAGAGCAGTGTAATTACATGTTCCTACATATGCATGTGTGATTTTATGGTTTTATCCACAAGGCAGAGTCCTGGCATGAGATGGGAATAAAACAGTGGAGAGCAGATTGTTGAGGGTCAGTGAAAGTTTAAAAAGTAATCTGCAGGCTAGAAGTCTTCTCCAGAAACTTACTGAGACTTCTGCCATAGTAATTGGGGTGAACATACTATTCACAGATCAGTGCAAGGGTGTTGGAAAATGGGTTTGGGGTTTTGTTTTGTTTTTTGTTTTGTTTTTTTGTTTTGGTTTGATTTTTGGTTGGTTGGTTTTGGGCTTTGTTTTTTTGAGGGGTGTTGTTTTCTTTTTGGTTTGTGGTGTATTGTGGGTTTTTTCTTCCTGAAAGATGAAAATAAAATAAAAGCTTTTAAAGATCAAGAATCTCATCTATGTTCGATATTCATTCTTTTAGCCTATTGTGAGGGAGAAGAGGCATTTCAATAAGCTCCACATTCCTAAAGCACTGCAGAAGGCACTGCCTTTTAAGAACAAGCCTAAGAATCTGGAGAAGAAAGGCAAGACTCCAAAAGACCAGTGGAGACCAGCTGTTATCAGGGAGCCTCATGAAAAGAAGGTAATTATCACTTATTCATGAAGGGTAAATGTGTTGTTTAAAACATTTCTAACTTTTGTTTTGGCACTTGAATCTACTGCTAGTGCTAAAGACATATATGCTCCTAGTGAAAAATTATCACCTGCAAGTTGTTTTGTTCCTGTTTGGCACACATAATGTATATGGAACTGTCACTGAGTGGATGGTGTCTATTTTTTTAGACTAGATCACCTGAAGCCTAAATATGACTTTTGTTCTTGTCACAGCACTTGCAAGGTATTTAAGGGTGACTTAAATTGGCAGCTGCAGTTTTTTACTTGACTTGTCATTGCCATGCATTATTAACGTAGACAGGATTTGAAGCAAATACTCTGCTTCAAAAATTGAGAATTAGAGTGCTTGCAAAGGCAAGAAGATCCAAACTGCAGTTTAAGTGTTCTATAGTAGCAATTAGGCACAGCCTTTTAAGCAGGATCTAACCAAAATCAGAGTTCACAAAAATGATAGTTCTGATTAACTTCCTAACAAGATAAATAATTAAATCATTTTAGAAATCGGGTAACAGGTGCAGAGATAATTAAGAACTTGCCTTGAATCTCTGTTTCATTATATGTCTCTGCTGAGGTTAAACTGTTTCTTACTCAACCAAGCTGAGCTGTGTGTATATTGAATATCTATTTTCTGTTTTAGATATCAGCCCTACTCAGTGCTTTGAGTACAGTGAATAATTACAAGATAAAGAAAGCCAAAGTAAAACATCGGGAACAGCTTAAAGAATATCTCAAAGTTAAGCAGAAGGAGGATGAACAGAAATTCAAGAGGCAAAAGGAGGCTAAGAAAAAAGTCTATCGCATACTGGGACAAAGGGAGAAAAAGAGGCAGAAGTCAAGCTTGAAAGGATCTAGCAAGGGAGAGAAGAGTATGTAAAATTTCATCAGATTTCACACCACATGAGGAAATAGGGTAGCTGTGCAATTTTCTGTTGAAGAAAGAAAAAGACCTTGAACTACAGTAGATGTGCTTTCAAGAGAAGAAAGAACTGCAAATATGAACTTATTCACACCCTTGAATACACTTGGCCATGTATATAAATAAGATGTAGAAGTATGGATTGTGGGTTTTATACATGCATAGTCTGGAGGACTTTGTATTTCTATGCATACTGCATATTCTATCTAACCAATAAAGTATTTTGATGTCAACTATGTAGTATTGTTTGTGTTTTGTCAGTACTAGTGGACTTCTGTGGGAGAATGTATCCAAATATGTTCCTGTCTTGGCAGTACTTTGAGGCATTTTGCTCTTGCAAATCTTTTATTAAAAGGTGTGAAGATCAACTGTTAATGGATAGGAGGTTTGGAAATTCTCTGTCTTTGATGTGCTGGCAAATGACCTCAAAGTAGCTCACTCCTGTGCTTTTCCCAAAGTTGTGCAGCTCTCTGTGATTTTCTGTGGGGTAAGCACAGACTGGGTGACTTGCTTCCTTTGGGAACATCTTCCTATGTCCAGCCAGCTTGGTTTGATGCCACAGTGTTAAGATGAATGAAGTGGTGGGTTTCAGTTCTGTTAACTGAGAGTTGAAGTCTTTCTTTGCATGACAGACAGCTTTGAGTGATCATTCTGTTGGAAGAGCAGAGGAATTTATTTTCTTTGTGCCATATATGGCATCAAGTACTTACTGTGATATACCTGTTTTTAATACTTCATCCTCAAACAGGCAGTGGGTCAGATAACATCAGTAATTTCTTGGTCCCCTTCCTGAATGAGTTTACTCTTTGTCATCAATTTGGAATTCATTATTACTAGACTAGTAATATTTGCTATCTCAGATGTAAGATCCCATGTGGCTTCAGGCTGCCTCACACAAAAGCTTTCGGTTGAATGGGTTTGTAGACTTTTTTTGTGAACATTTAGTATTTTGGGATTTTCTTAATTAATCTCATAATGTTCTGTGTACTGATATTGAAATTCTAATGCACTCATCTTTGTCTATATGATATTAGGCTGATGCCTGACTCAAATTAATTTGTCAGTAATTTTTTTTTCCCCTGTGAGATTCAGATGAGGTCACGTGAATATGAAAACATGATTTAGGTTTGAATAATTGAAGAGTCTCTGCTGAATAGACAACTGCTGTCTTCAGAGATTTACAGCAAAGCTGTTGGCATTTTGCCCCACATAGTAGCACAGGATTGTTCACTATGACTTTGTTCTGCAGGGTTGTTTCCTCCTGTGTCATACTGCGCTAGGCTAGGTCTAATCTAAACCATCAAGGGAGTGTTTCCTATTAATCCCATTTTTATGCTGTTATGAGCAAACCTCTACCTTAGTTCCTATTTGCATCTTCCACATAGTCACATGAGAAGTTTTTATGAGTGCCTGAGAGGTTGCCACTGCACATTTGCTATTTATATGTAACACAAAATAATTTAGATCTTGTTTGTCCATAATAGCTCTGCCATAGACAAAAATGGGGAAATGGTGGAGTTCTAACTTGTTTTCATTGTGGAAAGAACTATTCAGAGAGCAAACCGAGCATGAAAGTGTTTCATCCACAAAGACTGTACAAGATACTTGTTCTGTTTTATGCTTCTTTTGGGGCTTTTGTACTGCTTGGGTAGCCTTCTTCAACTGGAGAGAAAATGTTCTAATTTCCTATCAGTGGGATGGGGAACCCTGACCAGAGCCCCTGTATCTGCTGAGTGCTCCAGGTCAGGGATTTACAGCACTGCGGGGAAGGTCCCTGTGCATGCTCTGCTCCTGTGCGAGGGGAGCGCTGCACAACGTGGAGTTTTGGAATTTCTGCTGTATCAGCCTGAAAATAACCACAGTGCTACAGCCCTTGCGTGACTGGGAGAGATATTAATGCTGCTTTTGAGGAGAGCTACCACAAACCTGCTAACAAATGTCCCCAAATACTAAATCTTGGTTTTAATAGTAATAGCAATCTCTGATAGTGCTTTTGGCCTGTTTTTAGCATGGAATGTTTCAGCTGTGCCCCCCAGGACCAGGAATGGCAGTGGTTTGTGCTGGGCTGAGCACTCAACACCTCTCTGATGCTGCACTCGCACCCTGACCCGCAGCTGGGAGGGTTGTTCAGCGCAGTGAGGGCCTTGCACTGCCTAAGGAACCCTGAAAGCTACTCAAACCACCAGTGCCTGCACCCTGTCCACAGAAACAGTTTTCCTGCCACTGGACCTTGGGCAGAGGGGAGGTCAGTGGCTGCCCCACGCCTCATATCCCTCACCACAGCCTCCAAGTAAAACTGCTGGCTAGGAAAACGGGAACAATATTTACTGCTCCTCCTCAGCTGCTAAAGCAGCCTGGGTTATCGGAGAGAATCACTGGCAAGAATCCTGCACTGGCAGGTGGTGGAATAAGGGACTGAACAGTTCTTATCTTGGATAAAGCTAGTCAGTGCTGCAGGAGGTGCAAATAATTAGCAGTTGTGTTTGTGATGAAGCCTGAGGCAAACATGAAAACCTGTAACAAAAGCAAAGTCTTTTGTATAATGATTTCCATGTTAAAGTTAAAAAAGACCAGTAATCTGCTGGTAGAAGGTACCACACAGGTCACCCACATGGAGTAATACAAAATCAACTGTATGACAAGGTATTTCACCTAGAAGAATATGCTGACTAATTGCCTGTGAGCAAGGGAATTTCAACAGTAATAGTTCACCCTATGAGGCTGCAGAAATGTGTAACTTGGAAGCGCAACTGAAATTGCAAAGAAACAGGCATTAGAATTAAATAGACAGATAAAGGGTTGATGGGCAGCCAGGAGGGCAGTTGAGTTGCTGATGTTTCCCATGGAGCTATCTGTGCAAGTGGTTAGCAAAGCCTAATGCCAGGTGAAGGAAGGGCAGCTGGGAACTGGCTTTTAAAACCTCTCCTAGGAAGCATAAAGCTAGATAAAGAGTATTTTCCATTTTGGGCTAACTACCCAGATTCACTTGATTAGAATTAAACCTCATTCCTCCTAACTTTTAGTGCTGCTTTCTAGAGACTGGGTTGTGGTGTGGGTATCTGGCAAAGACCCAGTCCACCAGTTTGCAGTGTGCCTGTTGGACATCCCCCTCCCCTGGCTCCAGGTGTTCACTGTGAGTTTGGGTGCTCACCCTACACATTGTAAAGTCATCTTGTTCTTTAGCTGTGGTGAAAAACCTCTCTGACTGACTTAAGAAGTGATATAAAATACATGTAAACGCAATTATAGCTACAGGAGCAGGCAGAATTGTGATATTGTGTCATAGCAATGGGATTCAATTGATACAATTAAATATGTTAGACCTTCAAAATACTTTTGCGATGTGTGTAATGCTCAGTGTTGCTTGCCTATACAGTTCTAAGACCAGACTTTGTCACTCAGACTAGGCAGGTGTCTGTGTTAGGTGGTGCAGCTAAATACTGAGGTGCTGTTTTTCCCACAACCACTATGGACTCACAGCTCTAAATGAATCCATTGACATCTGCACATGTCTATTGCCACTTCACATAAGGACTGTAATTTGTTTCTGGCCACCAACAAACTGCAAAGAGTCTCAGGGTGTCGTAGCATTGGCACAAACTAATGCAATTAGACATATTAGATGTGGGTTTCTCTGCAACCAATTTTAAACAGCGTCCTTGCTGTAACTTTAAAGGTCACTCTTGATGGGGTCTCACATTCACAAACACCAAGCTTAATTCGTTGTCTATTTTATTGTATTGTCCTGAAGTTATTTGGTTTTGAGAACATTGAATCTATTAAGAAGCTTAATAGAGCAGCTCATTCCAATTATAAGAAATGTATTGGTGGAGAAAATGGAAATGCATGGACCATCAATGTATTAAGCAGTTGCCTGAATGGAGGAAATAGAGGAAATAGATGAAAATGAACTCTCTTTAGTACAAAAAAAAAGTTTGCTTCTATACAGTACTAAAATGTCGAGTTGCTTGTATTGTAGGGGATGATAAAATATTTCTATGCTGACTGTATATAATCAGATAAAGAACTACCATCAACTTTTTCCTTCATTCATTTCTTTCCTTCCAAGATATTGCTGGGTATAATTGGATTTGTTTTGTCTTTGATTTTTTTTTCTTCCCTCTGGGTTATGTTTTCCTCTTTTGGAGGTTCTTAAATTCCTGCACTGGAAGACTGTTGTGTTGAAAACTTTCTCAGCAGCAAGATAACTTAGCAGTGAACCTGAGGCAGGTCATCTGTGACGATGCTGTCTGGAGCAACTGGCTCTTTGGCTTTGAATTTCTGTTGCTAAATTCCAGGTTACCCGAGTGCAAAATCAGGGTTTCAGAGTTTGGCCTAAGGACATGGGCAATTACATAGTAATCCCAAGTGAATCCAGACAGTTTCCTTTAGTGGTGTCTAAAGGAAAGAAGACAGGGAAGGTACTTTGACTCAGATCAATTCTCTGCCATGTAGCACAGCTTGGTGTGTCATCTGCTTTGGCAAAAATTCATGGAGGCAGAGAAGGGGGCAAATTCTTTAGCCTGTTTTTGGTTTTACTACCTCATTAAACTGGCTGTAGCCCTTCTTGCTCAGTACAGTTACCATTGAAACACAGATATTTGAAGAATGCCATTGTAATTATTTTTTATTTACTATTGTGGGCAGTTGCCATAGAAACTATGAAACAAACCTATGTTCTTTGGAAATTAAATATTAAAAGATAGTTGAATTATTTACTGTATCATTTGTTTACTAATTTCACCTTTTGTGGTATAAACAGGTTGACATTTAAGCCTCATTTTAAATTATCTGTGGATAATATCTGTGAAGGACTTCCCAAGTTTTTTTAAGTAGGAGAAGACCATACCCTGAATGTAAGCAAAACTAAGTAAAGACAAGCTAACTCAAAAGATAACTCAAACATAAATTATGTGTTTGCAGTAGTTTTTTACTTTGAATTGTCTGAACAAATACTTGTTTCCCAATGAGAACAATGCCAAAGAGAAATGCAACTATGTTACAGGAATTCTCTTTCATGGTCAAGTTTTCAGCATATGTTTGTAGTGTTGTATGTTCCTTCCAAAATTATCAAGAAAGGCTGCAAATCTTACAAGACTGCAGACTGCTAAAGGTTCAGATGTCTTTGGGTCATGTGATAGTTTCTAGGGCACATTGTTCATTACAGACAGTAATCAACACAGGGAACAAGATGGATTACTGAGGGAGGATCTTGACAGATGATTCTGTGTTCTGACATTGGTCATAGCTTGAAAAGAAAGATTGAGATCTTCATTCCTGAAGATAATAAACCCCTGACTTTTAGGGATTGCTTGTATGATTTAAATGAAAAGCACTTTTCTGGAAGAGGATTAATTTCCAGCCTACTGGAATGTGTGCATTTTTAAATTTTCCAGATTTTCCTGCTTGCTCATCTGTTTCCTACATTCATTGTTCAAGTAATTTACAAAAAATCTAATTGTCAATAAGTTGTTTATCCCAGTACTATATAAAGCAATTTAATTCACTTGGATTTACAAAAAGGTTTTTTACAAAGTTCATTACAAAAGGCTCTTCAGGAAACAAACAGATCGTGAGTTCAGCCCTCCTCCCCCCACGATGCTCCATCTGTCTAGACTGTATCTATTCTAGACACATAATAACCTTTGCCCACATCCAAGAAGGAGCAGACTTTCACAAATGACTTCCAGAGTTGAACTGCATATGTTTTGGGGTAGTTTTATATTCTATAAGGTGTCCTTTCTGGCAATAATGTAGTGAAAACATATGTAGACATGTCAGGAAGATTAAAAAAAAATTATATTGCAGAATTCCGTTTACAAATATTGGACATTGTTCTATTATTGACCCTTCTTGTGTTGAAACTCTTGTTTAATGGGGGCTGGTCCCTCAGGACAGTGTATTTTGAGATCAGTAACATCTGCTATGTCTTTTCTGTCTCTTGTGAGGTCGTCTCTGCAAACCCACAAAAATCAGAGCTTGGCTTAAAAGTCATTTATCCAGAAGGCAAAACTGTTTTCTACAGCTTCAACATCAGTGTTTAGGAAGGAACTGCAAACAGCTGGAAATTCCACAACTGAGTTTTGCCTTGCCCTGATTGGGAGAGCATAAAACTGTTTCCACCTGTGGCAACTTGGCTGCCCACATAGATGAGAGTCCTCCTCCCACCCATCCTGTAGAGGTGGTGACTGGTATCAGTATCTCCCTTGCAGACTGGCAGGGACGAAGTCTGCTGAGGCCATAACTGTCCTGCTGCTTGCTAAAGCCTCAGCCTTGCTCTGACTTTGCCACTTTGTCTTGTACTTGGACAGTAATGAAAGAGTTATAACCTGAAGGCTCTAAGGCAGATGCTGCAATAGCCCTGAGTGTGCTTTACCACACATCCAGGCTGCTGGCCTGATAGGGCTGGGGCTCAGAGATGAAAAAAAAAAAACAGGATACGCTTGTTGAGGTGTTGGGGTTTGTTTTTTTGTTTGTTTGTTTGTTTTTTTAATCTTTCTGTTGAAGAACTTACTCTTGCTATTTATATTAGCAGCAGAACTTCTTTTCAATTCTATTGGTTCCCGAAGTATGGGAAGTAACTCTGCAAAGAGTTCAGCAGCAAACTGATTGCTTCCCTGCCCGTAGAAGCAGAAGTTTGCAGCTGCCTGTCTCAGACTATAATTCCTGATCCTTTATGTTAATTCTGCCTGAGATAACTATGCTATAAAATATTATTTTGCAGAGACACTAAAGAGTCCTATAGGGTTTTTATACTGCACAAAGGATTGTCCATGTTTTCCCCACAAAACAGTGAGCAGGGCTAATGGCCAGACCTCAGAGAATCATCGCTGCTTTGGAAGAGAAAGTCGAAGGACCTACTTTTCTCCCAAGAGTCAGGTTTTAATTCTGTTATTTGCATTGTTGCTGCTGGTTCAGTTTTTCTTTCTGTAAGCCTGAGGTTGGTGCACAAACCTGCATTGTCATGACTCTGCTTTGCCTCACTTGCACTCCTAATGCAGGGCTGCTGGGCAGGAAGTGCTGCTCAGCCCCGTTACTGCAGGCAGATGGTAATGAGGATAAGGTGCCAACACAGGTGCTGACCTGCCTCCACAGCTGTTGTGAAGCTTTACGTGTTCTTGCAAAGTACTTTAGGAGCTGTCAGTGAGAGCTGGCCACTGTTGAAGGAACAGCATGAAAGCCATCACTGACCTACCAGTGGCATTGACAAACTGTAACAGCAGATGTAGAAAAGCATAAATCCTTGGGCAGTGCAGGCAAGCCTTGTCCTAAGCTGAAGCAATTCTAAGTTCAGATATTTGGAAGGTCCCATGGTACTTTATAAACCCTGTAGAGCATTCTTCAAATTCTGGAAGCTCTGTCTTCTCTTGCTTTGAAGCCAAGAACACTTAGAGCTAATTCTCTCTTCTTTGCCCTTGCCATTGACCTCATTTATGGAGATGAAAGAAGCAAAAACAATTAGCTCACCGGGAAATTCTATTATGTGGAGGAGAGGTGGACGTTTGATCAATACTCTTGGGTTATGGTCTCAGCTGGAAGGGCAGATTTTTGTCTCCCAGATGGAGTGATGCCTGTTAGTCCCTGAGGCTTTGCAAGTGGGAAAGAGTGTGGGCTGGCCTTTCACTTCTGGAAAACTAAAAGATGCCACTTTAATCTTCTCAACAACTGAACTGGAATATATATTGGACATACTTCATCCTGTTGTTTTAAGTGTAAAAGGGCTCATAAGGGAAATGTACCTTTCATTTAATTGTGTAAAGCAGAACCCACCCCAACCTCTTGCTCTCCCAGCCCAGAAATGATTTCTCTTTCACTTTCATAGTATCAAGTATCTTCATCCCTTCAAACCTATAAGGCATTCTCTGAGATCCTTTCTTGCTCCTTCATCTTACTGACAAGAGTGGAGCCCTGGTCATGTATCTGTGCTGTGGGCTGCTGTGTGAGCACAGCCTGTGCAATGGGCTTTCAGGTCTGACTCCAGAGCAGCCTATCTGCTAAACTGGAGCAGATGAGGCAGACCTGGCTGCTCTTGAGTGTTAATGTTCTCATTGGAACAAATAAGCAAATAAGGAGAGGCAAGTATAAGTGGACTTTCACATTTGAAGCTCCCTTGCATGATTTCAATCAGTGTTTTTTCCTAACCACTACAGAAAAGTATTAGTTTGTCTCATTTATGGTTTGTTATTATGAAAAGACACAGATGTCAGTATTTGGGAGTTGAAGGTTTAATTTCTAGTCAGAGAGGTGTTGATAAGCTTTAGAAAGGTATGGCCATTTTGCTGTAAACGTGAAAGCATAAACTAGCACTGTAATGATAGGGAATTCTTGCACCTCTGCTAGTGTCCTATAACATACACTTAATATTTTCATGTTACTAATTGCCTTTTGGAATGGATAATTTGCCATACTTAGTAAAGCAATTAGTCTACTGAACCTCCTATTTTCCTTCCAGCCATAGCTAATATGGAGACTAGATATATTTTGCATTTTTATTCTACTTCCATTCTTAGAATCTCAGCGGGTTTTACTCATGTAAGTGGAAGAAGCCTCTAAGCTACTCTGATAGCAGAGAGATCATAAAATATCTTCTTTTACCAAGGTGGTAAACAGAGAACTGGCATGACAATGTCTTTTGATGTTTCTGGTTCTGAATTTACAACATTGTAGCTGTGAGTAACTAAGCAGTAATTCCATATATCTTTATTCTGTAAGTTAAAATTTGGGATATTTAAAGAAAAATAATGATTTGATTTCATTTTGGCAGGTTTTATTCCAGTCCCTGCCACAATATGCAATCAGACCTTCCACCAATCTTTTATTAACTCGGTTAGAGATGGTGCTGAAAAGGTCATGGGTTTGATCCCTGTATGGGCCATTCATTTAAGAGAGATGGACTTGATGAACCATGTGGGTCCCTCTCAGCATATTCTGTGAAGCCTCTTTCTAGCACTCTTGTGCTTGTTTCGCCCTTGGAGCTCAGCAGTTGTATCGGCACTGCACCCCCTCCCCCCCAGGCAGGTGCTGTGTGCCCCTGGCAGTCCCTTGGCTCCCCTCCCCACCACTATGCCACCTAGAGCCCAGAACATTCGCTAGGGTTCTGAGTAACAAATGAGGCACAGGTGTTTCTTATTAAGGACAGTGATTACTGATTGGCTACACCTGGTTTTGCAGGCGTTTCATTACCAAAGCTGCTCAGTGTCAGGTGGCTCAAGTTGGTCTATATAGAGGTTGAACACGGTCGTGAAAGTTCCTGCTCTTGGAAGATAGTGATGGAACTGGGTAAATAGGAAGAATCTGTTGCACTGTGGATTCTTTAATGTCTCTGAAAGCCTCCTTGAAAGCCACTGGCTAAGGTAAGAAAAAGCCTTTCTAAGTCCAGTGTGTTGTGGTTATAATGAATTTTCTATCAGTCCTGTTACTTGCTATGTGCAGCGTAAGGGGATAGATAGGCTGGGCTTGTTTTTTTAGATGGTGCTGTTTGCTGAGCATTGTGTTCTAGTATGGGGTCCATTTGGTTGTGTGTCCCTGGGGGTGATAAGGGCTGGAGCACCAGGCACTGTGTATTGTGTCTCTTTGAGCACTCCTTGAGAGGCCCTGGCTCAGGCTTGCAGCCTCTGCCCATTTTTATTCAGCTCTTGCCCCTGGAGTTTTTTACTGTCAGTTTTAAAGAAGATAGATAGCAATGCAGAGCTGGCTATGTGCAACAATAATGGTGACTTGTTCCTGCTAAAAGTGAGGTTTTTGTGGGGAATCTGGTCTCAGCTCTGGTATGATTTCCCTCTGCTCATCAATGTAGATCAGGCATGTAACCTCTCCTGCTCTACAGTTGATTATTTCATTATTGCTTGGACTTAAAAAAATTATCTGTTGCTAAATATAGCAACAGATCCTCCCCTGGATAGTTTCTGGAGTAGGAGATTTGTCTGCCTACATTTAAGAAGCTCTACTTCTTGGTCAGCTGCTACAACACAAGATGCCCTCAACCCCACAACAGCAGGGCTTTCTAAAGTGTGCTCTATGTATATCTGGACATGCCTTGTTTTGTGGTCTGGCCCCTGCTGTGACCAGGAAATAGGGGTGAGCCGTCATGCAAACTGACTGGACAGGGGAGAAAAAGAGGTGGTCCATAAAGATTATAGATCTGTTGAGCTGTAACAGTACAATGACCACCCTCACTTTTCTTGTGGGGAATTGATTCTTAATCTATCAATTGCTGTATGCAGTGAAGTTAAGGCAGCAAGGAGAAGCTGATCTGGGCAGAAGCTCTTTTGGAGTGCGGGTGCTTGCTCTGGATCATGTCAAGGAGGACTATAGCTGCCTTCAATGAGCAAAATGGGCATGAGAAAATAGTCCTGGTCATGAGGAGGAGAACAGTGACAGGAGCACTGGTCAGTCAGCAAGATAAAATGATGTATGGTTCTTAGAGTGCTAAGTTACAAATAAAGGGCTGGTGCAGCCAAGCAGCCTTTCTGCAAGACTGCTCCTAGGAAATGTGGGTGACCTTGGAAACAGAAGGGCCCTCCCTCCAAGAGGGCTGCTCAGAAAGCCTTGCAGTATTGCAGAAGAGGCATTTTGCAATGCACCAGGTGGTGGGGACCAGCACAGGCTGCAATCAGTGCAATCTGGAATACCAGGTGGCATGCTGAAGCCTGGTGCCAGCACAGGCTTGCTATCATTCTCGTCATATAATTCATTGGTGATCTTGCTAATTTGAAATCCGATCTGTGTTTTGTATTGACTTAAATATCTTCTGCCAAATGAGTGGTGGTGTGAAAAATCTAACATTAATTGTTTGTCAAGATACAGCTGAAGTAACAGTCAAAGTGAGTATGACTCACTTGAAAGAAGTGTTTCACCTTTATTTCCCCTCTTCCTCCCTCCGTGCTCACCCCATCTCCCTTGTCTTTGTAGACTGATGCTTTCTTTATGTAAACACTGGAACTTTAGTGTTGAGAACTCTGCAGAGGTGCTGCTCAGGCTGCTGGAGCTACTGAAATACTCTGGGTAACAGATGACAGGTTTTCTGTTACTGCTGCATTTCTGGTGCTCTGGATCTTTATGTCTATAGGGGCATTTCACAGTGCAGTGAGATTCAGTGACCTTTTAATGGGTTATCAGTATGGGATTTATTCTCGCTTTTCTCACAGTTGTGAAGCAAATGCTGCTGGCACAGTTTGCAAGAAAGACTGCACTGCAGATGAATGTGATGTGATGGGACTGCTGCAGTCTGGAAAGATGAATGTATGGCAATCTCTAAAGCCAGGTAACTTCTCAAGTCTGGCTGGTGATATGGCAAAACCTTAAAACTGTGGGTCTACTTGTGGCAGAAGTAGCACTGAATTGAAACAGTGTGAAGAAAACAGTAGTGTTTGCAAGCTGTCAGAGAAACTTTCCTCCTGATTGATCCTCTGGGTTAGCAGAATGTGACAACCTATAGCAACAAAAGCGAACAAGCACGGAATAAAATACAAGGTCTGATTAAAAATGTATTAAGTTGAACTCCAAAACCTCAGAAGGGTATTTGTGTTGGGATTTTCTTTTTCTAAACAATCTGGAGTGAATTAGGCCCCTACAATTGGAAATTTAATTTGGGGTCATCTTTAAATGAACTCTAAAAGCATTAGACTCTGCTTGGCCAGGATCTCTGCTTTGGGCCTAAGCCCAGCATGTCATCTCCAAATCAATTCCAAGGTCCCTTTCCAGCTCAAGCTACTATTGATTATTTCTCTTTCCTTTTAACAAAAAGTCATCTCTAGAGTGATCACATTATATATCTTAGTCAGTAAATCAGTAAAGGCAATTTCAAGCTGAGGGAAGCTGCTGCATGAGGAAGCCCCGTGACTTGCCTTTGGCGTGGGTGCCTGTGTTGGCTCTGCAGTCCATATTTTAGGCACCTGCCTTTCCCCATCTCAAATCTTGGAGGCAGCTTTATGTTTTGATTCACTTTGGAAGTGGGATGCAATCCTGGAGAAAAGGAGCTGCGGTTTGGTGGGTTTTCCTTCTGATGAGCTTGGTGGTATCAGGGATGTTGTGGGGGTGTGTTGTGTCACTCTGTAGTGAGAGGCTGCGGCACGTGTGGTCTCACTTTTGACCCAGCTGTGATTGTTCCTCTATTGTATTTTGCCAGAAGATAGAGAATGTAGAATAGTGCTGCAGTAAGGTTGGAGGACTAAAGGCATTTGTGTTTACGTAGTATGAGTTTATAGACTTAATTAAAATTTTTAATCAACAGTTTTGTGAGGTTTTTTTATTTTCAGTTGAAAATACTGTTTTTAAGTATAAGTTGTCATTGGACTCCCACGTGAAAATAAGTCTAAGGGAATGATGTGAATATAGTTTGTGTCAAGGCACATGAAATTAGAATAAATCTCTTAAAATAAAGGCCAGGTGGCATTACAAGCCAGAGCAATGATGCCCTGTGTGCTGCTAACTTTGTTAGTGCAGTTACTGGTAATTACCACATCCTTAAATGACCATATTGTGTTCAGTAGTGTCAGTAAGGTCAATTCACAGTCACAGGATGAAAGGGGACACTCCAATAACTCCTAATGTGCATCAAAATGAGAAGATTGATATTGACAAGGTGACCTCAGCTCCAAAGGGGCAGTTTATTTTGAATTCTGTAGGGTTTTTTTGCTTATGATTGACAGCCTCAGTGGTATGATTACTTTGGGTTTTTTTCTGTGGTTTTTTTCCCTTGTTTTGAAGAAGCCTGACAGTCCACGACAGCTGTTCTGTATAACGCAGCTATAGTATAAGTAAGTAAAGAGTAGTAAGATTTTAAGTAGAGAGTTGCTGCACCCCAGTGCCCACTGTCCCCCAAGTGCCCTTTGATGGTTCTCTGGATGACCCCGGTTCTGTGTTAATGTCTGGCATGCAGTTCCGCAATTAAAATGTGTGGCCTGACATCAGTTCCGAATTTGTCACTCCTTCAATTTTTCTTGTCCACCCAATTCATTTTCTTGTCCTCTTAACCTTCTCTGTGTCAGATAACTCTGTGCTTCAGCTGCCATTCATGGAAAATTTGCTGAAATTTACTTTAGCATTTCTCATATTTTTTTATCTTTTTATGTTGAATTTTGTACTAGAAAGGAATTTAATTGATATTCTGTAAAATTAGGAAACATCAACCCTCTGTCTATCCATAACTCTTTTTCTCCCAAGTAAAGTGATTAAAAAGTGATGTAAACTTTTTGGAGGAAGAAGTGCGTGTATTCCTCTTCTTTGCCTGCAGAACACCTGGGCACATGCAAATTTTTAAGCTTAACTAAATGTAGGCCTTGAAGACAGTTCTCTGACTATTGGCAAATAGTTGAGGCTTAGCGAGCACTGTTGCTATCAGCAGAAAGAGAAAGCATTTTAAATAAGCACAGTGAATATCTCCAGGATTTGACTGTTTGACAGTGTTGGATGTGGAGGAGGTGATGCTGTTATTACTTGAATAATCAATGCAGCTGTGCTGAGACATGTGGGGGGAAATGGAAGTTATGAAGTGTAGCAAACTTGTGAGAAAACACAACTTTCAGTAGAGGGCTCTTTAACCTCAGCTTCTTTGGATGGTAAAATAGTTGTACTGCATTTTTTTCTGCAGAATATGGTGCTGCAACTGTAGAAAACACTATGGAGTGGAGTAAAATAAATTATACAAACAGATGTGTACACCTCTCGTCCCCCTCTACATCACCCCCCTGCCCCAGTCCCCCAAGCCTCTTGGTTTGTTTTAATCTGTGTCAAATATATTGTAAAAGTCAACAACGAGTATTTTTTTTAATCTGTTTTACAAATATCATGCTGCTCTGAAGCAATTTCTGGTGCAGAAGTTGCTATAAATGCTTTACATGAATGAATGGCAAAGGGATTCTTGTTAGGAGGAAAATCTAGAAATAAGGCTGCAGGAAAGGAGTAGCTGTTCTCAGAGAAGGAAAACGTGAGTGGATGACTTGGCAGACCTGGAGTTGTGAGAACAGGCAGACAGACCTCGTACATTTGGTTTTTGCTGCTCATTGCTTTGTCTGATTGAGGTGCCTTTCCCCATACCAAAACTCTGGTGATCCCTGAGCAGCAGCACAGGGTGGCTGGTGCTTCTGGTCTGAGTGTTGGGGCAGGAATGATGCCTGATGTGGCATGTAAAGTCTAAAGGTAATGCTGTAGCTCGTATTTGTTCTTCCATAAGTACCCATCTTGCTGTGTGTCCGAGTCCATGAAAATTTGAAATAAATATTGTTACTAGTAAATAGCAGGCAAATATAACTCTTTTGTCCTGGTATTTAATAATACTGCTTTTTCTTTTTTTCTTTTTTCTTTCTTTTTTTTTTTTTTTTTTTTAATATTCAGGAAATAATTTGCCTTACTAAAGCTTTTATGTCAGGAAGAAGGAGGTACTTTTTAAACTAACTTTTACTGTCTTCTCTGACTTTCTGTTAGTTGAATCACTGGGGTGAAAACAGGAAAAAACTTGGTCAAAGTATCAAGGTTTTTTCTTGGTTAACTTCTAAAAATAAGTTATTAAACCATGCATTTGTAATATGTTTGCATTGTTGTTTTTTTTTTCTTAGATATTAAGATTTATTATCCCTAGAGTGTAATAAATCTGAGGTGGAAACAATCCAGTGTATGTTCATCTGTTGCCTCTGGGAAATGGCATTTGCACAGCAGTGGCTGACCTGGAGACTCAGCTTTTGAGTGGGTTAGGAAGTGTGAGAACAGAGCCAAGTCAGGGACTTCAGAGTAAGCCACCTGCCCAGCAGAGTGGAAGTATTTTTTGTCAAATACTTTGAGAAATGGCTCTGACTGCAGTGATGGGTCTTGACTGTGTAGGCTGATGTTGCTGAACCCAGTCATGCTATGTGCCATCTTGTTTAAGGAACTATTTGTATTTAGCTAGGCGATTTGTTAAAATACTTTTTAAACTAATGTTTGTTATAAACCACTTTTTAACCTTTACACCATTTACTGTCTCTGTTGCAGCCTTTTAATTTGGACATTGAAGCAGTTTGCTTCCATGTGTTTCAGTCTTCAACAAACTCCTATTTCCTCTCTGGCTTCTGAGCAAAACTCTGAATAAGTGGCTGGCCTTGCCTGGGGACTCTTCTTCTGTGTAATAGACTGAAAGTCTCGACTGGTTTTATGCATTCCCTAAAAAAGCTTGAGAGCTGGACTGCAACTGGTTTATTACTAATTGTTACTTTGCTGGATTTTTGTGCAACTGTTTTAAATCCTCTTTCGAAATTATCTCCATTACAAATGTTAGCACAAATAGATGTGATACAACTAAAATCTATGACTTGCTACAGGACACAGTATTGGGCATTGTCTATGATGTTCAGTCATGCTGGTGATAACTCATAATTTCTGCTAAAAGCTGTTTACTCTTAGTGGTCCTTCATTAATAAAAAGAAATGAAGATGTTGAATCTCCTCTTCTCTTATGAAGTCTTCTATTGAAAGCACAAGAAAAGAGCCCCATGAGGCAAGGAGCCTGTATTTTTCAGAGCAGTAGTTCAGTAATTGCTACAGTCTTACTGTAATCTCAGACTGTTTTCTTGATCTGAGGACAGAGAGGAGGAGTGCTATGACAAGGCTAGTGTGCTCTCTTTCTCCCTTCTGTGTTAAGAAAAGGGAAAGTTTTGTTGATAATTTTTTTTTCCTGGTCTTGAGCTGGAAGCTGAAGTCCCAAATGTCTATTCCATTGCTACCCTGCAAGTGGGAGCAGGAGGCTGGGCTTGGGTGTATACACAGTTAAGTGTATAAGCAGCACTAGTTTGCTTGTTACTTCTCCAAACCTCTGACCTCCTGTCAGGAGGCCGTTGACAGCAACAAGGACCCACTATAGAGGTCACTTAAAAAATTCTGGTTTAAGCTTCTACACAAAAGAATTTAAGCTAATTACCCTTGTATTGAACAAACTGCTCCTTGCCAAGTAATGTAATAAAGCAGTGCCTTATTGAAAGGAAGAAAGGACAGGCCATCAGGAAGGAAATCAGCTTTGTACACCCTTAAGCCAGCTGCTTTCCCCAGGTACTGCTGTAATGTGAATTTTCCTCCTCTGGTGTCCAAGGTGGTTCAGTTGCTGCAGCAGAGGCTACTGGCATGCCAGGATTCCCGGAGGCTGCTCAGCCACTGCTGGCTGTGTGGTGTTACTAAACCACCAGGACAGTTTAGCTCTTGCTGCACAGCCCTCAGCATGGCTGGAGCCCTTGCCTGTAACAGACTGACTGTTACGGGTTTTTTTTGTGGCTGCCCTTTCCTGGTCCTGTGATCCAGCCTTCAGGTCAACAAGTGCAGACAGGCTGGTTTCCTTCTGTGAGATGGAAGACGAGCTAGTTTTTATTCCATGAGGTGTAACTTCATACATTAAGCTTATTGCTGTTCTTTGTTTTGCTTGCTTGTGTAGCATGAAACCAGAGTATCTGCCGGATGAAGTGTGTTCTTGGTCAGCTGGATTAAAGTGCAGAAGGGGCCAACTTTTTATTCTGTGCTCTGGGAAGGAATCTCATGGTATGAAATAACATGGCAGATGTGAGGAATGGCCAAAGACAGGAAGGGCAGCTGAGCCTGGCTTATGCCACAAGCAACCCCTTGGTTTGGGGCTCTCCTGGCTTCCACCCTGTGATGTTTGCTCTCACTGCCTTCAGTCACTGTACCAGGATGCTGTGTGTTTTACTGATGATAGTTCATTTTTATCATATTACTGGAGAAGTGGTAGAGAGTCAATTCTTGCAAATACTACTGAAATAATAAAGAACTGGAGAATTTCCATTGTCTAAAACATGCTGGTGGTTACATCGAAGGTAGTAGAAAGCACATGTGATCCATCAGTTACAGCATTTTCTTAATGTGCTTCTTTTCTTATTGAGACAGAAGATTTAACCTTTCTGGCTTGTTGGAAAAGCCAAGATTGATTTCTTTCAACAAACTTCATGCAAATATAGGCAGGAAAGATGGGAAAAGTATAAACCATTTTATGTTCATTCACACAAAAAAATAATTGCAGTATTTCAGTCTTCAGAAACTCCATTACAAGGCCACTTGATTGTAGAAATAAAATGCATCTCTTTTAAACCTATTCTTTGTTCTCACAGTTTTTCAATAATTTTGTATGGAGTACGGTTGTGTGTTGGTGATGAATATTACAAAAGGAATGGAAAAAAGGTGTACTAATACTGGCAACCAAGTATGAGATTTCTGCAGATTCATAGTTTGAGTACATTATAGGTGTAATTGTTCCTGAATGATATAAAAAAATAACAGCTTTTAATTAGGCTGAGCAATCAGATTTTACTGGGCTGGAGCTGAAAAGCCTTTTTTGAAGGTATTCTCCTCATGCTGTTGGATTTAAGCTAATGTGCTAATGTTTTGTAGGTGTTAAAGCTGACCATGTGTTTCTAGAGAAGAAGGCTTCAGACCACAAGGGTTTTGCCTTTGATCTTACAGTGCACAGGGCTAACCTGTTCAGAGTGTGTGTGCTGTCACAGTGCTGAGACATCCAGGTTAGAGTTGTGCTTACCAAGTCTCAGCTCATCATTGTCTGAGGACATTCTGTATGGCTCTGTTACTCCACAGCAGGACACTTCACCTTTTTCTGCATGGGAAAGTTGTAGTTGAAAATTGCTGTGTGGGCTTTTTGGTTTGTGTTTTTATTTCCACTGTGGCAAACTGGGTACCATTCATGAGAACCATGGTAAACACCTGTTAATGCAGCTATGAGTCAGGTACAACAGGGGATGCTGGCATCAGGTGATTCTTCTGATGAAAAATCCATGCTGTAATGAACTTTTTGATTATTGAATTCTTTAGTTGTGCAAATATATGCAGAAAGGGGAAAGAAAGCACAAACATTATATGTAATTTTTTTCATTTGTGGTGAATTAGATTAATGTATCCTAATAGAGTAGCTTTCTGAAAAATATTAAATCAAATATTTTTTTTTATTTGTAAGTATAGGTATTAATAAAAATTACGGTCATTGTCTAAAGTTCATGGTGGAGATATTTTCCTTCCATTTTCAAAAGTCACCTGAGGTTTCCTTTTTGAGCTTATGTTTCAAAATTGATAAAACTCAGAGGGCTTTTTCTTGCTGCAATATTAATTTCACTTATGAAGAAAGCCAAGAGATCAAATATTGACCTGACTCAGGGAAAATATTGACAGTATAACTAGAAACTTTACTGGTTAAGGTGCAAGCCGAGAACAGATGTCTCTTACCGAGGGTGTACTGACAGTGTAGAGGCAGCTTGAAGATAATGTGAAGAGACATGTTGTCTGGGTTAATACCAGCTGGGTAAAGACCCTGCAAAACCAGAAGAGAAGAGGTTGCAGAATGCTTTTCTAGATTTTCAGTATGCCTTTCTAAATTTTATTAGGCTTTGGGATCTAGTCTCTCTTTTATAATGTACAGCAAAGTGATTTATAATCTTGTAATGAGAAAGTAATCCTCTCCCTCTTCCAAACTTTAAGCCATCCATGTTGCTTTCAGAAGCCAAGATATGTCCTGTTGCATGTACAATTTGTTATATTTCACTGTTTTTCTTAAGTATGCTTGATGTTGTGGCCAGCAAAGTCTTGGACAATTCTGTGACAACTTATTGGACTTGTGTGTTAAAATACTTGATGGTTTCTATGTTCTTTTTATTTTTCATCTTTTAAAAGTGTCACTATTCCAGTTTCTTCTGCAGTACTGATGATTGTATATTTTGTCTTGCTTTGAAGTGGTTTTAAAAAGAAAGTAAGAGGTAATTCTTTTGAAAAGACCAAGTAGGAGGCAATGGTAGTTGCGGCTTGTCATTTCTCCTTGTAAAGGATTAAACAGAAAGGGAACAACCTTGGACATCAATTGTGATGCTGCAGAAACAGCACCAAGAGGAATTCCTAGCCCAATGAAAGAGGAAATGCCTGAAAACAGGATGATCTGGATGCTGTTCCTTTCTTGGCCTGTATGTCTAGAGCAATTGTGCTTCTTGGACTTTCTCACTTCCTCTCGGCCTGTTCACTTTTTGCTCCACGCAGTGCACACATGTGGCACCCTGTGAACCACGTCCTGAGTTTTCTCTTTTCACTTTATCTTTTCAGCAGGGCTGAGACATCTTCTGTCTCATTTGTTACTAACTGAAAGCAACATAAAATTACTAACAGAACTATGTGAGTATTGCATTGCGAGATTTTTTAGCTGCCAATTACTTGTAGTGTGTAGTGCAGAAATTACTAAGTAAAACTGATCTGCCTGGGGTCAAAAAACCAGGAATAGAGCATGTCTCTGACTCCTGATCCAGTGACGCAGCTGCTAATTCACACAATTTCTACTTGGGTTCATTAAAAAGCTTCTCCCATAGGTCTGCCTCCCTCAGCAGACAAAAATTCTCTTTTTAATAGAAGAAAGGAGCTTCCTTTGGGACTGTAATTCCCCCCACAGTGAAAAACTTATCCAGCTGAGAGTATGCACTGCCTTTTGAAGTACTGTTAGCCCTTTCTGACCTGAGAAATGAGGGGGGAACTAAACTCTTATATCTAAGCTTGGAAAGCACATCTAATACAGTCAGGGCATGTGTGCTAGACACTCTTCTTTTAATGTCTGAGTCCTGTAGATAATGCTTTAAAAGTTCTTTGAGATGAAAACTCGATTTATTATAACAAAGATGATGTTCATTCTCCCTCTTAAGCCAATTAAACTCTTAAATAAAACTACAGAATTGGAAAATAAGTCAGGTGTGTGGGCTGTATGTGGTTTTGGTGATGTTTTTATTTATTTGTTTTTATTTAGTTTTGTGGTGTAGTGTGGGTTTTTTGTGCTATTTATTTTTAATTTGGAGGAATAGATTTTGAGGACAGCAGGAATCATTATGGTCTAATCTGCTGTAGAAGTTAGTGCTACAGACCTTAATCCTGTGATTTTTTTCAATGAGCCTATAGTATGTGGTTGAGCAATTTTTAGGTGGATATCCATTCTTGATCTACTTAAATGAGTTTCATATGACGACTAACTCAACTTTTCACATGCCGAGTTGTTCCAACTCTTCAATACTAGTTTTAATTCTAATGGCTAAGAAATGGAGGTGTGTGTACCTTCAGAAGAGAGCAAACAAGCTTCACTGCAACCAGGATGCTCAGAACATGAGCTCACATGCCATTTGGTAGCAAACTAGATTGTACGTACATCTGCTTCAGATAAAGCACCAGTTTGGAACTATTTAAGTCAGTGTTTCATTGTATTAATTTACTTGCATGCTTGCCATGCTTAAAAGGTAATTTTGGGGACAGTTAGTGCTACTGGGAAGATGTTTCAGGAAACGTTTGTCACAAAAGGTGAATCCTGTATGTTTCTGGATGAAGTCCTATGTATGCTTTTAAAACAGTATTTTTAAAATTTAAAATAGATACTTTTCCAGTGTAATGTATGAGTTATGCAATTATAGAAAAGACTCTGTCTTAGTGTTCTCAATTACCTATAACAAAACTTACAGTAGAAACTGGTGTTACGTATATTTAGCTTGACTTTGGATCATTTTAAACCACTTGGGGCTTTGATTTTGTGTTCTCTAGCCCTCTCCAAGGCTTTAATTTCAAGAGTGAAAGTAGTCACATGTTATAAAATCTTAGGTGGATGCTTTCCCTTACCCCTTGGGATCAAAAGAAATATTTCCTTTTTTCCTGTGAGTTCTCTGTATAATTCTTTGAAAAGCTGCAATAGAAGCTTAGTGTTATGAGCTAAATAAAACTAAATAACTAGGACTTTCTGCTGTGAGATTTATTCAATATTGTGGTGTGGCATACACGAGACATCACAAGAGTTCATAGTTGTAAGAGGCCAAGAAGTGGGAGAAAGGAAAGGGGAAAGAAGAGTAAATGCCCTCATTTCTGCAGATGTTTGAGCTGTTGGAGACAATGGTGCTTTGACAAACTGTTTTTCCCCTCTGTTCCAGGAGCAAAGCCAGTACTTGCAGGAACAGGAAACTTGGCAGTCACAGTTCTCTCTTCGTTACTCTGCTGTGTCCCTTAAACTTTGTCTCACCTAGCTCAGCAAGCACCAGGATGGGGGAGTTCACCAGAAATTAAGAACTCTGGGTGCTCTAGAAACTGGATTGAATTAGAGAAATGTGTACCTGTGTGTTATTCTGCTGCTTCTTCTTAAGGCATTCTATGTTTATGTCAATGGTTAGTGATGTTTAAAACTAAAGGTAACTATCAAGGACTTAAGGTCTGTCTTTTTCTGGTATCTTTAACTTGGAGACTGTGAAATGAATAGAAAATGGCATATAGTTCCCAACAATATGTGTATGTGTCTTTTATGTGTTTGCATGTTCCCCACTCCCATGTGCCTTTGATAGTGACAGGTGTGGGGTGGTCTTTGTTGTGTTTGTTTTTCAATTCTAACTTCAGATCTCATACCCAATTTTGTGATAGGCTGTGCACAGAAAATATAGAAATCCAGCCCAAATCAGGATCAAACACAATTTGTATTTCCCTCTGATAGTTATTTAAACTGTCTAGGGTGAAGGACACAAACCCAGGTTTAACTTCAGCCACAGAATTTAAATTAAGCATATGCTTTATGTGTGTGTGCTGGAATCATACAGGGATGGTGAAAGTAATTTCTGTTCAGCACATGCGCGTATTAATGTATAGACACTACAAACCTATCAGTTATTGATAATTGCAGTACAATAGGGAGATTGTGTGCCATCTTTCTGGAATGATGTTACTCAAAGGAGTCACTAAGGGGTAGGATATGCACATAGGACATTCATAATATCGTTGTGCTAACTGTAACTTCTAATGATGGACAGATTTTGTTTTCTTGTGCATTCCATTTGCACTTTTACAAACTTATTTTAAGACAGCAATGATTAAATTTGACAGTACTATTACTCAGTGAATGGAAAGTCCTGCTCTGGACTTCTAAGCAGATATTTTTCTCTATATATGTCTATGCATCCTCTCACTGAGTATAATGTGTGTGTATGTATCAGAATATATTTATGTATGTTTTTATTTTTACAGTAGCTCAATACTGCTTTACTACTTTTCCCTTAAAATTTGTCTGGTGAAGCGGAACGGTATTTTGATTTTACAAAAGGATATTCCTTTGAAAAGTCATCTTCCTGTAGTCTGCTAAGATATATATGTATATTGCTGCCACATTTTGCTTGAGTGCGATTATTTTTTTGTTATGTATACCTATCTAGAGACCTATATCTACATAGATACAGTTATATAAAATCAAACAATATATAGCTGATCACAGAGAATGAGGTTTGTGTAGTAATGTATCACGCAATTTGTCAGAGAAAAGGAGAAATTAAGGTGATCCTGCCTCCAAACTCTAATCTTTCCATGAAGGGAACTGCTAGTCACTTCTTGATTCCTCCTGTCTAATTTGTGTCAGAGTGTTTGTCTCCTGTTTCTGAGAATGAAAGAATGAAAACTGTTAGTTTTTCTATAAATATATATGCATTAATAAAGAAACAGCCTAACTTAGAGGGTTATTTTCTGATTTTCCACTTTTTCTTCCTTGAGCTGCTTAGAGATCTCTATCAATGTGTTCTGAGATCTTAAATACTGAACATCAGCAAGTACAGAACACTAACTTCAGTGATCTTCACTTTACAGATCAGAAAGTTGTAGCTTAAGGAGGATTATGGATTTTACCTAAGGTTGTAGGGATTCCTGGCTGAGCCTGGAACTAACTGCAGGTCTTGTGTGTTCTGTTCTAATGTCTTAACTATGAAATGATTCTTACTTTTAGCTCACTGTTCACCTACATGCACGAGACACTGTGGTTTAAGTAAGATGATTGTTGTGTGTATATATTACTTTTAACACTGTACAATAATAGGTTGGGAAAGGCACATCAGCAAATATGTGTGTGTATGGGAGAGGAAGAAGAGAAGAGAGGCACCTCTGTCTGTTGCAATGATACAGCATCTAGGATGATGTGCATTACTTCGAAAAAGAATCCATTAAGAACAGCAAACTTGAAAGCCAAAACAAATGACAGGATATATGAAGGATTAGTTGGATGGAGCATCTGTTATTAATACTGAGCAGTACTTTTAGAAAACAAATGTGAAGCATTAGCATGGTGGTGAGAATTAATTTTAATGCTTTTCCATGAACAAAGCATGAATTAGAGTCATGCTCTTCTTTATTTAGAAGTAATATTTTAATTTCTTGCTTTGTCTGAGGTCCGAGTGCAAATTCTAAGTGATGAAGTGATGCCTGGCATGCTGGCTCTTTCTGATCCTCTGGAGCAGAGCATGTCTGGTACGGCAGAGCAGATCCTTTCTCCTAGGGGGAGTTAACTACAAGGAAAGGCAGGCTGGCTACTGTTCATCCATTGAATAGCAAACAATGAAAATCGGCAAGAAACTGTGCATGTTTTGAGGGATTTATTGATCCAACTTCCCTGCAGAACTGATTTCTCCATGAAAGCAATCTATCTGCTCTCAGGACCCAAGGCATATACACTTGAAGTATAATTGAGTCTGGCAATGATGCTAAATACAGATTGTTCTCAGGAGTCATTCTCAGGTGGCACCAAAGGACAAATACACCATATTGTGATTACTGCTTTTCTGTAGCAGACTGGGATTTGAAGGATTTCTAGAGTACTTTTCTTTAAAATCTGCAATAATGATCCATTCCTTTTTAGTTAGAGATTATTTGACAGTCAACAGTGACACCTGTGA
Source organism: Hafferia zeledoni (assembly GCA_035583235.1). NCBI lineage: Eukaryota > Metazoa > Chordata > Aves > Passeriformes > Thamnophilidae > Hafferia > Hafferia zeledoni. The sequence continues at coordinate 11,215,005 of JAWWEV010000169.1, read as the reverse complement.
ATGCCACTGTTCATAACTGTAGTGAACACTGAAGGCTGAGTACTTTTCATACTGAATACTGTGCAGTTTTTCCTTGACTGTAAATGTAAGTTTACCAACTTGTGATCATGTAACTTCATCAGTTTGAGATTATGCACAGAAAGGTTCAACCTTAGCTGTACACAATGGAGATATTTGTTGCTACAGCTTGTACTCAGATGATCTTTGATTCAACTCTTTAGCTGCAGCTTTCATGGAAGGATCATAGACCACAATGAATAAGTGTATTTTATAAGTACGCTTGAGTATATTTATTATTTATAAATACAAGCTGTACTATATATTGAATACACTGCAATACTTCTAGCCTTTTTATCTGTTTTGGACATGCAGTCAAGGTGAAAGGATACATCTCAGCAGGAACACCAGAGATTGGCTTTCATCTTTTATTGTGTCAAGAACCTTGGTTGCTTCCTCTCCTCTCTTCCTCTGGTTAGACTGAAAACTGGAACAAAGGTGGAAAGGTGCCTTTCTGTGTGCTAATACTGAGGAAGGAGCGTCAGAGATTTATGTAATTTATAACATAAGACTTCTCTGCTAAAAAAAAAAGAGTAATAAAAAAGCATCTTTCTGCTTGACTTTATGCCTTGAATTATTGAAATGCATTTGTAGATCGCATATTTGCTCAAGTGTCTGGCTGTCCTTCTGTGAAGCGAGCAGCAATTCTAACTTGTTAACTTGCAAGTGGAAAGGTCACTTGTCTGTTTCTGATTAGATGGCAGGTAAATGGGAAAGATGGATTGGTGGTGTGTGACAGGAAAGACCAAGTAGCATGTCTGAGCTGCTCATAGGCAGGCGGATATATATGCAGAGCTACTGACTGCATTGCCTGGGTTAAGCACATTGAAACATGGTGAATTTCTAGTTGCATTGAAGCCCCTGGCTATGTGAACCTAAATGAATTCAATATTTTACTTGAAAAAATTAATTCAAATACTTTTAAGCCATATTAGTATGAACAATTACATAGGAGATATAATGTTCTTCTCTTTAGGATCTCAAAATTCCTACCTGAAGACAGAAAATGCCTAACAGACAGAATTTAAAGTATCATAAATACCTCTTGAGGTTCTGTCTTTCCAATATGTCATTCCAATTAGTACCTGGCAACAGTTCTGCCAACTGAAGCTCCAGGGGACAAATTATTTTGCAAAATTCTATAATAATTCATAGTAATATTTTCATTTCCAGAAAGAGTGAGGATGGAAGAACTGTGGGCTTTGTACTATTGAATTGGTTAACTTGTATGGCTTGATATTGTATGGAGACTTGCTGACTTGTGCCATCATTTTCTGTTGATACCTAACTGCTATCAGACTATTTTACATGGCTCTAGTTGGCCAGAGTACAGAAAGAGGGAACAATATCTAATAAATTAAAGCTGAAATGGGATCAAGTTCAGATTCTTCTCTTTTGTTAACTATTGGGCTTTAATAGCAGGCATGTTAGAAAGTATTACTGTCCCAAAAGAAGTGTTGTAGCTTCAGTTATAAAATAATTAATACCTGTAATTATTTTTAATCTTAAAGTTACAGAATCCTCATCCATGAGACAATCTGTAGCAATTTTTGACAAACAATGAAGTAGCCTTGGTATAATATCAGAGAGCATCGGCCCAGTTGCCACTGCTGGGATTCCTGTAGTGGCATGTGCCAGTGAGAGCTTTCCTCTTCAGGGAAAGGAAGGTGAGAGCTGAGTGGCAGAAATGTTTCTTAGTTACCAGGTGTCTCCTGACAAGGTGCAGTGCTTGGGCTCCCCTGGTGCCTGAGGTCCTGAGTTAGGCTTTTGATGAACCTCACCCAGAAGGCCAAGAATGTTTCATATGGCACTGTAGTCTTTGCAAGTCCTAACATGGCTACATTATCAGGATGGTGAGGAAAGTTTGTCTTCATATGGATGTATGTATGAGTTCTCTATTAGTTCAAACTTATTGGCCCAAGCCTAGATATGCATATTACACCTATGAATAGTTCTTCTTGCAAAAACACTAATGTTTTCTCGTGTTCTATAGAGCAGAGAAGCAGGCAGTAGAAGAAAATTTGTCTGATTTCTAGCACAATTGTGTTACACTTAGAGCTTTTTGAAGGTGAGACTGTATAACTAATTTTTCAAAGCAAAAGTCGTCACTGATGTTTCCCTAACATCCCATTTATGTGTGCATGTGTCTCCCCTTCAGCTGTTTGGGGTTTTTTGACCCTGTTTACAGGACTCATTCCTGTAAATCTTTGTGTTTCCACTGACTTCACTAGGGTGCTCTGCTTGGGAGCTTTGTAGAGTTGTATCCTTTATATCTGCTGAATTATAAATGAAGGAAATTGAAAATAGCATTCTTGCTTTTAAGCATTTCTCACACGCTAATTTTTCCCTTTGGCTACTACTTGTGGTTAATTCTGCCACCAATTAAGAAATAAATGCAGGCAACTACTGTCAGATCACTTACAAAGAGGCATGTAAAAGCTGATTATTTCAGGATACATATAGCTATTCAGTTAGTGTACTCATGTTTTATGTTGTAATGACTATAACAAAGTTATTGTAAAGATATATAAAGCAAAGACTAATTTCCTGTCTCAAAGAACTCTATGTAAGAAGGGTGTGTGTTACTTTCCAAACCTCTCCATGTTGTTCTGTTGTCCAGTGTTTATCATTTTGAAAGTCTAAAAACTGTTTATCTCTGCATTTTTCTCTTTGCAAGTATGTCTGAATAAACTTGGTTTATCTGCATCTCACTTCTTATAGATGCACTTTACAGCCCCCATAGACTTGACAAGATATTTTTATCATGGCATCAGTTGTGACCAAATGTTAAAGAACTAAGGATTTGTTATTTGTTAGGAGAATAAGTGTTTTGAATCAACAGGACCAAATACATCTTTAATTTTTAATTTATTTTCTATTCCCTAACTTATTTTGTCAAGAAAAAGCCTAAAGTCTCCTTAAGTAACACATGGAGAGACCTTATGCAAGATTTTTGTGAGGCAAACCTACTACTTTCCCAGCTGGGATCTGCGTTCAAAATATAAATATATCAGAGACACACAAAAAAGCATTTCTTGTTTGACAGCAGTAGCAAGCAGGGGGTCTCAGACCATTTGCTGGTGAACAAGATTACATATCATAAAGCTGTCATGAGTTGGCACTAATTTGACAGTTTGTTGGCTCAAGAGACTCCAGCACTGTGAATGCAGGGGATAGAAATGTCTCTGTGATGCCATGAGGTTCATGTGGAGGGCATTGATGAATGGCAGACAAATTGGATTCTGAAGCAAAGTTGTCTTGTGTTGGGGGTGGGAGTGCAGCATGTTAAACCTGACAAATTTTGATTGCAAAATGTAATGGAAGACAATGGGAGAATGAAGATTCCTTAGAAGTTGAAATATCTGGATTTTCCTTATTCTGTATCTCTTTAATGGGCCTATTTTAAATATTTTAACCTTAAATTAGTCTGCACACTCTGCCACTTTATAGAACCTGAAGTCTTTTATACCAGTCAAAACTTATTATCTCTAAGCTGATAAGTTTGGGTAATATGCAGGCTCCTTTTTGTGTGTCAGAACAAATGAAGACAGAGTGTGTCTGGGAAAGAAAGTACATGAATAGAGATCAAGGAGACTTCTGGGGAAAAGTGAATGGGCAGACAACAAAGGCGATAAATGGGAGAGGAAAAGCAATATTCATGGACAAACGTATAAAAAGCAAAACTTTCTCTATTAGAACTGCATTTTCAAGGAATATCATGAGAATATTTCAAAAGCCATTTCCCCATACTTTCCTACCATTAGTGAAATAACCACTAAAATATTTGCTAATGTATTGGTTGCACTTTACCGCAAAGTGCCTCATTCATGTTGCTCTTGGGCTTTTTCTCAGACTTGCTTACTAATCCGTATGGAATATTGGGAACATTGAAGGTGTATTTCTTGTTCTTTATAAGGTGCATACAGAACTGAAACTTATTTTTAAAAACAAAATATCTCAAACAAGCTCAAAAATTATTCTGTAGATTTTGTGCATCATAACTGAAGTTATTCAGATGATACTTTCACAGTTAATATTTTCTTTGTGATCCACACACTTGAAATTATGTGTAATATAAGCTGAATGTGGCTGGAGACATATCTAGCAAACACTGGCAATAGTGCTTGTTTGCAGTTTGGTCATTTTTCTTTGCATGGATTTTTTTGTTTTGTTTTGTTCACCCACGCAAGCAAGAAATGCAACTGTCTGTTTTTAAAAGATGATACTTGTATTTTTTTCCTACTTTCTTCATACTGTGTTATTTTGTATCTAATTTGCCTTCAACCATTGGACAAATAATCATTTTGCTCTGCGTTGTTGTCTACTTTAAATATTGACTAGATGCACTGGTTTAAGAGCATAAAGTAGCTTTGAAAACAAAACAATCTAATTTGCACACTAAAACTTACTCTCATGTAGTTTAAGGCACCTGTATAGAGTGTAATAACATATGTGGACTTATTTTTGGCATAAATATTTTGTGTACACCATAACAGCTTTGTCAGGCAACGTTAATTCTAAACTAAGACATGGGCTCAGGTATGGGAGTTGTTCTGGTGACTGTATCTTGATAGAATATTTATTTTAATCTCTCAGAGAATTAGTTAGAATTATTGGTGAGATATTTGAAGGTCAATGATTGTGCTCACTTTCAAACACAGTGTGAGCAATTGAATTTCTATAGTAAATCCATTTGTTATTTCAAGAGCAGTTATGTAACTGAAGCAAATGGAAAAATTGCTGAATGACTGGAGAGGTCTAATGCAAATGCAGGGAAAGTTTGCTTCCACTGAAGCTGCAGAATCTTCTCTCTAGCAGCCTGAAGCTGCATAAAAATACAGACCGTGACGTTTGTAATCCAGAAGAGATGAGGGAAGCTTAGTAAAATCTGTTTAGTCACATTTAGGAGCAGAGTATTTTGCCCAGTTTTATCTGTCCATATCTGTTCACAATGAAATTGAGACTATCTAGGCTAGTCTTGGCAAACCAAGCCTAGGGTATAGTCACTGGGACCTCTCAATGGTTAGTCTCTGGTAGGAGATTGCTTTCAAAATGCTGGGGAGTCACAGATCTCTACATGGGCCAAGGTCTCAGACTGACACTTGGATCAGAAGGAAACCTTCAGCCCAGGCATGTGTGTGTGGGCTGCCTACATTCAGCAGGAAAGTTATGTGTTGTTGTTATTGATTTCTCTATTGCTTTCAGTGTCTAGTTTGCTGTAGTGAGAAACATAAAAAGGGAAATTGTTTGTGCCTGTTCATTGCCGAAGAAAATCAGTGTCAAAGGTGCATTGAGTTGATACCATGATTAAGAAATAATGGAAGTTAAAAATCCATATTTTGCTTAATTTAAATTTCTCCACCTTCCTCTGAGTCATTGAAGTGAATGAAGGGACTGCTCTCCCACCAGGAGTGGTTGCTCACTTTGGCTTTGCTCATTCTTTTCCTATCAGTCTTTGCTGGGTGCTTGGCTCAATAACCATGAGGTGAAGTTAGCAGTTACAATGCACCTATTTAGTAACGCCATAGACATTAATTTATGATTTGATGTATGTAAATAATTATTAGACAAAGGCAGGCTGCTGCTTATTTGCCCCAAGCTTGTATCTCTTGGTTTGTTTCTGTTGCAATGTAGTTAATCTTCAAATTGAAAAACACAGTAGTTTCCAGAAAATGGCTTAAGTAAACCTGGCTACATGCTGACAATGGGTCACTTGGTAGTAATAAAATATGAATGACACCCTGTGGAAAATGCCATTATTTAGTTAGGTAAATGCATGGAAAGTGACATGCCTTAGGAAACAACGATAAAAATCCTCTTTATTCCTGAAAAGTGCAGAGCTGGAATCAGGGCCCTTTTCCACTTTCGTAACCCTGGCTTTGGGCTCCACCTTCTGCAATACTGCAGATGTGCCACCAGATGCTGAAACTGCTTCCACGTGGAGGCAGTTTTTTAACACCATCTGTTTGTTCAAGTATCAAGCTTGAATATCCAGTTTTGAAAGCTAAGATTTACTTGTCAACAAGTAAACATCCCTGTCTTGGATGTGAGCATACAGGTCACAGTGAGAGGAGATACACAGTTGCTGAGAACAAATTAAGAGATGAGGACTCAACAACACATTGCTTTAGGCCTTCCTTTCCTCCCAGGAAAATTTAGACTCCAAAATTTTCCATTCAAACTTAGAGAAGAGACCTTGGTTTCTCAGCAAGACACAAAATTCAACAGATGGAGATGAGTGCTTATTGAGCTACACTACAAAGGCAGCTAGTAAGCCAAATAAGCTGCATAAACAAACACTAAAACTTGTTTCTCTTCCAGAAGGTGCCCAACCCATATAGATTTTTTTAAACTGAGAATTCTGCAGTGATTTAAAACAACCAGCCAACCACAAACAGAAAAGCCCTCAAAACAAACACGACCACCAGCACTCCCCTCCTCCCCCCCCCCCCAAACCCCGCAAATATGTTATTTAAGAGTTTTCTTTTGTGAAACAGGGTTGACTAGTGATGTCCACAATATGCAGGTGACTAATGTTGTCTTCCTTGCATCTGTCTGATGCAGGTTCTGCCGCCATCCTCACTGGACCTGTGCCTTTTGTGACTGGAGGGTGTTTTGTGTGGAGGTATTATCCATCTCTCCGGTTGAAGTTGGGCTGTTTCCTAGCAATGTCAAAAGGTGCTCTCAGGATGCAAATAGAGTGAACAGAAAGACTTTCATGTGCTGTAGGAGGAAATATGTCCTTGTGGTGATGTGTTTGATAAAGTCACTTCTGAATATAACGTATTAAGAAGAAGAGCTTTTTTCTTTCCTGGATGAGTGCTTTCATCACTAGGATAAGCTATCCTGAAACAAAATGGATGAGTCATGTCACTGGGGTTGATGTTGATAGGTAAATCTCCCTCATATTAAGGAGTTAAGCTTGGTCAGTGTGCTGTGGGAATGCCTGCTGGACCACCCCTTCACTTAAAATATGTGTAAGTAATTTGCTTTATGTGTGTTAACAAGATACAGATGCAAAGTTCTGGATTGTTCAGTCTTTCTCACCTGCCTGACGTGCGTGTGCAGAAGCCAAGCTCTAGGCAGATGGGGAATTTGAAATGTTGAAAATGAACCTATTGGAGGAATTTAGGCAGTAAGTGAACATGATTTTATGATTATAATTTTGGCTTAGGTTCCTACATTGCAGTAACTCCAACTTTGAAAACAAAAATCCCTCTTGGAGCTCAGACTTGGTTTGTTTTGTACTTCACTTTGCTGTGCACAATAAGGACATGAATGATGCAGATTTTGTGATGGTCAAAGACATGCAAGAAGGAAGGTGTGATAAGTATGAACATCTTGGCTGAAGATTTTTAAATTATAGAAGGGAATAGATTTTAAATGTTATCTAAAATGGGAAATCTTTGCAAGGCCTTGGTTACAATAGAGAAAGATTGATTCTTTTATACCCATCTACTCTAAACCAAAAATGAAGTCATGGAATGACAGCACTAGAAACACATAATTAAAATAAACTTTGGGTGACCTGATGACTTGCACCACAACTTTAAATTATATTTGTTACCTGGTTCTTTTGTTATTGAGTAAAATCTTCACTGGCTCTGAGATGCAGTTAGTGTTTAGAAGGATCTGGCAATTATGCCATTATTAGAAAAAAACCCACATGGGTGGGGCATCAGAAGGAAGCACTTTTGTTTAATCTACTGATGAGATTTTCATCCACTTGTCAACAAGTAAACATGCAGCTCACTGCCCCCCTCGCTGTTCCTAGTTAGTCAGCTCTGCTTGCATCTGTGCTTGGTGCTAAGTGTCTATTATGGCTGTTATCTTCTCTTAGGCTGCACAGGATCAAACCTTGAAAGTTCAAGGCATTCCATCTGCCTTCTGTTAATTACCACTTTTATTCCTTATGATTTTGCTTCCTTCTAGGGGAGGTTTTTTAATATTGCTTCTAAAGGACAATTTTCTCTAGTAAGATATGTAAGCACAAGGCATGTATTGATCTTTTCATGACCTTTCCTAGTAATATCGTGTAAGATGTACTGCTGCCTTCAAAGAACAGAGTGCATCTTCTCGATATCATGGAAGATTAAATGTTGCAGTGTGAAATGTGTAGTTCGTTTAAAGGCATGTAAATAAAATATTCTTTATAGCACTTGAAAAGTTTAGACAAAGATCTGGGAGTGGGAAAGAAAGAAAATATCACAAATTCGAAAAAAAACCCCAACCCCCCAAATAAACCCAGACACAACAAACCAACTAAACAATCCAACCAAACCATCAAATCCCCATCATTTATTAGAGTTTTAAATAAGTGAGTTTACTGGTAAAGTCCAATAGGAATGCTAATAAGTATGGTGGGATTAAAAATACTGTACTACCAAAAATTATAGGCATATTTTTAGTTATTATCCACATCTCTCTTGTAAGAAAACCAGTCACAGGCAAGGGAAGTGTCAGGGTAATGTCACTCATGAAGTCTCCTGGGTTACAGTTTGGGGTGCTCTGCAAAGGCAACACGAGCTTGTCTCTGTAGCTTCTCCCCATGCCTAATTCTTTTATTTTCATTACTGATGACTTCCCTGTGCTGATATCAGCAGTGAATGGTATATGCCAAGACAGCTGTGGCCTTACTACAGAATTGGAAGTCACCTGTGGGAAGCTGAGGGATGTGCCTGCGCTGTGGCTTTGCTGGTGTGCTCTGTTGTGTACTAGTGATGCTCCAGAACTAGACTGAAACTGCTGTGGTGCTGCTGGAGCACTGCACCTGGTCTGAATAGCTGAGCACTTTGCCCAGCCACTATCATCTGAATTTCCTTGCGTTAGCACTGAGGCAGCTCATCTTTCTGCTTTGATTTGTTAGCTTCAGTCATACAAATGTTACAGATGGAGCTAGGCAGGAGTGAAGAGTAGACTTAAGTTTTGTAATTCTCCTGCATGTCTGTTCTTCCTCATTCTTTGCACCTGATTTTCGTGTTTTTCCAATGACCAGCTGAATGGATGAATTAAAAACTTGGAGCAATAACCCAGCAGGAAGAGTATGGTTCCTTAGAGGCAGGTCTGGACTTTGAAAGTTTTCTGTGAAAGTTCAAATCTCCACGTGCACAGGAAGGGAGGGGACACACCTTCAGAAGAGGAAACCTCTGGACAAAGCTTGTATTCTCTACTGCATTACTTCTGATCATACCCTGCAATGTGGTTAAGCCCTTAGAAAGCCAAGTATCATCTTACTCTGATTTGCATCTGGTTTCTCTTCAGACTATTGACCTGGAAAAATGCTGAAAATTCTCACATGATGAAATACATCTCTGAGATTGCTCTGAAAATAAACTAGGGAGAGCTGTCTTGGTAAGCAGACCCACTTGCACATTGATCACTGCTGAAGATATAGATCTAATTAGGATGTAGTCCTAATTAGAATGCATTGAAAAAGTTGACCATATGGTGATAAAGATGGATAAATTGTGAAACCTCCTTGCCTAGTGTAGAAAAAGACACTTTTTTTTTTTTAAACAATCTTTAGGGATTCATAGCTGCAAGAGACCGTTTTTGATTAGCAGCCAAAGAAAGGTCCACATTTTGAAGCTGAGGATATTCAGTACTTGGCTGGTGGCTGACCCGGAATCGATGTGCTCTGTTACAAAGCAAAGTTGAGGTAATTGTAGAAACTTTTGTTTCTAAGATATGCTTTAAGTGTCTGCACTTAATAACACAGGACCCAGAACTAGTTTAAGTAGAATCATGATAAAGCCATCCCCACTCTAACTATGCACATGTAAGTATTTAAACCAATAATATTTTGAAGGGACCGCCATTTTGCAAATCTTATTTTCAGTTATTTTGCACCTACCACTCCCCTTCATCTTTTTAATATGAATCATCTGCTTTGAAAAGTTACAACTGGTGTGTGAGTATATTCTTGTTGCCAGTGCTTTGCTTTTCTTAGAGCAGAAGTTGCAGTGCAGTATGAAACCTTGATTAATGTCAAGATTAATGCCCAGGGTTTCCCAGAAATTATTATTTCTGTTACCTGGTTTAGTATGAGCCCTGTTTTTCTTGGGACACAGCTATAAGTATTGCAGTAAAAATTAATAGCCAGAAATACACAAAGAGGAATGACAGTATTTCACATTTGCCACTAGAGAGCCAGAAGCAGCTTTAGGCAGACCGATTTTTGTCCCCACAGCTGCCTGCTGGCTGTTAGCTTTGAGAATACCCTTGTTACAGAAAATGTGGTAGCTGTTCTGAGTCTGAGTCCATTTGCTGCACTCATTAAACTGCAATAGAAAATGCACTGTACAGGCTATCAGAGGGAAAATCATCACTCAGAAGGGTTATAGCATATATTCTTCTTGGTTGTCTTGATCTCAAATGACAGAAAGGAGCAATACAAGTGAAAACTAGTGTTTGCTTTTTGTATCATTCTTAGTATCTTTGAGATAGAGACATAATTTTTCTGATTGAAAAGATGTTGCTACATCAGGGCAAGCTTTAGATGATTGTTTATGTTAGTCTCATGGTCTGCGTGTGAAATAATGGTATTTTAATCAGAATAATTTTCCTGACAAGAAAAATGAATGGCTGATGGTTAGTTGATGTGCCCCATCAGCACACCCGGGATTCCCACAGAATGGCTGTGATATAAACAAAATTGGTTGCTGAAAAGTTGCAAGTGAGCACCTAGGTCCTTGCAGGTGTCTAGTATGACTTGCTTGTCTTCCCCCAGCCATCTTCCCTTCTTTCAGTGCTGTAACTTTTATTAGGTATTTGAGGCAACTACAAAAAGCAATCAGTTCCAATGATTCACTACAGGTTTGGAGATATTTTATACAGATATCCATTATTTGTGAAGACAAATATAGCAATAAACTTTATAAAAATTGTTGTTAGCTGTTCTACATTACTACTTACATTTAAAAAAGAGAGAAATGATAATTAACTAATTTGCTCTGTCTTTGGACTTGCTGGACTAGTGATTAGAATTGTCATTTTCATTCCCCTTGAGAGACTATTTCACTTTGATTCTCCTGGACTAGTACAATGCTTGTCTATCTTGCTTTTCATTCCACTAATGTCACAGTTAATGAAAATATACCCTGAGCATTTATATTTTGAAAAATCATTCTCCCTGTTTATTTTCTTCTAAAACTATCACAAACCTCACTGAACTACTTGAGTTTCTTTGCGCTATAAATGAAGAAAAACAAGTATCTGACAAAGACTGATCCAAATTAATCTATTCATAGTCCATTTACTTCACTGACGTTATTGCAGGGATGACAGTTATATCCCTAGAAATCCACATGATGGTTAGGTTATGGAATTTTGCTAATGTATTCTCTATAGACCTGTGTTAGTTTTGTTTCAAATACATGTGCTTATAAAATTGTGTTTCTATAGACTAGCATTTAAAATACTCATTTAACCACTTGATTATTCATTTTAATGCCAGACAAGTTTCTAAAAATCCTTTCTAATGTCATTGCTTAAACTCTAGCCAAGAACAGGCAGTCTCAGTCTTTTGACTAATGTCTCTGAGAGTCCTTCAAAGGTTTCTTTTCCCTTGCCAAAAAAAATGAGGAAAATATACGATGACAATAATTCAAAAATATCTGTGGTCTAGATAGCTTAGGCAAACATTTAATTTGTTATGCAGACAGGATAGCTGATGCACAGTTAATCTTGTTTGTGGACATGAGCTGTTACTTGAGTTCTGGCTTTCTGTAGGTGCTCATACACTTCTCTACTCTGGGCTACATTCTCACCTTCCATCAGTCTTCACTTTCTTTAATATATCCATGAATAAATGTAGAATGTAAGATAATGTTTCTGGAGAAGAGATCTGTAGCACGAATGTGTACATATGTACCATGGGGATAGGCTTCCAGATACATCTATTTGAGTGTGGAATGGTGCAGACTCAGGACCTGACATTAGCACTCTGCTTTGAGTGCTGGAGTTAGTAGGTACTTGATATTTGCAAACTGTGTTGTACATTAAATTGCTTTGAAGACTTCCCTTTTTCCTGCACATCGTCAATGGAGTTTAAAGGGCTTCTGCTAAAGGGTAAACACATTTTTCATTTGAAAACTTCTGATATTGCTAACTCAGAAAATGAGCAGGAATATAATGATGAGGAGACCTGCTATTACCCATGTTGCCAGGCACACAACCCAGAGCTAAACTTTTCTGCCAAGGAGATGGTTTTTATAGGAACAAAGGTCCTGTGTTCAGCAGTATTACTTAGATTAATTTAAAGCTTATTGCCAGTCACAGCTGGCTTGACTGAGTCAAGGGGTTTATGACAATATTTTTCTTGTACCTCTCTCAATTCTTGTCCAGGTCTCCCCTGTTCAAACATACAAACAAGAAACCCCTTTTATCCCAATTCACTTCTTGTACCTTGCTGAAGATGCAAGAAAGTGTTGCTGTTCGTGTTTTCCTTATGTGCTGTAGAAACTGTTTTTTCTATGAGGAAACTCAGCTTTAAAAGAATTGGAGAGTGCTGCTCTGTAATGGAGTTGTAGTTTGTGGACAGGAGTTGGTTAATGGAAATGATCCGTCTCAGCTCACTCCATCTTTCCATTATAGAACTTTTTATTAAATGCTTGTAATGTTGATTGATAGTAAATATTGGGTCTCTGTTCGCTGATTCGATGCAAGGCTGCAGCACGGGATTTCTCCTGCAGCATGCAATTAACAGGGAAACTCCAGCTCCTTTTCAATTATTTTAACCTGTCAGTCTCTGATTCGCCACACTGCACTTCAAATTATCTTGCCTCTCTGAAATTTTAGTGAAGATATAAACAAGCTCCTATCTGAAAAATTTCAGTAGAGCTCTTAAATATTGTGCTCCCTGATTTTCATTTTACGCCTGGGGACAGACACAAGTGATGGTGCCATTATTTCAGCAAGAGACATTCCTGGTACCACTTGAAATTTGAAAGTCCTATAAATGCCTTTGGGAAGATGACAGAGCTGATATCAGATGCCAAAAAGCCCTGTAGCTGAAGAAAGAGAGGGTGCTAAGGAAAACAAGGTGGAGGACACTGAGCTTTAAAAGGGCCCTTGACAATTTTAACCTTTTTCTTAAGAAGTAGGGAAATGTGAGAAAGGTCTGTGCTTTTGGGTGGTGCACTGAGTGTGCAGAACATGCAGTGGGGCAAGAGTTGTTTTTTCATGGGTTTTGGAGATGTAAGCATGCTAATCAACAAATTTCGTAATTTTCTCATTACATTCAAAACTAGGAGAATCAGATGTAATTTGTATTGAAATTCCAATTATTCTACTACTCACCTATATGTAAAGAAATAATGACCAGCAAGTCTGGTCTGATTGCAGATTTGCCAGATGATGGCTCATCTGCTGACTGAAAATAAAAGAATGGAGCCTTTTTTTTTTTTTTTTTTTTAAGGAATGGGAATAGTTAGGTCTGAAACTTCTTACAAGAGAAGGATTGCTTTGCTTATCACAATTTTTCAAAACACTTCTCATAGCTGAAATGTTTTTTCCTATATTGATTTGTTTTTAAATGTGTCTAGTTTCATATTCATAAAATAGTCATATATTCAGTGGTCCATCTTGAATTATTTAAAAAGCATAAGATAGATATGTTTAAATAGATAGAAACTAAAATTGTCTTGGATAATTTAGATTATTTCTTATACTTTTGTTTCAAATTTCTCAAAATTTACCTTCAATAACCCATGCAGTTGATTGAAAAATAACAGTTCCTCTTGGAAGTAACTAACTTGACAACAACACAGGTATATAGATCAACTTTGTTATTGGGGAATATTAAGAATTAAAGCTGAATTAATATGTTAAAGAGTTAAAGGCAACCACTTGCTTTTCAAAGGTAGTCTTTATTGACTATTGCCCTGCTGACCTGTTCTGTGTCAGGAAAAATGACTGATCATTTGCAGTAAAATATGGTGAAAATACCTGCAATCCTCCTGTTCAATTTCACTTGGCCTTCTCAGTAAGACTGAGCTTTCATGCTACATTAATTCTGAACTTAATTGAGTGCTGTCATCTCGGTGCCATTTCACTGCAGGGATTGAGCCTGGAAAAAAAAGGGCTTTATTGATGGAGTAGGGGAACATGTTGGCAATTACTTCTTGAAATGAAGAAGAATGCTTCTGTTACAAGTATGCCCACGTGCTACCTGATCAGACTAATTGGGAAAGTTGAAATAAAAGCAACTAAAGCTATCTCATATTGTTAATTCAGCCATGCCATTAAATTCTCAAAGTATTAACTCCATGTTTATGTAAAAAGCATTTGTAAGGCACGTTTCTCTGAATTTCCAGACACTGGTCCTACTTATTTTCATATACTGATTGTAGAAATGAAGTTATTAGGTACAGAGTGATAAATATATAAAACATGAACATTTTGAGGCCTGAGCTGAGGATTTTGCCTAGGTTTTGGTTTTTTCTTATGGCTTGTAATTTTGTTTCTTGATCCTGAGACTGTTTAAACTGAGTATTTGTGTGTGTTTGTGTATATATGTTCTTTCGGAGGCTGCAGGGTAACTTTAGGCAATGGCTCCCAAAACAATGGTTCCTAACAATGTTTTGTTTGAGAGCTGCCATGGAGTTTGTTGCAGACAGTTACAGTCATACCTGGTATGCTCAGTAACCCAGGGAGCTCTCTGTTCATTCCCATGTTGTGATTTGTTAATTCTTATTTGGGAAGGAGGAAGTGTTTTATTACCTTAGCTAGCAGGTGCAAATATGTGTAAGCCTGTGAAATGTGGCAGTTTGTTGGTTCTCTGCCACTGTGAACTTCAAGAGTTTTATTTAAATCACATTAAAGTCGTGGTGAAACTCTTCTCATATAATGCAGAAAGGACTTTCAGCAATGGGCTCGCACTTGCTAGGGCATAGATTCTTGTCTGTGTTGAAAGGGCATAGTAATTTTCTTTTGATTGCAAAATTCATTGTATTCATTGCTAGACATTGCTATTTAATAAGTTGACAAATTGTGCCCTCAATACAGATAAGCAAGTTAATGTAACTCTTTTGTTTTTCTAGAATAGTCTGAAATGCAGCAGTTTATTGTTTGTAACTACTTAAAAATCTGCTTATTTTAATAAGCACTAATGCTAGCATGCCTTTTAAAAGATACCTTTTGTTTAAGTAAAATTATTGAGTTATAAAGTTTATCTGTTTGTAGTTTAATATGATTTTATAGGATGGATTTCCTAATCATAATTTAAATGTATATCTCACATGAAGAGCTATAGAATATTTTCATCGAAGTACCCATGTTTAATGCACTTACTGTAGAGTATGAGACTGCATATTTTGAAAAAGTTTTGTTCTGAACCAGAACAAAACATGTCAACTGATAACGTAGATGTGTTTTCATAAGGAGATTAATTTTTATGCATGTATAATTACTTTTTTTTCTGAGCTTATTAACTGATTGCAATCCCTCTAGTTACAAGCATGTTTTATTCCTTATAAACATGAACTCTGATGAAGCCCTTTTCCTGTTCTGAGGTGCATTCATTTATTAAGCACTTTTTGCACAGATTCTTGTTGTGGTTTAACCCCAGCCAGTAACGAAGTGCCACACAACCACTCACTCATTTCTCCTTCCTCCCCACCAGTGGGATAGAGAAGTGAATCAGGAAAGATAAGAAAAGAGTGATGGAGAAGAGAATCAGGAAAGATAAGAAAATAGACTTCATGGGTTGAGATAAGAATAATTTAATAATTGAAAGAAATTAAAAGATAATTACACCAAAAAAGAAAAAAAAAAAAAGAGAGAGAGAACGTAAGAACTCAAGAAAGACAAGTGATACACAGTACAGTTGGTCACCACCTGCTGACCAATGCCAAACCTGTCCCAGAGCCATGACTGCCTCCCCCTTTTAGGTTACTCCCCCCAGTTTATATACTGGGCATGATGCTCTGTAGTGTGGAATATCCCTTTGGCAGGTTCAGGTCAGCTTGTTCTGGCTGTGTTCCCTCCCAGCTTTTCATGCACTTCCTCAAAGGCAGAGCAGGAGAAGCTGAAAAGTCCTTGACTGAGGGTCAGAACCACGTCAGTGTGTTATCAATATTATTCGCATACTGAATCCAAAATAAAGCCCTGCACCAGCTACTAGGAAAAAAATGAAATCTCTCCCAGCCAAAAACAGAACCTACTTTTGAGTGGTAATTGTGGTTTTCCTTATGTTAATGCAAAAAGATTTAGTGATCAACCAAGCTCAATATTGTACGTCAGAATAGTTAGTTTGGTTCCTCTCTGTATTTATCTAGTTATTTCTAAGCTCCTTGCTTCTATTTTAAATAAAACTGCTCCTGATGTTATTTCTCATCTGCCTTCTATCAAGAAAGACCATAACTCCAAAGGCTTGCAATGTGCCACCTTTGTAAAGCAGTCTAGCCTGAAATCAATCTCAGTGACAAAACCAGAGTTTCTGGTGGTGAGTTTCATTTTCTAGTGAGCAAAAATTACAGAGACGGTGGCTGAAAATTCATCATTTTAGAGCACAGTGTGCTTCCAGAAAGAACAGAATTATTTCTCCATTTCAATTTCAGCTGGAATTTTCAGCAGAGAAGAAACTGTCCCTCTTAGTTACATGGACACTATCTCCCAGAATAGGTTCTGCCAGCCCTTTTTAGGGATTGCAAGTTTTATAGGCTTGGAATAGGTAATTTTTCCTTTCATTTGTACCCAGCAGAGCAGAAAATGCTGTAAAGCCATTGAATTAATAAGTTATATAACAGCCTTTGTATGCTTCTTAAACTGTTCTCATCCGTGGTCATTGAGCATTGCCCACTTTCTGATTTCTATACACCTTTGGGACATACAGTTCAATCCAAGAGCTTGTAACAGAGAATCCTTTACTGGTAAGACTCATGGTAACTCTCAAAGAAACAAAAAATCCCAGAATAATGCCCCTCATCCTTATTTGATGTGGAACACCACTAAAGGTAATTGTGGTTTTGAAGGCAGTCTTTCTGAATAGTGAGAGTGTCCAGGGAGGCAATTCTGGGTTTTATAAATTATAAGGAAAAAAACCCAAACCAAACACAAATCCTGAAACTTCTAACTTTTTGATGCAGAAATGCACCAGGAAACCGAGGTTAGTAAAAGTGTTGCAATATGATTTTGTTATATTTAGGATTTTTTTTTTCTTTTTTTAACTATGAAGGGAGATAGGAGGCTTTGCAAAGTCTGGTGCCTGGACCTAAAATCTCTGTGCTCATCTCCCTTGCTCTGAAGAAGGCACATGGATACAAACTGCATACTTCTTGGTTTCCTTGACTTCTCTTCAGTTCCCAGATTGTCATATTTTTCTGATTATGGCTGTTGTGGGAATACAAGTAGTGAGATGAGAATGGGGGAATACAAGTGTACAAAACAACATTACTGGTCCAAGGCACAGGCTGTGGCCTCCTTTACGCTGCCTTGAGCAAGACTGACACTGCACAGTTAATAAACCAAAGAATACCCACCAGAGCCTGGAGCAATCAGTGCGTTTTACAGATTCTCTAAAGGACAATTGGGTGGATGGGTGACAGAGCGCATGCAGAGAAATGTGCCACATGTGATTGTTTTCAGAGCAGTATCAGTCTAAACAATACTTTTCCAATAGGAGAATGGACTTCTACCATTCACTCAAATGAAAATGACTTTTGGAATTATTGCATGTAGACAGTTGAGACTCTTCCAATTCCTGTTTTAAATCAGCTTTAGTATTAAATGTCTTATTCATAAGCAGCATATGCAAATGTAACACTTGTATACCTGTGCTGCCTTGAAACCTCTCATGCAGCTTGTCTGTATGCCAGCACCTCCTTTGAGGAATTAAATGATGATAGTTCACCCTCTGCTTTAGAGATTAGATTTTAGATGGGTTCCTGCTCAACAACTGGTACAATGCAGCAATGGATTATATTCTCTCTTAAGACCTGGTTATTTTCAAAGTCCTCTGTGATGTGAATGGTATAGTTACAATTACACGCTTTTAGTTTTCATATAGTGTCATGCACATGCTGAAAGTTGTTATATCACTGGAAACTACTGTCTCGTAGATGCTGCCTTCTAAGTGAAAGGAATTAGTTAATTTCTTGATGTATTTGTTGCTAGAAAAACTTATTTTCTGGTAGCTCCAATTGCCATGTGTCTTTCCAGTGCAGAAAATAAAATGAGCTTTCTTCTATATATCTGGACTTGATCTTTTTATTTAAATAGAAGGATTAGTCAGAGTAAAGAAACTTACATGCAAGAAGTAAATGTGTTCAGTGGCTGAATAATATTTATTTCCTTTCTGTATGCATTTCCTTTAGAAAGTTATGGATATTGTGTAAGAGTGTCTATAAAGTGGCCTTTTATAACACCATCTAATGACTAATCCTATTGCAGGGATTGTTCTGGGTTATTGAATTCTGTGCAGATGTCACTTTAAGGCATGGAGATCTTGTTTAGAGAGGTATTAGGTCCATTGTCTCTGTGTTAAAATTTCACTTACAGTTCTTCGCACACAGATTGTTAAACAATCCTGGGGGAAGAGGAGGGCCAAAAGTCAATAAAACATTAAAACAAGTAAACTCCAAACCTTGGTTCTTGCAGAGCCTTTTGTGCATGGAATTGATAGTAACTGTTGACATCTACTGGAAGATTAATAATTTCTACTTTCAGTAGCAAGGGGGATCAGATACTGTGGGACAAAAAGCATTGCCAGGTTTTATGCATTGCTTGTAAATAACACGAAAAAGGGACAAGCTAGAGATGTGTAGGGTGTTACAGGTAGTGTTTGTCTTACAGGTCTTTTATTCCATTTTCTAAAACTTTCTACAAGGACTGTGAAAAAAAAAAAGATCCAACTGTTTTGCTCCTTAAAAACACCTTTGATTAAGTCTTCCCACAGCAAAATGAAATAAAAGCAGATGAATCTTATTTTGGAGTAGGAAAGACTGTGCAGAATCATGCTTGATTAGACATCACTGATAAATCAGCTTTTGGGAACTCTGGATGAGAGGAGGACTTAGTCACTGTGTGGATAATTTTATCCTAATGGGCTGAAAGTCAGATGTTGTATATGTCAGTAATTAAAATATTATGTTACAGTTCTGAGAAGCAATCTCTTTTTCTAATCAATAAACAGTGTCAAACTGCTGAAGAACTGCAAGTTACAATTCCCTGATCACATGTATGTGGTTATTATGTTGCAAGTGCACAGTTAATCAATTGACTAACATCTGTGAAATGTCTCTGCTGTCAGATGCTGGGAGCTTTTCTGTTGCACAAATTCCTGAATAAGACTGAATGCTGGTAACCTTCAGCAAGGCTTTGAAAAAGTGTTACTATAGGTTGTGGGTTTTACCAGTGGAAGTTAAAGTTGAACAAGTGTCTGAATTGGTGTTCTTTTCTTGAGGCCAGTGTTGTGTGGGATGGCATCTGGATTATTTTTAGGAGTGGCACGCACCAATCTAGGGAAAGAGGAGAAGAAAATGATAATATTTAATTGCTAAATGGTTTTTTTCATTAAGGGTATGGCCAAGCAATTGTATCACTTTCATCACTGCATATTACTTGGGAAGACAATCTTGTGACTCAGTAACCAATGCTTTTAAAATACATTGCTTAAGAGATTCCCCTTCCAAGGCACTACCATAAACAAAGTGACTGAAAATCTTCCATTGGTTCACTAATTAAGATATTTATGTGGTAGTTGCTGAATTGTTCTAAGAGGCATTTACATTCTCCAGTTAAATTACCTGAAGTCAGTTGAGGCAGTTCATGGTAAAAAGTCTGTTCTTGTGTTATGGCTGCTGGCTGGTGGAAAGCCAGTTAGAGTCAGAGTATGAAAATTCGGAAGAGATCTGTTAAGTTCTATTTCCTATAAAAAGCAGAATACACAATGGATCTAAAATAGGGGCAGGAAAACGTGACGGTTAAAGGAATCGTGTTAGGAGTTAAAAAAAAAAAATCAAACCAGTATTTACAGAAAAATAAGTGGTATTTTATTGCCTATGAATATTATATGGTTAGATGAACTAAAATGCCTTAAGAGGGTGGATACTGCCTTGATAAAGTAGGCATCTTAGGAGCATGAGAAATACTGGAAAACAAATGGTGTCCTGTGACAGCTGGATCACAAACTGCCTTGAGTGAAAGATGATTTCTGCAAGGCAATTAAGATGCTTTTTAGAAATGGAAATCACTGTTCAGTTGGTTACATCCTGGGCTGTAAAAAAAATGAGTTTATTTGCAGAGTGGGAGTGCCTCATAGCAACTACCTGGTGGGGAAAGAGTATGCTGGGCCCATGCTCCCAACCCTATTGTTTTGTGGAGGATTGTGTTCTATTTTATGGCTTAATTTGCTGTGTGGGTGTTTGGATTAGCAGGTTTCTTAAATGTCTTTGGTAGACAGCTGCTCTCTGCAGCTGGAGGCAGAATGTGTGCTGTGCTCCAGCAGTGGGGCTTGACCCCCTCCAGAGCAAACACCCAGTGTGGGTCAGAGAGAGCCCGAACCACTGCAGGCTCTTGCACTGATCCTCAATACCTGTGCCAGCAACACCACTGATTGCTTTTAGCCATTATTGGCTTTACACAGAGGAAACACCTCAACAGAAAATATCACCTGACTAAAAGAGGCTTGGGAAATAGATTTTATCACTAAATTAGGATAAAAAGCTTTTTAGATCTATTTGCAATTAGTTTAGCAGCATATTGTCCTTGTAGTCCAGTGTTTTGGATTTCATATAGGCTTCTATGAGAACACCTTGCACTGAATATTTAGTTAAATTAACAAATACATTATTTTGAAACGGGCTCAGCAGCTGCAAGGTATCTATGAATATTTTGGGCAGAAACTCAGTATCACTATGATTGTCTTTTGTTTGGGATTAAAAGCCCTTTCTAATAGTCTGGCTATACCAGATGGGCTTACAATAAATAATCCAGTTCAGATAACTAACTGTGATGTGCATAAACTTCAGAAGTCAAACCATGAAGACAGCATGGTATCTGAGATTCTATTTGTGTTTAAAAAGTGGATGTCTATTCCAAGTTGATGGCTCCCTCTTATTTTTTTTTTTTTTAACTGCCTGTTACAGATCATCTGAACAGCAGAGTGAATGTTGTAGCTGACAGTTCCACCAAAGCCATCCTCACAATTTTTTTAAAGAGAAATTAAAGGGTGATTGTGCAGGCTGGCACAGAAGATAGAGGTGGAAGTTTATTTCCTCAAACTTTTTTTGCCACTTTGGGAAATCATTTAGGCTTGACTTTCAACAGAACAAAAAGCCTGAGCCCCCATGACTTTAGTAATAAATACTTCTTATATTCCTGGATACTTTCAGGTTTGGACTTTGGTCTGTCCTTTTGTTTGTTCCTCACATTATCTTACTGGGTTGTTAAATGCTCAAAGGACCCTGAGGCACTATGACAATCAGGGAAAAGTTGCTAATCTGCAGGAAAACTAACCTCACTTACTATCTGCTGTGCCATATCTCTTATGGAAAGCCTATTTGTTAATTTTCTGGGAATCTTCTGTCTATACAGAACATGTGTGCGTATTATGCACTTCTGAGAGTTCTGTATTTGGGAAGTGGTGTCCTGTATACCTTTAAAGTGGCTCTTAAAATAACTTGACTTCCCTCAAACTGTGTTTGTATTATAAATACTTGAATCCTGATCCGATACATTTCCACAGGCATTCACAAATTAAAAATATGATACTGGTATTTTAAGATTCTATTGGGTGTGTCTCAAAAGGAATGAAATCCTGTCTTTTAGCATTTCCAGTACTCCTTAGGTGATTACAGTAAGGGATATTACTAAGATGGCATGAGTGCTGGAAATTGCCTTGAAAAAAATCAAAACAAGATTTCATTATATTATGTGATTTTTTTTTTTTTTCCTCTGAAAGTCTGTGTACTGAGTCAAAGCAACGTTGCAATGTCTTGATACTTTTTCTTTGGCGTATAGTGCATGTACTGGTTAATCAAGGTCAGCTTTGAGAAGCAAAGTGAAGTCTGTCAGAGGTAATATTTATGAATGGACTACTCTGCTGTAATTGAAATTAATGTTGAGTCATTCTTTCCAGTAATTTCACAAGCAGACAAATGTGAATTGACAGAAGGATAAGAGACTCTGCAAGAGATAGCTCAAAAAGTGGCCAGAGTTATATATCACTTCCTGAAATGATAATAGAAATGCTAATTGATCTAGAGACTCTCCTGGAAGTCATGTAGCAAAAGCATGTCTTCATTTTTATCAGGAACTGCTATTTGCAGAGAGTGAGTTAAAAAGAATGGGTATAGGATACTTATTTCAAGGTTCATGTACTTTCCAATAAAGTATACAATAGCTGTATTTTCTTTATATAAAAGGTTAAAGCTGTGCTTGGATATTATCTGCAATAAGTCTTATAATGTGTTATCTATGTTTTCTTTTTATATTGAGTTACTAATTCATGATATTTAGTACAATTTTGTGAGATATGTTTGCAGTAGATCTCAGCAAAACATCTGTGGTCTCCTGAGACAAAACAGAGTCATAAGGGATTGGGGAATACATAGGAATGGAACATATAATATTTTGGCCATAGAAATAATCTTAAAGGAGAAGATTTTGGATGCATTTTAATTCACTTAAATTCTACACAGATCCTGTGTAAAACAAGTAAAGGAGAAAATGAGATAAATGCTTGGAACTTACAAACCTTGGTGGTTATGGGGTTTTGGTTTTTTTGGTTTTGGTGGTTTGTTTTTATCTAGGTTTGTTGAAACCTAGTAAGCTTACATTGTTAGTTGGAGCTAAATTTAAGTGATTGAAAAACTGATTTCCAGGAATAAATAAAAAGAATTGTCTAAAACTATTTTTTCTTATCTCTGAGGCATGAAGTACACTGAAAATTTATACTTGTCAAAGAATTGATGTGAAGCATACTAGTAAATATTCTAAAAGATGAGGAAGTTCAACTCTGCTTTCAGTTACTTCCTTTTTTTTTTTTGTCCGCTGTTTTTTTTTCCAACAGTGGGATCTCTGGATTTATTTGAAGTTTATAGAGAAATACGTCAGTTTCATTGAATGCCTTTTAGTTCCTGAACAAATGCTAGGAAACACATGGACTAATATTTGCAGTTACTTGGGCTAAGCCATGCCAGAAATCTGTTGAAGCAGCATGAGGACTTAGCATTAGGAAACCATAATAGCTTTCCATTTTCCTGAACTTGATCTTTTAGTCTTATTTTCTCTTTTCTATCACTGTTTACTTTGTTTCTTAATCATCTCTGGATACAGAAGAAAGGTTTTTGCTGAGCTATCAGTCTTCTTGTTATGTCGCTTCTTCTGGATGTTCAAGTAGAAACCCATAAGGCACCTGAAACTGGAAAAGAGCTGGTGTCCTCTCAGTTCTGGCAGCTGGGCATGCATCAATGGTGCATTTTGCCTGCTATTTCTTAAGAGCCTCTTGCTAGTCTTTCTGAGCTCTTCTGTTTCAAACTTTGTGTCCTCTGCTTACTTCTGTGGTTTACAATCAAATATCATCCCTGTTGCTTGGCTGGGGTTTAACCATTTATTTCCTCTTTTGCTTTCTGCCACTGGTAACTGTAGGCTACCCTGTTATTCTGTAGCTACTCCATTATCTTTAGAACGCTTTGGGATGAATTCTGCTCTAACTCTACCTATTATTTCTGGTATGCCCTAACATTCTTGGAGGAGCACTGTTTCTTTCATGGGCTGATATATCCTATCTTATGATCTTACTTGGTTATATCTTCTCCTAACATTGGATCTTTCTGGGTCTTCCCAGGCTGCAAAGGAGTGTCTGTTTCTCTACTTCCTGTGTTTTATCTGCAGCTTCTTTGAAATTTGGCACTAGGCAGGTATAAAATGCAACTGTGCCAAGAGTATTTATGCCTGTCTTGGAAGATGGTGCTTAATAGCACTATTAGCATGTTTTATAGCTCTGGTAAAGAGCCTGTCATCAGTGCTCTGTGGTGTGGACAGGCTGAATCAACCTACCTTATGATAAAGGAGTAGTCTTTCTATCATTGTATTTTTTTCCTCCTCTTCCCCCCTCCCTTTACCTTTGTTAGATTGAATCAAAATGTGTAACTAAACCCTATAGGAGGGTTTATAGTCTTGTATTTTCCCTATAGAAATTTGGGTTCTTAAACTAATACATGGAAAATGTTGAGGCAGAATATTACACTGTCATGACTCTGATAACTATTTCTGTGTATGACTGTTTCAAACGCATACTTCTTCCTGTAAATTCCTCAAATGATGTATTTGGTTACAACCAGACCCGTGCAGATTTTAGACTTGTAATAATTTTTCCTCCAACTGTAATATGTCCAGAAAAGAAGATATGAATAGCATACTTTTTGTTTCCTGTGCCTTGTGCTATCAAATACCTTGCAAATTAAGTTCTATAGATGAAGTAGGAAGCATGCTTTTGAGCATTAGTAAGAGTTATGTCAACCAAAGGGATAAAAACCTTGTTTATTAGCTGTGGAATAGAAATTGGCACAGAGACTTATTTCCTGTTAATGCTGGGTTTACTTATTCATTACTAATTTATTGTAGTATTGTTTTCATTAGCACATAGGTGTCCTCTTAGGAATTTAGACAGTGCGTCACTTTGCTGAAATGGAAGATCTTGGACCTGTGAATGTCAGGCTTGAACCCTTATGGTGTGAGCCTGGACATAAATGAATGATTGTATTTTTCATTTGCAGTAAGCAACACAGACTACCAGCAACATCTGTGAAGATTCTGAAGTAATTCTTTTTTGATGAGGGATGTGGAGGTGTGGTAATTTAGATATTAGTATTTTCAAAGCTCATTGTAAATATACATTTGTAATAACATGCAAGTTTTGATCTGCCCTATATGGATAGGATATGTATAAACTAGTACTTTGATTAGCAAGATTATCACATGCCACCCCAGTAACAGAGTATAAATATTTACCTTCAATGAGTGATGTATTTGAACATACATTTACTAATTAAGAAAAGGGGGTTATACGTTTGCTTATGTTGTCATTGGTTATGTCCATCTGTGTGTCACATGAGCTGCCTGACTCTCCTTGCTTTGGTTGGGCTGCATCATAATCTGATATTTGTGAAGTGTTTGGTTGTGTGTGAGGGAATCTGTGATTCTCCCTTGGTGACCCAAACTATCAGTGTAAATCCCAAAAGGACTCCAGTCTCTGAACTGAGACTATAATTGGAAACCTTTTTATCTGATGGGAAGTGCCCCAAGAAATAATAATAAACTTTAAATATGAATCTGGTTGTGAAGCTTTGTATTTGACTTCAGCATTTTCTGAATTGTGGATCAAGTCTCACATTGTGAGAGACATGTTTGAACAAAAATAAATGTGAACACTTCATTTTCCCACTCTAACGTAAATGCAGCTCAATTCGAGGAATAAGCCACCAACAGTTATTTTCCAGAAAGAAAGAAAGAAAAAAAAAAGATGTTATGCAGCACTTGCTATTTAAGTCCAAAGCTGTCTTTAGAGGCTTATGTTTATTTTGAGACCCATGGTTTAATAAGCTGTGTACAATACATGCCTTCCCCCTATGTTGTGCTGTTGTCTATAATAACTGCTTTGCCATACAGACACTGTTCCTGATACAAGAAACATCTGACTGAGCTGCACTAACACAACCTTTGTCTGTCTCTCTGTATCAGAGGCACACATCCATTTTTGTTTCCATGTTTTATCAGAGGTACAGATGTAATTGTTTCCACCTGAAAGTGTTTTGCTACTGATTTCGTAGCATGTCTGCTTGGGGTGGCTTAAGTCTGGGATCCGTACCAAGTACTATCCAGGCCAATGTTTCCTTGTCTCAAGCCATGGAATTGCTCCTGTCTGTATTGAGCAAAAGAGAGAACGACTGATATGAAAACTGCATTACTGTGCAGCTAACTGGGCATTGACTGCCTTGGTGGGCATAGGATCTTAGATCTCAAACACAGCATAAGTGAACGAGAATTACAGTCTTTAAAAAAATGTTGGCAATAGATATAAACATCTATTTTAATGAGAACTCGGTCCTATTAATAATCCAAACATGAAATAATAGAATGGTTTAACAGTACTGAGGACTGCAGTTTCTCTCTTCACTGTCCTCCTCATGTCAGATTTAGTGATTGTACATCCATGGTGTGACTTAATTTTGCCACTGAGTGAAGTTCAGCTGGATCACTGTTGTGAAAAATCTTTTGCTGAGGCTGAGTGTACTCCTACAATTTCCTTCACCAACTCCAGTGCTGGAGTGGTTAAGCCTAGCTTCAAGGAGGCCTTTTACTGAGGGAACACCATTCTTGCCTTGTCATTTTTTTGGTGGCCTGTTATCTGGTGGATCAGCTTTGATTTTTCTTTTTTTGTTGAACAGATTTGTCTTTTGACTGCTTGATTGTCAAATCTGATGTAAG